>CM054058.1:90763150-91182125 GCA_028641055.1 Alopecurus myosuroides | reverse complement strand
AGCTCACCGGAGGTGGTGGTGGTGGTGGAGGAGGAGGATGGTGGTGGTGGAGGAGGAGTGGTGGTGGTGGAGGAGGAGTGGTGGTGGTGGTGGAGGAGGAGAAGGAGGAGAGGTGGTGGTGGTGATGGTGGTGGTGGTGGTGGAGGAGGAGAGGTGGAGGAGAGGAGAGGTAGAAGATGAGAAGTGGAGGAGAAGTGGAGGGGAGAAGTGGAGGGGAGAAGTGAAGAAAAGGAGGGGAGGAGGCAGATTTCGAATCTGCCTCCCAATTCTGTGGCGCACCCCCCCTTGGTGCGCCACAGAATTTTTTTTTCTTTTTTTTTTATTTTCTAGTCAAAATCTTAAAACGGCCATAACTTTTGTTCCTTTTGGAATTTGGCAATTCTAAAAAAAGCTCACAGGCCGAAGGAGGGAGTATCTCCGATGGAGGGCGGCTGTTCTTCACAAGTCACAACCATAGATAGCAGAGTCGATCTAAAAAAAAAAGTATGTACTACTCCCTCTGATCAACAACAACAAAAAAGTGTCGGGCTAGTAATTTGGCGAAAATGGAGGTACCTCGGCCTGGATCTTAACATAAACAGGCCACTTCCGTAGAGTGAAGCCCAAAGCCCAAACTGATAACCGAGACGATAACGAAAGGCACAGCTCAGGATGAAAGTGGCAGCGGCACCCAGTGAGCCCACATACGCCACCCGCAAAAAGTCGTGTATACGGCTTAAGTGGACAGCCAAAAAAATTAAATGGCATATGTGACTAGTCCACCAAGACCACCAAAGTCCACCAAATCCACCGAAGTGCTGAAACCACGGCCAACCGCACCGCCGGCCGGCCGCTCTTCTCTTCGTGGGGCTCGCGCGCCCCCGGCCGATCCCTCGCCAGTCCAAGACGCCGCTCGCCGCCGCCGTATCGAGGGAGGGTCGCGGCACCTCACCTCGCCGCCGCCTCCTCTCGCAGGTACGGATCCCCGAACCCGCTTTCCTTATGCCCCCGATCCCCCTAGACCGGATCCCCTTCCGCGCGTCGCCGTCTCCGGCCGCCGGATGGATTCGTCCCTCTGTCCTGCTAGGCTGCTATTTTGGTCAGTAATGAAATTCCTATATGCCCCGATGAGCGTTTTCGCTGCTAGTCCTCCTCACTCAAGAAGGCTTACGAGCCTGCTTGACTGACTGGCCTAGCTCCTTAATTTGCATTCGCTCGCTCGGCTTCTGAACCTTGAATCGTAGAGGCTCTACCTTTGTACAGAAGCTCACTGTCCACCCTTGTGTTGCTCTGTTCTGATAAAGCCATGCTGGACACGACCGGGCGGCCCCTTGAAAAATCAGTGTTATCTGTTGCAGAAGAATTACGCTAGTAGTCTATCACTAGGTTACTATAGCCAGGATGCGTCTTTAAGCCTGTAAATCGAGGCGAAAAGTATATGAGTAATTCTTATCCATGGTAGTATCCTTTGCGGCTGTAGCAGAGTAGCAGCACTGTGCTACGATACTGTCTTTGACTACTCCTATTCTTGCAAGTTGCGGCTTTTGGCTACTGAGTTCGCAATTAACAGGAGAGGAGGAGAGGTGGTGGTGGAGGAGGAGGAGAAAGAGGAGGAGGAGAGGTGGTGGTGGAGGAGGAGGAGGAGGAGGAGCTCACCGGAGGTGGTGGTGGTGGTGGAGGAGGAGGATGGTGGTGGTGGAGGAGGAGTGGTGGTGGTGGAGGAGGAGTGGTGGTGGTGGTGGAGGAGGAGAAGGAGGAGAGGTGGTGGTGGTGATGGTGGTGGTGGTGGTGGAGGAGGAGAGGTGGAGGAGAGGAGAGGTAGAAGATGAGAAGTGGAGGAGAAGTGGAGGGGAGAAGTGGAGGGGAGAAGTGAAGAAAAGGAGGGGAGGAGGCAGATTTCGAATCTGCCTCCCAATTCTGTGGCGCACCCCCCCTTGGTGCGCCACAGAATTTTTTTTTCTTTTTTTTTTATTTTCTAGTCAAAATCTTAAAACGGCCATAACTTTTGTTCCTTTTGGAATTTGGCAATTCTAAAAAAAGCTCACAGGCCGAAGGAGGGAGTATCTCCGATGGAGGGCGGCTGTTCTTCACAAGTCACAACCATAGATAGCAGAGTCGATCTAAAAAAAAAAGTATGTACTACTCCCTCTGATCAACAACAACAAAAAAGTGTCGGGCTAGTAATTTGGCGAAAATGGAGGTACCTCGGCCTGGATCTTAACATAAACAGGCCACTTCCGTAGAGTGAAGCCCAAAGCCCAAACTGATAACCGAGACGATAACGAAAGGCACAGCTCAGGATGAAAGTGGCAGCGGCACCCAGTGAGCCCACATACGCCACCCGCAAAAAGTCGTGTATACGGCTTAAGTGGACAGCCAAAAAAATTAAATGGCATATGTGACTAGTCCACCAAGACCACCAAAGTCCACCAAATCCACCGAAGTGCTGAAACCACGGCCAACCGCACCGCCGGCCGGCCGCTCTTCTCTTCGTGGGGCTCGCGCGCCCCCGGCCGATCCCTCGCCAGTCCAAGACGCCGCTCGCCGCCGCCGTATCGAGGGAGGGTCGCGGCACCTCACCTCGCCGCCGCCTCCTCTCGCAGGTACGGATCCCCGAACCCGCTTTCCTTATGCCCCCGATCCCCCTAGACCGGATCCCCTTCCGCGCGTCGCCGTCTCCGGCCGCCGGATGGATTCGTCCCTCTGTCCTGCTAGGCTGCTATTTTGGTCAGTAATGAAATTCCTATATGCCCCGATGAGCGTTTTCGCTGCTAGTCCTCCTCACTCAAGAAGGCTTACGAGCCTGCTTGACTGACTGGCCTAGCTCCTTAATTTGCATTCGCTCGCTCGGCTTCTGAACCTTGAATCGTAGAGGCTCTACCTTTGTACAGAAGCTCACTGTCCACCCTTGTGTTGCTCTGTTCTGATAAAGCCATGCTGGACACGACCGGGCGGCCCCTTGAAAAATCAGTGTTATCTGTTGCAGAAGAATTACGCTAGTAGTCTATCACTAGGTTACTATAGCCAGGATGCGTCTTTAAGCCTGTAAATCGAGGCGAAAAGTATATGAGTAATTCTTATCCATGGTAGTATCCTTTGCGGCTGTAGCAGAGTAGCAGCACTGTGCTACGATACTGTCTTTGACTACTCCTATTCTTGCAAGTTGCGGCTTTTGGCTACTGAGTTCGCAATTAACAGGAGAGGAGGAGAGGTGGTGGTGGAGGAGGAGGAGAAAGAGGAGGAGGAGAGGTGGTGGTGGAGGAGGAGGAGGAGGAGGAGCTCACCGGAGGTGGTGGTGGTGGTGGAGGAGGAGGATGGTGGTGGTGGAGGAGGAGTGGTGGTGGTGGAGGAGGAGTGGTGGTGGTGGTGGAGGAGGAGAAGGAGGAGAGGTGGTGGTGGTGATGGTGGTGGTGGTGGTGGAGGAGGAGAGGTGGAGGAGAGGAGAGGTAGAAGATGAGAAGTGGAGGAGAAGTGGAGGGGAGAAGTGGAGGGGAGAAGTGAAGAAAAGGAGGGGAGGAGGCAGATTTCGAATCTGCCTCCCAATTCTGTGGCGCACCCCCCCTTGGTGCGCCACAGAATTTTTTTTTCTTTTTTTTTTATTTTCTAGTCAAAATCTTAAAACGGCCATAACTTTTGTTCCTTTTGGAATTTGGCAATTCTAAAAAAAGCTCACAGGCCGAAGGAGGGAGTATCTCCGATGGAGGGCGGCTGTTCTTCACAAGTCACAACCATAGATAGCAGAGTCGATCTAAAAAAAAAAGTATGTACTACTCCCTCTGATCAACAACAACAAAAAAGTGTCGGGCTAGTAATTTGGCGAAAATGGAGGTACCTCGGCCTGGATCTTAACATAAACAGGCCACTTCCGTAGAGTGAAGCCCAAAGCCCAAACTGATAACCGAGACGATAACGAAAGGCACAGCTCAGGATGAAAGTGGCAGCGGCACCCAGTGAGCCCACATACGCCACCCGCAAAAAGTCGTGTATACGGCTTAAGTGGACAGCCAAAAAAATTAAATGGCATATGTGACTAGTCCACCAAGACCACCAAAGTCCACCAAATCCACCGAAGTGCTGAAACCACGGCCAACCGCACCGCCGGCCGGCCGCTCTTCTCTTCGTGGGGCTCGCGCGCCCCCGGCCGATCCCTCGCCAGTCCAAGACGCCGCTCGCCGCCGCCGTATCGAGGGAGGGTCGCGGCACCTCACCTCGCCGCCGCCTCCTCTCGCAGGTACGGATCCCCGAACCCGCTTTCCTTATGCCCCCGATCCCCCTAGACCGGATCCCCTTCCGCGCGTCGCCGTCTCCGGCCGCCGGATGGATTCGTCCCTCTGTCCTGCTAGGCTGCTATTTTGGTCAGTAATGAAATTCCTATATGCCCCGATGAGCGTTTTCGCTGCTAGTCCTCCTCACTCAAGAAGGCTTACGAGCCTGCTTGACTGACTGGCCTAGCTCCTTAATTTGCATTCGCTCGCTCGGCTTCTGAACCTTGAATCGTAGAGGCTCTACCTTTGTACAGAAGCTCACTGTCCACCCTTGTGTTGCTCTGTTCTGATAAAGCCATGCTGGACACGACCGGGCGGCCCCTTGAAAAATCAGTGTTATCTGTTGCAGAAGAATTACGCTAGTAGTCTATCACTAGGTTACTATAGCCAGGATGCGTCTTTAAGCCTGTAAATCGAGGCGAAAAGTATATGAGTAATTCTTATCCATGGTAGTATCCTTTGCGGCTGTAGCAGAGTAGCAGCACTGTGCTACGATACTGTCTTTGACTACTCCTATTCTTGCAAGTTGCGGCTTTTGGCTACTGAGTTCGCAATTAACAGGAGAGGAGGAGAGGTGGTGGTGGAGGAGGAGGAGAAAGAGGAGGAGGAGAGGTGGTGGTGGAGGAGGAGGAGGAGGAGGAGCTCACCGGAGGTGGTGGTGGTGGTGGAGGAGGAGGATGGTGGTGGTGGAGGAGGAGTGGTGGTGGTGGAGGAGGAGTGGTGGTGGTGGTGGAGGAGGAGAAGGAGGAGAGGTGGTGGTGGTGATGGTGGTGGTGGTGGTGGAGGAGGAGAGGTGGAGGAGAGGAGAGGTAGAAGATGAGAAGTGGAGGAGAAGTGGAGGGGAGAAGTGGAGGGGAGAAGTGAAGAAAAGGAGGGGAGGAGGCAGATTTCGAATCTGCCTCCCAATTCTGTGGCGCACCCCCCCTTGGTGCGCCACAGAATTTTTTTTTCTTTTTTTTTTATTTTCTAGTCAAAATCTTAAAACGGCCATAACTTTTGTTCCTTTTGGAATTTGGCAATTCTAAAAAAAGCTCACAGGCCGAAGGAGGGAGTATCTCCGATGGAGGGCGGCTGTTCTTCACAAGTCACAACCATAGATAGCAGAGTCGATCTAAAAAAAAAAGTATGTACTACTCCCTCTGATCAACAACAACAAAAAAGTGTCGGGCTAGTAATTTGGCGAAAATGGAGGTACCTCGGCCTGGATCTTAACATAAACAGGCCACTTCCGTAGAGTGAAGCCCAAAGCCCAAACTGATAACCGAGACGATAACGAAAGGCACAGCTCAGGATGAAAGTGGCAGCGGCACCCAGTGAGCCCACATACGCCACCCGCAAAAAGTCGTGTATACGGCTTAAGTGGACAGCCAAAAAAATTAAATGGCATATGTGACTAGTCCACCAAGACCACCAAAGTCCACCAAATCCACCGAAGTGCTGAAACCACGGCCAACCGCACCGCCGGCCGGCCGCTCTTCTCTTCGTGGGGCTCGCGCGCCCCCGGCCGATCCCTCGCCAGTCCAAGACGCCGCTCGCCGCCGCCGTATCGAGGGAGGGTCGCGGCACCTCACCTCGCCGCCGCCTCCTCTCGCAGGTACGGATCCCCGAACCCGCTTTCCTTATGCCCCCGATCCCCCTAGACCGGATCCCCTTCCGCGCGTCGCCGTCTCCGGCCGCCGGATGGATTCGTCCCTCTGTCCTGCTAGGCTGCTATTTTGGTCAGTAATGAAATTCCTATATGCCCCGATGAGCGTTTTCGCTGCTAGTCCTCCTCACTCAAGAAGGCTTACGAGCCTGCTTGACTGACTGGCCTAGCTCCTTAATTTGCATTCGCTCGCTCGGCTTCTGAACCTTGAATCGTAGAGGCTCTACCTTTGTACAGAAGCTCACTGTCCACCCTTGTGTTGCTCTGTTCTGATAAAGCCATGCTGGACACGACCGGGCGGCCCCTTGAAAAATCAGTGTTATCTGTTGCAGAAGAATTACGCTAGTAGTCTATCACTAGGTTACTATAGCCAGGATGCGTCTTTAAGCCTGTAAATCGAGGCGAAAAGTATATGAGTAATTCTTATCCATGGTAGTATCCTTTGCGGCTGTAGCAGAGTAGCAGCACTGTGCTACGATACTGTCTTTGACTACTCCTATTCTTGCAAGTTGCGGCTTTTGGCTACTGAGTTCGCAATTAACAGGAGAGGAGGAGAGGTGGTGGTGGAGGAGGAGGAGAAAGAGGAGGAGGAGAGGTGGTGGTGGAGGAGGAGGAGGAGGAGGAGCTCACCGGAGGTGGTGGTGGTGGTGGAGGAGGAGGATGGTGGTGGTGGAGGAGGAGTGGTGGTGGTGGAGGAGGAGTGGTGGTGGTGGTGGAGGAGGAGAAGGAGGAGAGGTGGTGGTGGTGATGGTGGTGGTGGTGGTGGAGGAGAGGTGGAGGAGAGGAGAGGTAGAAGATGAGAAGTGGAGGAGAAGTGGAGGGGAGAAGTGGAGGGGAGAAGTGAAGAAAAGGAGGGGAGGAGGCAGATTTCGAATCTGCCTCCCAATTCTGTGGCGCACCCCCCCTTGGTGCGCCACAGAATTTTTTTTTCTTTTTTTTTTATTTTCTAGTCAAAATCTTAAAACGGCCATAACTTTTGTTCCTTTTGGAATTTGGCAATTCTAAAAAAAGCTCACAGGCCGAAGGAGGGAGTATCTCCGATGGAGGGCGGCTGTTCTTCACAAGTCACAACCATAGATAGCAGAGTCGATCTAAAAAAAAAAGTATGTACTACTCCCTCTGATCAACAACAACAAAAAAGTGTCGGGCTAGTAATTTGGCGAAAATGGAGGTACCTCGGCCTGGATCTTAACATAAACAGGCCACTTCCGTAGAGTGAAGCCCAAAGCCCAAACTGATAACCGAGACGATAACGAAAGGCACAGCTCAGGATGAAAGTGGCAGCGGCACCCAGTGAGCCCACATACGCCACCCGCAAAAAGTCGTGTATACGGCTTAAGTGGACAGCCAAAAAAATTAAATGGCATATGTGACTAGTCCACCAAGACCACCAAAGTCCACCAAATCCACCGAAGTGCTGAAACCACGGCCAACCGCACCGCCGGCCGGCCGCTCTTCTCTTCGTGGGGCTCGCGCGCCCCCGGCCGATCCCTCGCCAGTCCAAGACGCCGCTCGCCGCCGCCGTATCGAGGGAGGGTCGCGGCACCTCACCTCGCCGCCGCCTCCTCTCGCAGGTACGGATCCCCGAACCCGCTTTCCTTATGCCCCCGATCCCCCTAGACCGGATCCCCTTCCGCGCGTCGCCGTCTCCGGCCGCCGGATGGATTCGTCCCTCTGTCCTGCTAGGCTGCTATTTTGGTCAGTAATGAAATTCCTATATGCCCCGATGAGCGTTTTCGCTGCTAGTCCTCCTCACTCAAGAAGGCTTACGAGCCTGCTTGACTGACTGGCCTAGCTCCTTAATTTGCATTCGCTCGCTCGGCTTCTGAACCTTGAATCGTAGAGGCTCTACCTTTGTACAGAAGCTCACTGTCCACCCTTGTGTTGCTCTGTTCTGATAAAGCCATGCTGGACACGACCGGGCGGCCCCTTGAAAAATCAGTGTTATCTGTTGCAGAAGAATTACGCTAGTAGTCTATCACTAGGTTACTATAGCCAGGATGCGTCTTTAAGCCTGTAAATCGAGGCGAAAAGTATATGAGTAATTCTTATCCATGGTAGTATCCTTTGCGGCTGTAGCAGAGTAGCAGCACTGTGCTACGATACTGTCTTTGACTACTCCTATTCTTGCAAGTTGCGGCTTTTGGCTACTGAGTTCGCAATTAACAGGAGAGGAGGAGAGGTGGTGGTGGAGGAGGAGGAGAAAGAGGAGGAGGAGAGGTGGTGGTGGAGGAGGAGGAGGAGGAGGAGCTCACCGGAGGTGGTGGTGGTGGTGGAGGAGGAGGATGGTGGTGGTGGAGGAGGAGTGGTGGTGGTGGAGGAGGAGTGGTGGTGGTGGTGGAGGAGGAGAAGGAGGAGAGGTGGTGGTGGTGATGGTGGTGGTGGTGGTGGAGGAGGAGAGGTGGAGGAGAGGAGAGGTAGAAGATGAGAAGTGGAGGAGAAGTGGAGGGGAGAAGTGGAGGGGAGAAGTGAAGAAAAGGAGGGGAGGAGGCAGATTTCGAATCTGCCTCCCAATTCTGTGGCGCACCCCCCCTTGGTGCGCCACAGAATTTTTTTTTCTTTTTTTTTATTTTCTAGTCAAAATCTTAAAACGGCCATAACTTTTGTTCCTTTTGGAATTTGGCAATTCTAAAAAAAGCTCACAGGCCGAAGGAGGGAGTATCTCCGATGGAGGGCGGCTGTTCTTCACAAGTCACAACCATAGATAGCAGAGTCGATCTAAAAAAAAAAGTATGTACTACTCCCTCTGATCAACAACAACAAAAAAGTGTCGGGCTAGTAATTTGGCGAAAATGGAGGTACCTCGGCCTGGATCTTAACATAAACAGGCCACTTCCGTAGAGTGAAGCCCAAAGCCCAAACTGATAACCGAGACGATAACGAAAGGCACAGCTCAGGATGAAAGTGGCAGCGGCACCCAGTGAGCCCACATACGCCACCCGCAAAAAGTCGTGTATACGGCTTAAGTGGACAGCCAAAAAAATTAAATGGCATATGTGACTAGTCCACCAAGACCACCAAAGTCCACCAAATCCACCGAAGTGCTGAAACCACGGCCAACCGCACCGCCGGCCGGCCGCTCTTCTCTTCGTGGGGCTCGCGCGCCCCCGGCCGATCCCTCGCCAGTCCAAGACGCCGCTCGCCGCCGCCGTATCGAGGGAGGGTCGCGGCACCTCACCTCGCCGCCGCCTCCTCTCGCAGGTACGGATCCCCGAACCCGCTTTCCTTATGCCCCCGATCCCCCTAGACCGGATCCCCTTCCGCGCGTCGCCGTCTCCGGCCGCCGGATGGATTCGTCCCTCTGTCCTGCTAGGCTGCTATTTTGGTCAGTAATGAAATTCCTATATGCCCCGATGAGCGTTTTCGCTGCTAGTCCTCCTCACTCAAGAAGGCTTACGAGCCTGCTTGACTGACTGGCCTAGCTCCTTAATTTGCATTCGCTCGCTCGGCTTCTGAACCTTGAATCGTAGAGGCTCTACCTTTGTACAGAAGCTCACTGTCCACCCTTGTGTTGCTCTGTTCTGATAAAGCCATGCTGGACACGACCGGGCGGCCCCTTGAAAAATCAGTGTTATCTGTTGCAGAAGAATTACGCTAGTAGTCTATCACTAGGTTACTATAGCCAGGATGCGTCTTTAAGCCTGTAAATCGAGGCGAAAAGTATATGAGTAATTCTTATCCATGGTAGTATCCTTTGCGGCTGTAGCAGAGTAGCAGCACTGTGCTACGATACTGTCTTTGACTACTCCTATTCTTGCAAGTTGCGGCTTTTGGCTACTGAGTTCGCAATTAACAGGAGAGGAGGAGAGGTGGTGGTGGAGGAGGAGGAGAAAGAGGAGGAGGAGAGGTGGTGGTGGAGGAGGAGGAGGAGGAGGAGCTCACCGGAGGTGGTGGTGGTGGTGGAGGAGGAGGATGGTGGTGGTGGAGGAGGAGTGGTGGTGGTGGAGGAGGAGTGGTGGTGGTGGTGGAGGAGGAGAAGGAGGAGAGGTGGTGGTGGTGATGGTGGTGGTGGTGGTGGAGGAGAGGTGGAGGAGAGGAGAGGTAGAAGATGAGAAGTGGAGGAGAAGTGGAGGGGAGAAGTGGAGGGGAGAAGTGAAGAAAAGGAGGGGAGGAGGCAGATTTCGAATCTGCCTCCCAATTCTGTGGCGCACCCCCCCTTGGTGCGCCACAGAATTTTTTTTTCTTTTTTTTTATTTTCTAGTCAAAATCTTAAAACGGCCATAACTTTTGTTCCTTTTGGAATTTGGCAATTCTAAAAAAAGCTCACAGGCCGAAGGAGGGAGTATCTCCGATGGAGGGCGGCTGTTCTTCACAAGTCACAACCATAGATAGCAGAGTCGATCTAAAAAAAAAAGTATGTACTACTCCCTCTGATCAACAACAACAAAAAAGTGTCGGGCTAGTAATTTGGCGAAAATGGAGGTACCTCGGCCTGGATCTTAACATAAACAGGCCACTTCCGTAGAGTGAAGCCCAAAGCCCAAACTGATAACCGAGACGATAACGAAAGGCACAGCTCAGGATGAAAGTGGCAGCGGCACCCAGTGAGCCCACATACGCCACCCGCAAAAAGTCGTGTATACGGCTTAAGTGGACAGCCAAAAAAATTAAATGGCATATGTGACTAGTCCACCAAGACCACCAAAGTCCACCAAATCCACCGAAGTGCTGAAACCACGGCCAACCGCACCGCCGGCCGGCCGCTCTTCTCTTCGTGGGGCTCGCGCGCCCCCGGCCGATCCCTCGCCAGTCCAAGACGCCGCTCGCCGCCGCCGTATCGAGGGAGGGTCGCGGCACCTCACCTCGCCGCCGCCTCCTCTCGCAGGTACGGATCCCCGAACCCGCTTTCCTTATGCCCCCGATCCCCCTAGACCGGATCCCCTTCCGCGCGTCGCCGTCTCCGGCCGCCGGATGGATTCGTCCCTCTGTCCTGCTAGGCTGCTATTTTGGTCAGTAATGAAATTCCTATATGCCCCGATGAGCGTTTTCGCTGCTAGTCCTCCTCACTCAAGAAGGCTTACGAGCCTGCTTGACTGACTGGCCTAGCTCCTTAATTTGCATTCGCTCGCTCGGCTTCTGAACCTTGAATCGTAGAGGCTCTACCTTTGTACAGAAGCTCACTGTCCACCCTTGTGTTGCTCTGTTCTGATAAAGCCATGCTGGACACGACCGGGCGGCCCCTTGAAAAATCAGTGTTATCTGTTGCAGAAGAATTACGCTAGTAGTCTATCACTAGGTTACTATAGCCAGGATGCGTCTTTAAGCCTGTAAATCGAGGCGAAAAGTATATGAGTAATTCTTATCCATGGTAGTATCCTTTGCGGCTGTAGCAGAGTAGCAGCACTGTGCTACGATACTGTCTTTGACTACTCCTATTCTTGCAAGTTGCGGCTTTTGGCTACTGAGTTCGCAATTAACAGGAGAGGAGGAGAGGTGGTGGTGGAGGAGGAGGAGAAAGAGGAGGAGGAGAGGTGGTGGTGGAGGAGGAGGAGGAGGAGGAGCTCACCGGAGGTGGTGGTGGTGGTGGAGGAGGAGGATGGTGGTGGTGGAGGAGGAGTGGTGGTGGTGGAGGAGGAGTGGTGGTGGTGGTGGAGGAGGAGAAGGAGGAGAGGTGGTGGTGGTGATGGTGGTGGTGGTGGTGGAGGAGAGGTGGAGAGGAGAGGTAGAAGATGAGAAGTGGAGGAGAAGTGGAGGGGAGAAGTGGAGGGGAGAAGTGAAGAAAAGGAGGGGAGGAGGCAGATTTCGAATCTGCCTCCCAATTCTGTGGCGCACCCCCCCTTGGTGCGCCACAGAATTTTTTTTTCTTTTTTTTTATTTTCTAGTCAAAATCTTAAAACGGCCATAACTTTTGTTCCTTTTGGAATTTGGCAATTCTAAAAAAAGCTCACAGGCCGAAGGAGGGAGTATCTCCGATGGAGGGCGGCTGTTCTTCACAAGTCACAACCATAGATAGCAGAGTCGATCTAAAAAAAAAGTATGTACTACTCCCTCTGATCAACAACAACAAAAAAGTGTCGGGCTAGTAATTTGGCGAAAATGGAGGTACCTCGGCCTGGATCTTAACATAAACAGGCCACTTCCGTAGAGTGAAGCCCAAAGCCCAAACTGATAACCGAGACGATAACGAAAGGCACAGCTCAGGATGAAAGTGGCAGCGGCACCCAGTGAGCCCACATACGCCACCCGCAAAAAGTCGTGTATACGGCTTAAGTGGACAGCCAAAAAAATTAAATGGCATATGTGACTAGTCCACCAAGACCACCAAAGTCCACCAAATCCACCGAAGTGCTGAAACCACGGCCAACCGCACCGCCGGCCGGCCGCTCTTCTCTTCGTGGGGCTCGCGCGCCCCCGGCCGATCCCTCGCCAGTCCAAGACGCCGCTCGCCGCCGCCGTATCGAGGGAGGGTCGCGGCACCTCACCTCGCCGCCGCCTCCTCTCGCAGGTACGGATCCCCGAACCCGCTTTCCTTATGCCCCCGATCCCCCTAGACCGGATCCCCTTCCGCGCGTCGCCGTCTCCGGCCGCCGGATGGATTCGTCCCTCTGTCCTGCTAGGCTGCTATTTTGGTCAGTAATGAAATTCCTATATGCCCCGATGAGCGTTTTCGCTGCTAGTCCTCCTCACTCAAGAAGGCTTACGAGCCTGCTTGACTGACTGGCCTAGCTCCTTAATTTGCATTCGCTCGCTCGGCTTCTGAACCTTGAATCGTAGAGGCTCTACCTTTGTACAGAAGCTCACTGTCCACCCTTGTGTTGCTCTGTTCTGATAAAGCCATGCTGGACACGACCGGGCGGCCCCTTGAAAAATCAGTGTTATCTGTTGCAGAAGAATTACGCTAGTAGTCTATCACTAGGTTACTATAGCCAGGATGCGTCTTTAAGCCTGTAAATCGAGGCGAAAAGTATATGAGTAATTCTTATCCATGGTAGTATCCTTTGCGGCTGTAGCAGAGTAGCAGCACTGTGCTACGATACTGTCTTTGACTACTCCTATTCTTGCAAGTTGCGGCTTTTGGCTACTGAGTTCGCAATTAACAGGAGAGGAGGAGAGGTGGTGGTGGAGGAGGAGGAGAAAGAGGAGGAGGAGAGGTGGTGGTGGAGGAGGAGGAGGAGGAGGAGCTCACCGGAGGTGGTGGTGGTGGTGGAGGAGGAGGATGGTGGTGGTGGAGGAGGAGTGGTGGTGGTGGAGGAGGAGTGGTGGTGGTGGTGGAGGAGGAGAAGGAGGAGAGGTGGTGGTGGTGATGGTGGTGGTGGTGGTGGAGGAGAGGTGGAGGAGAGGAGAGGTAGAAGATGAGAAGTGGAGGAGAAGTGGAGGGGAGAAGTGGAGGGGAGAAGTGAAGAAAAGGAGGGGAGGAGGCAGATTTCGAATCTGCCTCCCAATTCTGTGGCGCACCCCCCCTTGGTGCGCCACAGAATTTTTTTTTCTTTTTTTTTATTTTCTAGTCAAAATCTTAAAACGGCCATAACTTTTGTTCCTTTTGGAATTTGGCAATTCTAAAAAAAGCTCACAGGCCGAAGGAGGGAGTATCTCCGATGGAGGGCGGCTGTTCTTCACAAGTCACAACCATAGATAGCAGAGTCGATCTAAAAAAAAAGTATGTACTACTCCCTCTGATCAACAACAACAAAAAAGTGTCGGGCTAGTAATTTGGCGAAAATGGAGGTACCTCGGCCTGGATCTTAACATAAACAGGCCACTTCCGTAGAGTGAAGCCCAAAGCCCAAACTGATAACCGAGACGATAACGAAAGGCACAGCTCAGGATGAAAGTGGCAGCGGCACCCAGTGAGCCCACATACGCCACCCGCAAAAAGTCGTGTATACGGCTTAAGTGGACAGCCAAAAAAATTAAATGGCATATGTGACTAGTCCACCAAGACCACCAAAGTCCACCAAATCCACCGAAGTGCTGAAACCACGGCCAACCGCACCGCCGGCCGGCCGCTCTTCTCTTCGTGGGGCTCGCGCGCCCCCGGCCGATCCCTCGCCAGTCCAAGACGCCGCTCGCCGCCGCCGTATCGAGGGAGGGTCGCGGCACCTCACCTCGCCGCCGCCTCCTCTCGCAGGTACGGATCCCCGAACCCGCTTTCCTTATGCCCCCGATCCCCCTAGACCGGATCCCCTTCCGCGCGTCGCCGTCTCCGGCCGCCGGATGGATTCGTCCCTCTGTCCTGCTAGGCTGCTATTTTGGTCAGTAATGAAATTCCTATATGCCCCGATGAGCGTTTTCGCTGCTAGTCCTCCTCACTCAAGAAGGCTTACGAGCCTGCTTGACTGACTGGCCTAGCTCCTTAATTTGCATTCGCTCGCTCGGCTTCTGAACCTTGAATCGTAGAGGCTCTACCTTTGTACAGAAGCTCACTGTCCACCCTTGTGTTGCTCTGTTCTGATAAAGCCATGCTGGACACGACCGGGCGGCCCCTTGAAAAATCAGTGTTATCTGTTGCAGAAGAATTACGCTAGTAGTCTATCACTAGGTTACTATAGCCAGGATGCGTCTTTAAGCCTGTAAATCGAGGCGAAAAGTATATGAGTAATTCTTATCCATGGTAGTATCCTTTGCGGCTGTAGCAGAGTAGCAGCACTGTGCTACGATACTGTCTTTGACTACTCCTATTCTTGCAAGTTGCGGCTTTTGGCTACTGAGTTCGCAATTAACAGGAGAGGAGGAGAGGTGGTGGTGGAGGAGGAGGAGAAAGAGGAGGAGGAGAGGTGGTGGTGGAGGAGGAGGAGGAGGAGCTCACCGGAGGTGGTGGTGGTGGTGGAGGAGGAGGATGGTGGTGGTGGAGGAGGAGTGGTGGTGGTGGAGGAGGAGTGGTGGTGGTGGTGGAGGAGGAGAAGGAGGAGAGGTGGTGGTGGTGATGGTGGTGGTGGTGGTGGAGGAGAGGAGAGGTAGAAGATGAGAAGTGGAGGAGAAGTGGAGGGGAGAAGTGGAGGGGAGAAGTGAAGAAAAGGAGGGGAGGAGGCAGATTTCGAATCTGCCTCCCAATTCTGTGGCGCACCCCCCCTTGGTGCGCCACAGAATTTTTTTTTCTTTTTTTTTTATTTTCTAGTCAAAATCTTAAAACGGCCATAACTTTTGTTCCTTTTGGAATTTGGCAATTCTAAAAAAAGCTCACAGGCCGAAGGAGGGAGTATCTCCGATGGAGGGCGGCTGTTCTTCACAAGTCACAACCATAGATAGCAGAGTCGATCTAAAAAAAAAAGTATGTACTACTCCCTCTGATCAACAACAACAAAAAAGTGTCGGGCTAGTAATTTGGCGAAAATGGAGGTACCTCGGCCTGGATCTTAACATAAACAGGCCACTTCCGTAGAGTGAAGCCCAAAGCCCAAACTGATAACCGAGACGATAACGAAAGGCACAGCTCAGGATGAAAGTGGCAGCGGCACCCAGTGAGCCCACATACGCCACCCCGTTTGACAGAACCTAAGTCGGTGATCTACAACTCGGATTGTGCGACAACCTCGGGTCTAAGGATTACATTGATTGAGACATGCAAATGACGACATACTCGTTGCATCTCAATATGGTTCAATCCGACTTGCTAAACTCTTTAGCCAAGTCCGTGAATTTTGGAATGGCATCACCATGCCCATGACAAGTTGAACCGTGTCATCAGCCAACACTCACATTAGTCTAGGGTGTGTGTCCAGCACAACCTTAATGACCAAGGACAATTAGTATGAACAACATGAATACATAGTTCCACAATCGAATCATATATTCAATGACATATATCAGATGTTCAAACCAAAGAACAACTTAATAATTTTATGAATACATTGGGAATTACATCATACATGATTGCCTCTAGGGCATATTCCCAACAGAACACCCCTGCCGCAGAAGGAGAAGAAGTGGTGGACAGGATCAAGCTTCACGAGTTCTGGAATGCCGCTCCCACGGGACATAATTGGGGTTATAATCCCAAGAAGACGGTGAGGGATGCCGTCCAGTGCGACGAACGACTACAGCAGTTGGTGGAGGAAGGACTCCTTCAAGATTACCCGGTGGCCTGCTGGGTGGAGCGCCGGATACTCCCGCTCCAACACCGGGTACACAATATGTGCTACATGGGCGGCCCCCGCGACTGCACCCGGACGGCCACCTTCGAGCTCTCCAAGGCGGAAGTGGCTATCTAGGCCAAGTCCATTCTTCGGACGACCCTCACCGACAACTGGTTCTACGGCTTCGTGTCGTATAGCCGCACCAAGCGCATCCCTCAGGTTACTTTTCCTCTCTGCACCCTTGCTGATCTCAGTACTCTGCTTCTTAACCGAGTAGAAACTGTTTCAGTCTTTTATCCCCATCATGCTTTATGTTTGCATCCCACACCGGGTAGGGCTCCTCTGCTAGATTTTTAGCTTTATATGCTTTATGTTGGCATGCTATCCAGAGTAGAGATTTTATTAGTATACTTGTTCAGGACTTAGCCACGAATTCTCTCTATTTTCTTGCTAGGCCGAGTAGGACCTCTGCTCACATTCCTCTTCTAGGACTTAGCATTATGTGCTTTGTGTTTGCACGCTAGCTCGAGTAGAAAACCTACTCGGTTATCTCTTCTAGGCCTTTAGCATCGTGTGCTTTATGTTTGCACGCTAGACCGGGTAAAATATCCACTCATTTATCTCTGCTCAGTGTGCTTTATGTTTGCACTTTCAGCACATCGCTCGCTAGAAACTGGAAGAAAACTCCGTCTTCGAGAGGAACTCGAAGCCATACCGGACTGAGGATGATGCAACAGCGTACGACATCCAGGACACCCTTTGTATCCCCCGTGCCGGTCAAGATGGTAAGTCCGGAGACTACGCCTCTATTCGGGACTGGTCAGATGATGAAGAAGGTGACCGAGCTGCTTGCTCGCTTGCCGCACACCTTGCCTTTCTCTTTTCTCATTCTGATCTTTTCTTTTTTCAATCACAGAGGAACCGGAATTGGAAGAGGGGGAGGAACCACTGGACGTGGTGCCTCTTTCCATGGCCGCCCCCACCGAGACCAGGAAGAGGACGGGTAGTGGGGCACTCGAGCCCCCTCCCAAGAGGACAAGGAAGAAAGCTGGCGTTAAGAAGACCAACCAGCGCAAGAATCGCCCTACTGCTGACGGGTAAGCGCTTCCGAGTCGACCTTAGCCTTCTGCCTTCTATGCTCTTCCATGTTTTCCTTCTGGCCTTCTCCTCTGTATCTCTTTGACATTCTTCCTTCTGTGCTTATCTTTTTTAGTGATGCCCTCGACGCGGAGGCTAGATGGTTCTCTTCTCCTCATATGCCTCCATGTTTAGATCTCGTGAGCTTCCTATCATGATCGAGATTGATCTTATGTAATTCTATATGTTGTGTTTGTTGGGATCCGATGAATATTGAACTTATGCCAAGTTGATTATAGTCTTTATTGCATATGTTATTTGTGATCTTGCATGCTTTCCGTTGCTAGTGGTTGCTCTGGCCAAGTAGTTGCTAGTGAATCCAAGAGGGAATATTTATGCTAGATAGTGGGTTCATGCCTCCTTTTCGCCTGTGCTCGAGTGACAGAAACATGACGGGGGAGGATGTGTTCTTGCCACTAGGGAGACAACAGCAGTGAGAGTGCTCGCGTGTACAATCATTGCTTACATTACACACATTGTTTAATGCAGTTATCTGTTGCTTGCAACTTAATACCTAAGAGGGTTCAGATGATAACCTGAGGGTGGATTATTAGTCATAGATGCAGATGGATTTCGGTCTATGTATTTTGTTGTAATGTCCACACTAAATATCATAGTAGTCATCATGTTATAATGTGCACTACGGTGCAACCTTTATTTCTCAATTGCCCAGCTGTCATTTGTTCACCCAGCATGTTATCTTTATGGAGACACACCACTAGTGAACCTATGAACCCCGGTCCATTTTCCCACACTGTTAAACAAACCACAAAATTTTCCTGCTTTCTTTACTTACTACAAGCATACACCATTTTTAGACACTACACGTCTAATCTTTGTTTTCAGCAAGACCGGTGAGATTGACAACCTCACTGTACCGTTGGGACAAAGTATTTTGGTTGTGTTCTGTGCAGCTTCCACGTTGTTGCTGACACCTGTGAAGCGCCATCACCACCGTCAGTGGCATCAACCTTCCGAAGGTCCTCTTTCTCCTACTGGATTGATATCTTGGTTCTTAACTAAGGGGAAAACTCCTACCGCTGTGCTCATCTCACCCTCATCTTGGGGTCTCCCAACGAGTGCACGATCTGCACCATCAACCTCCTATCTTGATATTCCTAAAAAGAATTATCACAAGTATCATGCACCTTATAAAGATAGCGTTCCTGCTAATAATATAAAAGTGCATGCTATTAATCCTGCTATTCCTGAGCCCTATGTTAAAAAAATGCCTTTCCCTACTAAGGTGAAAGAACACTCTATGGTGGCTAGTGTGGTTGATAAGAGTAATAAGAAAGCTATTGAACCCGATGGACAAATAAGCGTTGAACCTGCAGTAGCAATAGTAGAAGGTCTTGTTTATGGAAATGAGGAGGATGAAAACATTGTCTTCTGTGAGGATGCTTCTAACATTGTTTCAATCCTCATAGACCTAAGAAAACTAGTGTTCTCGTGCTTTCTGTTAAGATTGGCGATCATTTGTATTATGGTTTGTGTGATATTGGTGCTAGTTCTAGTGCTATACCTTATGATATTTATAGAGAAATTATGCATGAAATTGGTTCTTGTGATCTTGAAGATATTGTTGTGGTTATTCAGCTTGGTAATAGAGAAATTATTTTCCATATTGGTATTGTTAGAGATGTGGAAGTTTTATGTGGTAAAACTAAATATCACACTGCTTTCTAGTACTTGGTAAGGCTGCTAGTAAGACTTTTCCTATTATTTTTGGTAGACCTTTCTTGAACACTTGTGGTGCCATTATAGATTATAAAAGAGAGAAGATTTTGACTAAATTTGATGGAAAATCTTATGAGTTTAATTTCTCCAAATTTGCTAGAGCACCTTATGAATCTAAATTGCCTGATGAGAATTTTAAAGTTGAACAACTTGCTTCTATTGCTCTTGCTCCTAACAATGCTTTGCAGCAATATATGTAGGACCATGAGAGTGAGGTATTTATGGGAGAGAGAAATGAGATTGACGATATTCTTCTTCGTCAATCAGTGATACTGAAACATAATTTACCTGTGGAAGACTTGGGTACCACATTACCACCCAAGGAGGATCATGTCTTTGATTTAAAACCTTTGGCTGATGATCTTAAATATTCTTATATATATTGATGATAAGAAAACATATCTTGTTATTATTAGTGCTAAACTTTCAGGTGAAGAAGAGGAAAGATTATTGGGAGTTCTGAAGAAACACCGTGGAGCTATTGGATATACTCTTGATGGTTTGAAGGAAATTTCTCCTACTATATGTCAGCATGATATTAATATTAAACCTGATGCAAAGCCAGTAGTTGAACATCAACACCGTTTAATTCCTAAGATGAAGGAAGTGGTAAGAAATGGGGTATTAAAACTTCTTGATGCATTATTATTTTTCCTATTGCTGATAGTAGATGGGTGAGCCCTGTGCACTGTGTCCCTAAGAAAAGAGGAATGACTGTTGTACCTAATGAAAACAACGAGCTCATTCCACAAAGAGTAGTAGTTGGTTATATAATGTGCATAGATTTTAGAAAGGTTAATAAAGTTACTAAGAAAGATCATTATCCTTTACCCTTTATTGATCAAATGCTAGAGAGGTTGTCTAAGAGAACTCATTTTTGCTTTCTTGATGGTTATTCTATGTTTTTTCAAATTGCTATTAGGAAACAAGATCAAGAGAAAACAACCTTTACTTGTCCTTATGGTACTTATGCTTATAGACGTATGCCTTTTGGTTTGTGTAATGCTCCTGCTACTTTTCAAAGATGCATGTCTGCTATTTTTCATGGGTTTTGTGAAGAAATTGTGGAAGTATTCATGGACGATTTCTCCGTCTATGGAACTTCTTTTGATAATTGTTTGCACAACCATGACAAAGTTTTGTAGAGATGTGAGGAAAATAATCTTGTTCTAAATTGGGAGAAATGCCACTTTTTGGTTAATGAAGGAATTGTTCTTGGACATAAAATTTCTGAAAGAGGTATTAAAGTTGACAGACTCTAAAGTGGAATCCATAGAGAAAATTCCATGTCCTAGGGATGTTAAAGGTGTTCGTAGTGTTCTTGGTCATGATGGTTTTTATAGGAGGTTTATTAAAGATTTCTCTAAAATATCAAAACCTCTTACTAATCTTCATCAAAAAGATGTACCATTTGTTTTTTATGATGATTGTAAGGAAGCTTTTGGAACTTTAAAGAAGGCCTTAACTACTGCTCCTATTGTTCACCCTCCTGGTTGGAATTTACCTTTTTAAATTATGTGGGATGCTAGTGATTTTGCTGTAGGTGCTGTTCTTGGACATCGCATAGATAAGAAGTTGAATGTTATTCATTATGCTAGTAAGACTCTTGATGCTGCTCAAAGGAATTATGCTACTACTGAAAAAGAGTTCTTAGTTGTAGTTTTTGCATGTGATAAGTTTAGGGCTTATATTGTTGACTCAAAGGTTACTATTCATACTGATCATGCTGCTATTAGATACCTTATGGAAAAGAAAGATGATAAGCCTATGCTTATTAGATGGGTGTTGCTTTTACAATAGTTTGATTTGCATATTGTGGATAGGAAAGGTATTGAAAACCCTGTTGCTGATAACTCGTCTAGATTGGAAAACATTACTTTTGATCCTATTCCTGTTAATGATAGTTTTCCAAATGAACGATTGGCTACAATAAAGGTATAACCCCAAGATAGTCCATGGTATGCTGATTACGCTAACTTTATTGTTTCAAAGTATTTGCCTGCAACATTTATATCTCAACAAAGAAGGAAATTCTTCTATGATTTGAGGCATTATTTTTGGGATGACCCACATTTATATAAAGGAGTAGATGGTATTATGAGAAGATGTGTTATATATCATGAACAACGTGAAATATTGAAGAAATGCCATAGTAGTGCTTATGGAGGACATCACATTGGAGATAGAACCGCACAGAAGGTTCTACAATCATATTTCTATTGGCCTACTCTCTTTAAAGATGCACGTAAATTTATTTTATCTTGTGATGAATGTCAAAGAGTAGGAAATATTTCTAGACGTAATGAAATTCCTATGAGTTATTATCTCGTTATTAAACCTTTTGATTGTTGGGGATTTGACTTTATGGGTCCCTTTCCTCCTTCAAATGGCTATACACATATACTTGTTGTTGTTGATTATGTTACTAAGTGGGTAGAAGCTATACCTACTAAAACTGCTGATGGAGAAACCTCGTTAAAAATGCTTAAAGATGTTATTTTTCCTAGGTTTGGTCTGCCTAGATATCTTATGACGGATGGAGGTTCTCATTTTATTCAAGGTGGTTTTAGAAAAAACCTTGCTAAATATGATGGTAATCATATAATTGCCTCAGTTTATCATCCTCAAACTAGTGGGCAAGTAGAATTACCAAATAGAGAAATTAAATCTCTCTTGCAAAAGACTGTTAATAAATCGAGAAAGAATTGGTCAGATAAGTTAAATGATGCTTTGTGGGCTTATAGAAATGCTTATAAAAATCCTATGGGTATTCTCCCTATAAAATGGTTTATGGAAAAGCTTGTCACTTGCCTTTAGAATTAGAACACAGAGCTTATTGGGTAGTGAAAGAATTAAATAGAGATTTTAAACTTGCTGGCAAGAAAAGAATGCTTGATTTGAATCATTTAGATGAATGGAGATGTGAAGCTTATGAAAATGCCAAGCTATTTAAAGAGAAAGTTAAACAATGGCATGATAAAAGAATCCTTAAAAGAGAGTTTCATGTTGGTGAGAAAGTTCTATTGTATCGGTCTCGTCTTAGATGTTTTGCAGAAAATTACTCTCCCGATGGGAAGGACCTTATGTTATTGAAGAAGCGTATCGTTCAGGGGCAATAAAAATTGCTTCCCTCAAGGATAACACTACACAAGTGGTAAATGGGCAAATACTCAAACATTATATTTCTGGGGATTCCTAAGATGAAGATGTTGGCGTTATTCAAATAATGACTCCGGAGAAATTCATCAGAGGGAAGATTCCATAATCTGCAGAGTCCGTTTTGGAATAGCTAACAGTTCTGTTAAGAAAAAGTTTGTGGATTACCTTTTCAGTAATTATTGATTTTTGGAAAATATGAAAAATACTGAGCCGAAGAGGAATTGGAGAAGGTGCCCGGAGGCACCACACCATGTGGCGGCGCGGACCCACGCCTGGCCGCCCCGACCTATGGTGTGGGAACCCCAGAGCCCCTCTCCGGTTTGTTTTCGACCTGGGCTTTCCTTTCGTTACATATATTTTTGCTATATAATCCCCCGGATCCCCCGAGATCCGTATATCGTTTTCTCATCGTGTTTCTGTTTCGAGCTGTTTCTGCCAGGTTACATCTTTAGATAGAGCCACAATGTCCTCTCCCGGATCTCCCAAAGACAGTTTCTTTAAAAACGTCATCAACACATACATGAGCGAATTGAAGACGCATCCCAAGGAGTTGCTGCTCAAGGATGGGAAGGTGTAGATTGAAGATGTTCAGGGCCATAAAGGAGAAGGCAGTTTGGAAGCTAGGATGGAAGAGCTGGAGCAAGAAGTCTTTAGGTACAAGAAGATGGTGGAGCGTGAAGTTGAAATCATCCACAGGATAAAGACAGAACATATCGCTAAGTACAAAAAGGAGACCTTGAAGCTTTGGGAGGAGATTTTCTCACTCACCAAGACCACCAACGAGTTGGAAGCACAACTCTATGATGTGCAGAATCAAAACTGTGAGTATGAGAACATGTTTAAACGTATAAGCTCTGCTGCTAGTTTCAGCATGTTGGAGACCAAGACATCCACTAGTAAGAAAAGGCTTCGGTGGCGGTGGGCCAGAGGTAGAAGAAAAGGATTTAATATTTTATGAATAACCCCCTGGGATATTTGGGAAATCACATGTTAGTCCTGTTGTTAGAACTGAGAAGAAAAGATATGTTTTCTGGAACCTTTTGCAAAGATAAAAATTATTAAAAATCAGATTTGTACACCTTATCAAATTTCCAAGCTCACCATGTTTTGGTTTTGCGATTTTGAGCAAGATTTGAATTTTTAAATTAGGGTGCTCAATTAAGTGGTTTTTGTTATGTTTCTTTCAAATTAAACTTCCATTTGTTATTTGTATTGAACTTACTTATTTTGAGATTTATTTCACACTTTGAATTGTATAGCTTAACACCATAAATTTTGTTGTATATAATTTTAGCAATGTGAAAACATATTTCCCTTTTATTTAATTGATTATCACTTGCAGATTCTGAAATGCTAAAGATGTTTTCTTTCTTGACTACAGGGCTATAAATAGGTATAGATATTCAAGTTTGGGGATTGAGGGCTGTATTAACTCCTGGGCAACACCAAGTTGTTGTCTACCAATAATTCCCTGATTTCTCTCAGTTTGTTGACGACAAGGAATATGCACATTTTTCTAATTCAAATACGTGGCAAGCATGGTATATTATCACAATGGTTTTGGTTTGTGGTGCATGACAATTAAATTAGGTGGAAACATGATCAGATGTCGGTGGATGCATAATATACACATGTCCTTCCTGTGACCAAGTCTTATGGCAGATAGATGAGTAAAATGATGAAAATGGAATGTATATGGATTCCATAACTTCTTCTCAAGATACAATGTTGATGAAATCCTCCTTGATGGAAATTGATACCTTTGTGGATGGAGGAAAATTGTTAGAACAACTGCTGACTAAGTAGTTCATGTTGTTTAATTAACCACATGTTCAATTTTTTCTCTTCTTGAGAAGAATCTCAGGAGCAACCCGAATGGCTTCATTCACAAGATGTAACTTGTGAACTACTCTCTTATGAGACTAGACCACTCACAAAAAGGTGAGGGTTAAATCATGCCACTATGGTTATGGATGGTGATTATGTGGGCCTTATGATTTGGCTTTACTCTCTCCATGGAATTATATCCTTGGGAAAAACACCATAAGTATCAATGTAGCTTCCTAGTTTAGAAACTTGAATATGTTGCCTGTTATAATGTGGTCTCTTGTTTCCTCAGTGTTATTCTTTCTCTTGGTTGATTGAAAAAGGAATGTAGGTGTAGTTTCTGACATCAATCATCCTTAAGCATATAAGAAACATTTTTAACAAGGTAGATAGTCTTGCTTCCAAATTACTATTCATATAAAATGGCTGAGATGTACTAGGTGATATGATCTTATATTTTTGTGTGGGTGACACTCAATTGTTTGAGTATGCAAAAGTGGTCTGTTAACAAGGTGTACAACTTGTTACCAAACTACTTCTATATCACACGAACACTGGAATATCACACTATTTCAGGAGGAATTAATAAGATCAGATTAAGATATAAGAGTTTCCAAATACTCTTATGATAGATTAGAATAGCTCTTCTAGAACACTCTAAAGAATCCTTTTATAGATCTTCTTGTCGGAGTTTTGTCCTTTCTTGTGGTTTTCTTCTCTTGCGGAATGACTTAGAAGATTGGGAAACAAGATAACAAGATGGTGTAGACAAAGTAGAAAGATCTAGATTAAGAGTTAGTTAAGCTTTTATTTTCCTTCCATATACTTACTATTTTATTTCGCATAAGATATGTACTTATTTCATATATGATTGATTTTACTTAGCTATCAACTCAATTCCTCTAACAGAGATTATATTTGTTGTTATTCATTAGTTGTATCCAGAGATACGTTAGTTGTGGAATGTTGGATTTGAATAGAAATGTGGAGTGCTTATGGAATGATGACTTAAATGATTCATGTTTTTAAAAGAACAAAGAATCTCTATTGATGATATTATTCAAATATGCAATACTAGTTTGTGAAAGTATGATCAATGATTATGTGGTTTGAATGCTCACCCCTCTTTGAGTTCTAGATACCTAGTTGAATTCAGCCAAGTCACTTATAGACTTGTGGTTAAGTTGCTGAGAGTTTATGTTTGTTCATAACCAATTATGGTTTGTTTTATCAAATGATTTGATTTGTAAGGCACTTGTTATAAAGATCACTCCAAATATACTCTTGACCAAATGATCTAGACCTATTTCATCATGTCGAGAGAAACATTAGTCACTTTGCTTCGTTTAAACTTTCGCGCAAAAATTTCCCGTATTTTTAGATGCATACTATGCAGATGCATATTTTATATTTTGATCCTTATAACCTCCCAAACACTAGGATATTAGACGCAGCCAGCAGAATTTCACGATATCAAGTGCAGTTACAAACGCAGGGATTTTACAACTTGCAAATTTTCACAACCGGCGGCTTACATGAGATACATAAAGGGGTAAAACAGTAGACAAGATAGAATTCGGATCCAAATCGGTAAAAAGTCTTACCGTACCGTGGAGGCCGCCGCCCCCGCACCCCCTCCGTGCGGGCCACATTTCTCTGTCCGAAGCCTTGCATCGCTCCATTCGAAATTTTCTTTATCTTTATATCTACATATGAATTTGGGTCACACTAAAATAACAGAGTCGCGGACCACGACCCGGAAGATATGTCAAAGAAGACGATTTAAAGTTTCCTCCTATGTTAGTGCATGACTACATGATTGATATTAACACTTTTTCCACAGAGAAGCTTTATCATTAGAGAATAATAGCAAAAAAAAAAGATTGTATCTGCTGACTAGATTATATCCATAACCAATTAACTTTGATCCAGTTGTCACAAGGATCCGATAACTTCCTATGGAATTTACTTAGAAATGAATAATTCTTGGTAGAATCCAGGTACAACACTTTGGTCCATTCCGATATACGAGTTGATACTAATAAGAAAATATGGCACACGAAGATGGCGCCATTTCAACAAAACATAACTTTGGTAAGCGCAACTCGCATGGAAGTAGAAAGCGTGTTTTCTATGCATATGACGAGACTATCAACAAAGCACTTATTATTCTTCGAGTGTAAGCTTGTACGCTCCGCTCCACTCTTCGGAGACCTTTTATCAGCATAACTGAATTGGGATCATACTAAAATAGCACCTACGACCTCTGTTCTCGGAGCTGCCCGGGTGAACTAAATTACGATGAATTACTGTTCAAAATGTTCATATCCTGGTGGATTAGTGGTGCATTTGTGGCTTTATTACCACCATACATATAATCTGCTCATGTACGTTTGCATGTCATTGTACCGCGAGGGCGGGATGACAGGCAAGGTGATTTGGTACATTTGTGGCTACTGCGGTAATGTGCCACAAAGGTTTTCTTTACTGAATCCTGCTGCTAAACATTTAGGTTGCCGTTTTGGTGTCTCGCTCACAACAAAGTGCCGAACGGAACGGCCGGCGTGCAGACTGAGAACAGGGGGCAAGCAAGCGAGCACGTGATGTTTATTCAGAATTCATCACTTGATTCATCACAAATACATTACCTTCCGTACATCACGAACAAGAACCAGCGAAATATATATATAGTAACAATTAGGAATCAAGCAAGCACCCGGTACATGTATGATGTATCAAGCTACTGCTAGTACCGAAGATTCTTCAAAGGCGACTGACATAGACCACGGCGCCAAGCTACTGGTATTCTTAAGTCAGCCGAAAAAAATACAGATGATGATGTTCAGTCGAATTAAGTTGACGCTCTTCGATTACATGACATCATGGGGATCTGACAAAGCTGAAGCACTCCATGATGTCACGCCGGCAAGTCGGACACGTGGAGGCGCGGTGGAACCACGGTTCGATACACCGTCTGTGGAAGGAATGGGAGCAAGGCAGCCTGACGGTCTCCTCCTCGTGAGTCTCCACCACGTCCGAGAAACAGACGGCGCATAGCTCGCCGTCGGTCTCACGGCGGGGGCGCTTCCGACCGCGTGGTGAAGCTTCAGCAGCTGCCATGGCCTCCTCCTTGCAGGCGAGCAGCAGCGCCTTGGGCTCGCTCACTAGTGGAAACAGGGGCTTTAGTCCCGGTTCGTAGGCCCCCTTTTGTCCCGGTTGTGCAACCGGGACGGGGCCTCCGGGACAAATACCCCTCCCCATTGGTCCCGGTTGTGGCAGGACCCGGGACAAATGGGGCTGACCACGTGGCCCGAGCGCTGGAACCTGGCCAGGGCTATTAGTCCCGGTTCTTAATACGACCCGGGATGCATGCCCCTTCTGCCGCGGCAGGGCTTTTGCCCTTTTCTCTGCCGCGGCAGGGCTTTACAATTTCCGTTTTTTTGGTCCCCGAGACCTCCTGGCGGCCCCTCCCCGGACCTCGAGAAAAGAGGAGCCTCGGTGTACCCTCCACCGAGCCCCCGGATCGCACGAGTGAATAAGTATATAAAGCAGAATAAGAAACACTTATATTACAGAAGCAAAGTATATCGATCATATTATACATGACCGATGGAGTGTATTACAAACTCAAACTTAGTTCCAACCGGAGGCATGGTACTCTCCATGTACGTTTATGACCTCTGCATCTAAGAAGCCCGCAATTTCCTCCTGAATTGCTCGTATGCGGTCCCTAGGTAGAAGACCGTCCCGAAGCCGTTCGATCTAATATAAAGAAGAGTGGTCACTAAAATATATGAAGCTAAGTAACTAAAATAGATAGTAATAAGAAGAATTGACGATTAACGTACATGAAGTTGTTTTAAATTTCTGCCGCTGGGAGATGTGGTCTGACGAATGAACTCGCAAACGTAGTATCCACATAAGTTATTCCCGTCTCCTTGTTGCAAGCACTATACGAGAAGATTGTTTCAATCAAAATAATAATCAACCAGGCATGATAATGGAGATGGGCACGGATCTAGATAGTACTTACTTGCACAACATCAAATGTAAGTTGTTTTTCCCATTCACCGCGAGACTTCCTTATGAACCTCTTCCAAACCCTACCCGAGAAAGAAAAAGAATAAAAAGAGTTAGTAATTACTTGATGTCCGAAAATGAAACAAAGTAGTCGATATATTGCCATATATAAATACTGAATATTAATAAAGATTGAAATTACCGCTGGATCATTTCCTGCATGTCAGCCCACATTGAGAGGGGTTTACGTTTTGGGTCCATTACAATTACTTTTCCTTTGTCAATTTGGAAGATTAGCAGAATATAGTGGAAGCTGCGCACGCAGAACTCATCAATTATACAGTGAACATCGAGTAAGGAAACAGAATGTTCACAACAGAGTAACACACTTACTTGAAGTTGTAAGGAAATAGTATTTCCCGTCGGTGTTGGTTAAATATTATTGCCCTCAGAATATTTTTTTCTGTATCCTTGGGATATTCCTGAAGAGCCTTGTCATAAATAATATTTGGATCAATGAACCCAATATCATAGATTCCACCTCTTTTGCATTCGAGAATCTGCATTCTGCAATTATAATATATGAGTGTACTATATATATATGAATATGCAATTGAATGAGGTGAGCTAGAGAAATAAGTGCTTACAGACAATAGGCACTAAGGATAGATTTGTCGAGGGCCTGCTGCTGGTATAACTGAAACAATTCCTCAAATTGAATCATAACCATTCCATTTCCAGTTCCATAGTGCTCGTCCTTAAAGCTGAGACATAGCCAGTCCTCAGATTCATTAGCGGCTTGCATATACCAATTATGCACTCTTCGCATTTTCGTTGGTAGATCCTTTATCTCCTCGGGTTTGACAAGAGGCTGCCCGGACTCGTATTTGTACGCACATTCAGCTGCCGGGAAGTAGTTCACTGTTTGCATATACTCAGCAATGGACAAACCCGCATCAGCTGCCTTGTCTGCGTACATTGTTATAAACTCCGGATCAATATCCTCATCAGCAATGTAAGTGCTCGGCCCCACCTGGGTATTGGAAATCACTTTGAGCGGGGACGTGGATTGTTTTTTCTGCTCTCCGAGTTGAGCAACTGATATTCCCTTTTTCCCGCTTGCGCTACTACTCTTCGTTGACCGCACCATTTCCTGGTGTGACTTCAGAATAGAGCGGTCATAGTCAGATGACAGACTCGGCTCGGGTTGATGAAGAGTCTTCACCATTTTCCAAGCTCGTTCTATCTCTTCTTCGGTCTCAGGGAAATCTGGCTTTTGCTTCTCCTTCCGCTTTGATTTCCACGCATCGTATTCGTCCTTTGCGATTTTCTGGGTTTCCTCGGGAGTATAGTCGTAAGGTAACTTGGGTATCTCTTTTGGTACCTTCGGGAGGGGTGACCGTTGACGTTTCGGTGATTTTTTACGTTTCGGCAGAAACTTAGTGGGCGGAGAGGGCTGACGCGGCGGCGTAGGCGACCGCGCTGGAGACGTGCACGGCGTAGGCGACCGCGCCGGAGACGGCATGCGTTGCGAAGACGACCGCGCTGGAGACTTTTGCGCTGGAGAAATGCGAGAATTCGATGGCTTTGCCGTCTGATTTGTGAGCACAATGCATTCCTTTAGCCATAGAACGGTCGAGTTCTTGGCTTCTCCGAGTTCAGTCAACTCTTCGTCTTCACCTTCAGGAAAATCAAGCTTTACCCGCTCGAATCCGTTGGCAACTTCATCGACCCCAACAACAGCGTAGCCCCGTGGAACCGGGAGACAATGGTGAGTTGGTTCGTTGCCAATCGGTAAGACATATCCGGCCGCCGCCTTGATGGTTATATTGACGACCTTCACGTGGAGCTCACAGGATGTCATTTCCGTGATCTCGTCCACCGGGTAAATCATCGGTGGTGCATCATCATCCGGTAGCTGCGTGGACGCAACGCTGCTTTTGCGATGAGAATGTGCGGCGTCGGGAGCCTCAGCTTCAACTTCTAGCATGTGTACTGATGCGCCGGTAGACACTATCTGCTGGCTAAGTGTGTTAATTTGGTCTTGCTGCTTCTTTGCTACATCTTGTGTCAGCTTTACCATTTCTTCAAGTTGACGCCTCCAGTTTGCCTGATTCTCTGCTTCAGCTGCCTCCTTGTCCTTTTTACGTTGACGGCTTCTATCTGGGTATAACTTTTTGGTGGAGTCGAACGCAACACTCCACGGAGGAGTGCCTTTTGTGCCTCGTGTACGCCCTCCGTGTTCCTTATTCCCTAGGGCTCGTGTGAGCTCGTCGTTCTCTCTATCTGGCACGAACTTCCCATCTTTAACGTCCTTTATTGCGTCTCTCAGCTTCTCTATGGGTAGAGGATGACTCTTTTTATGCCTTAGGTTATATATTGCTTTTCCTTCGGCGTCCAACCTGCCCCCATGCCCGTAGAACCATGACCTTGTCCGCTCGACCCACAAGAACGGCTCGGGAGTGATCCCCTGCTGAATCAGGTTGTTCTCCCATGTCTCCCACTTGGGACTAGAACCCTTGTAGCCACCTTGCCCCATAACATGGTGATATACCTTTTTGCCGGCGTTTTTCTCATTTGTTTTCGTCCTTTCCAGTTCATTCTCTGCCAGCTTGTACTTCACGAAGTCTGCCCATACGGGTTTTATTTTCTCATACCCTTGAGTGAAATCAGGAGTCTTCTCCTTCTTAACATAATCAAGGTTCAATCTTTTCTTCCAGTTTTTGAATTGCTCGGCCATCTTTTTTAGGGTCCACGCTTTGACCTTTTCCCGTATCTCATGTTGCATTCTAGTAACATCGGCCTCAGTCACATCCGCATTCTCGTCCACCTCCGGCACGGGTAAGTTGAAATTAGCCAAAATCTTTGAGAAAAGATGATCTTTGGCTATTTTGCCGACATATGAAATTCCTTGTTTCCGCGGATCTTTTGGCTCATTCCACTCATTAACAGTGATCGGGATGTGATCTCTAACTAGCACTCCGCATTGCTTCACAAATTTTTGGGCAACATCAGCGGGAAGCTCGGGTGCGCCGTCTGCTGTGATCGTGTCGATCCTGTATCTTTCTGTATCTTTCAACTTCTTTGTTGCGCCTCGTTTAGTCTTTTTTCCGGTTGATATATTTGAACCGGATGGCTAAAAATATAAAGACTGTTAATACATGTATATAGACAACGGATGCTTCATTAATTAACATATATATATATGCACCTCGGAGCCGGTGTTTGTAATTTGTATGGTTCCACCGGAGCCGTCGGCTGCTCCCATATCGGAGCCGTCGGCTTCTCCCTCATCGGAGTCGTCTCCCTGGGTGAGCACCGGATCTCCCTCACCGGAGTCGTTCATCCACTGGCTCACATCGGGCTCTACGTCGGGCCCGCGGATTAAACCCTCGATCATATTTTCGGCATCTTCGTCTCTTGGCTCCATACTATACAAAAAGAGTAAGTATATATTTCAGATCCAATTCATTAAAATTGCACATGCATAATAATATTTAAACATACGATAACATTTCTAGCATTCTTAAATTTCTAAGAGCATGTCTAACGGACCCCTTATATGTTTTCGCCCCCTAAGAGCATGTCTAACAGACCCCTTATGTTTTCGCCCCCTAAAACGCGTGTACAGGGTTTTGGACATTTTCATGCATAGCCTGGTGAGTTACTATAAAATCTTCTTTTTTACAAGTTTGTCCGAGTATTTTCACTGCCTCATTCTCTTTTGTTTTTCACCTGTTCCTGCGTGCTACAGGTCATACCAGAGTGGTTTCTGAACTATTTTGGAGGAAAGATACCAGGAACTGTCAAATTACAAGCCCCTAATGGTATTGCATTTGATGTTGCAGTTATGGAGAACATGAACAGAACAATCCTCAAGTATGGGTGGGCGGAACCCATACTTGAGGATTATTCTGTTCATGTTCTCCATAACTCTCCAACATCAAATGCAATACCATTAGGGGCTTGTAATTTGACAGTTCCTGGTATCTTTCCTCCAAAATAGTTCAGAAACCACTCTGGTATGATCTGTATAGCAGGCAGGAACATGCGAAAAACAAAAGAGAATGAGGCAGTGAAAATACTCCGACAAACTTGAGGAAACCCCAAAAAAGAAGATTTTTTAGTAACTCACCAGACTAATGCCCGTGTTAGAGGAGAGCAAAACAACACTAAAACGAAGAAAACAGATATTGCTGCTGTATGATTGTGTTGAAGAAGCAAAGACGGGACCAAAGGTTACCAGCAAATTTGGTAACCTTTGGTCCTGTCTTTGCTTCTTTAACACCTTCATACAACAGCAATATCTGTTTTCTTCATTTTAGTGTTGATTTGCTCTCTTCTAACAGGGGCATCAGGGATGCCTCTTCATATCTGAATTTTAATTGATGTTGTTATTTCTAGACAAACTAAACTCTGTCCATACTAGCTCTCAGCGCGCCCTAGCTCGCACGCTAGAGGGTTGGCCCTCTATATCCCCTCCCGACCCGCACATGTAGGGGTCGACGGGCCACCCCCTACCCAAACTTGTAAAAAATCGTTCGGGGTGGTCCATTTACGGGGTCTGCTAGATGGCCGAGTATAGCTAAAATTTCTAACATTTCTAAACTAAAATTTCTAACATTTCTAAACTAAAATTTCTAATATAAAATTTCTAATATTTCTAACATTTCTAAACTAAAATTCCTAATATAAAATTTCTAACATTCATAAACTAAAATTTCTAACATTTGTAAACTAATAATTCTAACAATAATAAAAAACAGTAATTAAGTAAAAAAAAGAAAGAAAAACAAAAAAGGCCCCAGATTAGGGCGAGATGGAGGCAGGCCTTTTACCTCCTCTTGGGGCAGCGGCGGGGCCGGCGGCGCGGGGCAGCGACGGCACGGGGCAGCGGCGGCGCGGGGCAGCGGCGGCGCGGGGCAGCGACGGGGATCGAGGGGCGGCGCGGGGCAGCGACGGGGATCGAGGGGCGGCGCGGGGGCAGCGACGGGGATCGAGGGGCGGCGCGGGGCAGCGACGGGACCTAGAGGGGCGGCGCGCGGCCGAGGCGAACGGGAGAGGGCGCTAGGGGGGTGGGTGCGCTCGACGGAGTCGGGAGCGGCACCACAGAGGAGGATGCCGGCGGGGCGAGGGGGCGGCGCGGATGCCGACGGGGCGAGGGGGTGGCGCGGGGGAACGGAAAAATTGGGCAGCCTGGCGGCGTCGATTTGGTCCCTGCGCGCGGTCTGGAACTGAAAGGAGCGGGGACGTGTTTATATCCTATGACCCTTTCGTCCCGGTTGGTGGCAACACCCGGGACGAAAGACCCTTCCGTCCCGGTTGGTGCCACCAACCGGGACGAAAGACCCTTCGTCCCGGTTGGTGCCACCAACCGGGACGAAAGGGCCCGGCTGGTCGCCTGCGCCAGAACCAGCTGGCCGGCGCGCCAATTGTTTTAGCGCCAAATTTTGAATATCTTACATATGTAAGTGAATAACTTCTACATACTTTCAAATTACGAAAAAATTACAACATTAAAATTGTTTGAAATTGCGTAAATAATTCAAATCCGTTTTGGGCAAACATACTGGCTGATCCTATTGATTGGCCTCCATCTACTATTCCTCTTTCTAGCCAGGTAATAATAAGAAATATAAAACTATTACCATTTTTCTTTCTTGATCAACTATCTCCCTTATGCTGGTAGCCACCATGCATTTACAAACCGGTGTATTAGGATCTGTAATGCACGAAACTCCTATAAACCATCCAACCATCTGCAGGGAGGTCAATATAGGAAAGATGACAAGCACTGGACATAGGACGAAGTGATTAAGCTAGCCAAGGGTGTTGAGAAATATGGCGCTGGGCAATGGAAAAAGATCGAGCTTCATTACTTCTCACTACCTGACGGAGAACCAGTCCGATCAAACGAAAATCTGAATGTATATATAGAAGTCTACTCCAAAAAAAAAAAGTGGTTATTGGCAAATATGGAAGTTGTTTTATCTAGCAGATGAATAATAAAGTGGGTGTAGAACAAAACAAACGGTATCGCCATCACACAGCCCAACCGTGGCTACTGGGTGCATATATATATGCATACCAAATGCACGGTTGGACGTATGATGGCGAATCCGGATGTTTTGTATTTGAGAGATGAACTGACCGGGGTGTATGAAGCTGGGCTATATATAGGGTCCTCTGGCTCAAAAAGTGTTGAGCTAGGGTTTTGATCCAACGGTTAAGAAACACCTCATCCAACGGCTCACAGCAGCTCGAAAGAAACACACCGTAGCCCTGATCGAACGGCTCACAACAGCTCGAAAAAAACACACCCGGATCCAACGACTCACGAGCGCTTGAAAGAAACACACGATCCGTGTGATTCTATCTGATTGGTCCAAACGAAACCCTAATTCCCATTTAGTCCCGGTTGGTTTCCCCAACCGGGACTAAAGGGGATGATCCGTTTCCCAATGAAACCCTAACCCATTCAGTCCCGGTTGGTGTCCCCAACCGGGACTAAAGGGATCGATGTTTTCTTCTCGCTATATATATGTATGCATTGCCACACCATTGGCATAAACACATACAAACTCACCACTCTCTCATGGCTTCTACCATACCCACTCTAACATTCAACCAGGCCGAGGCACTTTCCGCCTCGAACTACCCCTGCCCCGCCCGGCTACAACGTTCCCGCCGGTTGGATGCTGAGCGCCGGAGGAGTGCCGGTCCCTCCTCTTCCTCAAGGTGTGGCGCGTCGGGCGGCCATCACGAACCACTACTACCACGAGCTCACGCCGAGCAGCGGAGGAATCCCAGTTGGCATCCCGATAACCAGCATACTTGGGATGCCTTCTTCATCAATCGGCGTGAGAGGGCGCTCGCCAGGTATGAGGAGGACGGTCAGCCTCCTGGGAACTTTCACGAGGCCGGTCGTCGGCTATGGTGGTCCGGCCGGACTCTACAGAGCGTCATGGACTACATCAGGGCCGGCGATATCCCCCGCCTGCGCTACCCTAAGGCCCGGTCCTGGAGTCGTGATCTTCCGAGGGAGTGCAGAGGCACCGTCAGACGATAGTGACGACGACGGCGGCGGCGAGTACGACGACTACGAGTACATGTACTATAGGCCTAGGCAGGAGTATGACTAGTAGATCGATGCACTTTTGCCATTATGTACTGCTTTGTTTATTTAGATCTATGCTCTCCGTTTAGATTTAGATCCAATCTTGCCATTATGTGTACCGTGCCTTGTTTATCTATTGAAATACATGTCCCGCTCTTTTTAACGTCTATCGAAATGCCATTAGATCTGAATCCAACAAATCAGGAAAAACCACACGGAAAACAGAAAACAGACGAGCTAGAGGGCCACTGTTTGCCGGAATACAACAAATTATTTTATTAAACAGCCAACAGAAAACAGACGCGCTAGCGCGCTACTCTTCGTCCTCGTCGTCGTCGGTGACCTCCTCGTCGTCGGAGGAGGTGCATGATGGTATTTCCGAGATAGGCCCCCACCTCGGATCGTCGGAGGCCCAGACTTCGCCGGCATGGTCGGCCCGACGGAGCGCTTGCAGCGCCTTCGTCCTCGCCTCCCGAGCGGCATCTAACTCGAGGTGGCGTTCGAGGCGCCGCTCCGCCCGCTCAGCCGCGCGGGTCTGCCATAGCTCCTCGTCGGCGCTCTCCTCACCCGGATTGTTCCGGTAGTACTCGCGGACCACGCGGTCGTCCCTGGCGTCGACTAGGCCCTGAAACGCGCGGTGCCTGAGGTGGCGGTGGTCGGCGGCAGTGACGATCTGCGGCGTCGGCGCCCTGGCCTCCGCTTCCCAGAGGGTGTGGCAGTCGCTAAAATTCATCAACGACCGCGGGCGGCCGAGGCGCCAGGCCGCCGCGTCCCAAGCGCGGGCGGCCTCCGAGGCCGTCGCAAAGGAGCCGAGGGGGATGCGGTCGTCCCCGAAGCGGATAGTCGCGGTGAACATTCCGTTCTGCCGCGATCGAACTCCGCGGAAACCGGTAGTGTTGTTCCTCCTCGGAGGCATGGTGGTGGCACGACGGTGCGTGGAGTGGAGGTGCGGCAGTTTATAACGCGCATTCATGGCCACGCGTTACAACTCCCGCGCCACGCGGACAGACAATACCACCCATGCGCCACGCGGACAGACAATACAACCCTTGCTTAAAAAAAAAAGGGATTCGTCCCGGGTCGTGCCACGAACCGGGACCAATGCCCATGCGCGCGCCACGTGGCCTGTGGCTAGGGATTCGTCCCGGGTCGTGCCACGAACCGGGACCATTGGCTCCCCACGAACCGGGACAGATACCCCCAGGTGGTTTCTGCTGCCTCGGGCACACGAACCGGGACCAATGCATGGCACTTGTCCCGGTTTTTGGTGCAACCGGGACAGATGCCCCCTGCCCCCCTGGACGAAAGGGGCTGTTTCCACTAGTGGCTGTAGATCAACGTGACCGCGAGGGCCGTCTCGACGCTGATTGCGTAGGCAGCAGGGACGATGCCACGCGCATCCTCGGCATCGCGGCGAAGTTTGGCAACGATGGTCGTGGCGATTTCATGTGGCTGGAAGTCGTCCCATGACATCCTGTGGATGAGGTCGCGGCGAGCTGGCAAGTTGTCGGCGGCCAGGTCGTAGTCGGGTGTCACGGCCGCGTCGACGAGCATCATGTGGATCAGGTCGCGGCAGGAGACGTAGCTTCGGAGGAGCGAGAGGTCCTGGACCTCCATCCGGTGGTCGAATTCCCGGAGCTCCCCGGGTGGCTCGTCCTGCGGCTTGGGTCTCACGTTGCCGATCTTGTGGTACTCGCGGGAGATGAGCACGGGGCCGTGGACGCGCACGGAACACGGGGAGCACCCGTCGATCATCTTCTCCAGCTTGATTGGCGCTTTGCTGAGGGCGTAGACGCGGGTCTCCGTCGCCGCCGCCGCCGCACGTGAGGTTGACCTGGCTACTGCCGCCATGGCACCGGCGCGCACCTGAGACGAGGCTTGGTTCAACGTGGAGATGCTCGTATCACCTCACCTATGGTATGGTATGCAGTTATGCACGCACCTTTTGTAGGCTCTGAAATCCGAATTCTACTCTGAATGTGACCTGATATCATCGCCTTGCCGAGGCAATTTCACTTCTACGCAATCCGAACCCTACTTGGTTAGGAACTTCCCATCGATTACACAACCAGGCCTGGATGCTCGATGGCCGCGGCGGCGACAGAGTGCCGACTCAGAGGCGAACGAGCCACAATCCGGCTGAATGGCACCGGCGCGGCGGAGTGCTGTTTCGTGTGGCTCATCTAAGTCCGAGAATCTCGGCCGGTGTACGGAGGATTTGGTGGCGCCCAAACACCGGTGATGTTGCCGTGCTCTCGTCTCACTCCCACCAGATTTTTCTCGTCGCACTGCACAATGTTCCTCTAAAAAAAAAAGTTCCGCACCTGGTGACCGAGATGGAACGTAACGGCCTGGCTCCTCCGACCGCTCCGAGCCGCGAAACGGATTTTCCTAGTGTAAGTTGGCCCCCGGCACTATCATAACCGTCCAAAGTTCTGAGATTCGTGCAAAAGTCTCCCGGTCAAACTGTCCCACGTTTTTGCACTTTCACCCTCCGAAAAGTAAGAAATCAACCCGCACACCACCACCCCCATATAAAAGGAGGGCCGAAACCCTAACCGGCCCTGCCCCTCATTCTGCCCCCGCCCCCGTCCCGGTCCGCCCCCCCCCCCCTTGCCTTCCTCTCCCATCTCCGGCCGGACACGCGCGACGCCTCTCCCTCCACCAGGCGCCTCCGTCCCCGACGTGCTTAGCCACCACACCGTGCGCCGCCCCTCCTCTCTGCTTGGCTTCGCACCGTCCCCAGCTCGAGGTCAACGGAGGCCGGAGCACCTCCTCCAGGCCGGAGCGAACGGAGGGGCCGCCCCCGTCGATGGCGGCGCTCCTGTCCGGCTTGGCGTGCGGCTCCTCCACGGCGCCGCTGTCGCGGAGCAGGGCCAGGCCGCGCGGGTCGCATGTGAGGAGGAGGCATACACCACGACGAGCTCGGGCCTCCGGCTCCGCGACAGCGAGCTCGGGCCTATAGGGCCTCCTCCGACGGCTCCTCCACGGCGAGCTCGGCCCTCCGGACTAGAGGCGGAGATCCAGGTGTCGAGACATCGTAGTAGTTTTCATAGACGGGGGTGCCATGAGACTACGGGTAGAGACGTGGGGTAACGGAATCGCGTTGTAGACTATGACACAGGATTTACCCAGGTTCGGTACGTCGTGATAATACGACGTTCCTACTCCTGCAATCTCAGTAATCAGGACTAAAGCCTGTGTATACAATTACAATGTGAGGTTTAGGTCTAGCTATTCGCTGAGGATCAACTTCCCGGTGAGTTAGCCTATATCGCTTCTTCTCCTCCCAATCTCATCTCCCGTCCGGCTTTATATAATAGGCAGATTAGGGCATACAGAATAGGAAACCTAGAAGACTACGGTAACTACCAACTTGGAAAGTAAGGAATCCGTCTTCTCCTCCAAGCCAGATCACGTGGGCCGTGATCCGGGTCCTTCTAGAATCCGGCTTCTGTGCGTCAGGTTACTGGGCCACCGAATGGACCATAGCACACTACCACTTGGGCCACCCTGGTAATCCGGCACTTATGACTACCATCTGATATACCACTATTCAGTATATATCCGACAGTAGCCCCCAAGAAGGATTAAAAGTCTGATTCGTCGTCTTTCGCCAAATGTATATTGTCCGAGAAATATCGATCAGCAGTCTTGATTCTTCTTTATTCTTCTTCGAAAAGAGATGGTAACGTGAAACTCGGAATTCAGAAAATCCGGCTTTTCTCTCACGATCCTTCGCGGAGAAGGAAACTCCTACGTCAGCGCTTTAATCATGCTGACGTAAGGGACGTTTGGGTTTCACGCGGGAAACCCAGTAACGTATCTCTGACAGATTCTCACGGGAAACGAGAAGATAGCCATCATCACCCTGTCGCTTCATTTCCCGGATTTTCCGGAGAGTGACACGCGTTGATCATCCAACGGTCAAAATAGCCGTTGGCACGTATCTTGACGGATTTCCGGCTATAAATAGCCTCCTTCGTCCTCCTAGTAAACCTTCCGCTCTTGCTTTCCACGCCATTACTGCGCCCAAGCTTTCGAGCGAAGAACCACTTCCGTACGCACACTGCGCCCAGAACGTCACCGGAGACGAGCTGCGCCGCCACCCGATGGCATCCTCGCCGTCCTCTCCTGCCCGCTCCGTCGCGCGCGAGATCGAGGATATCATCAACGACATAGATCCACTGTTGGATTCCCCGAAGCGCGCCGGCGGCGAGCCGGAAAAGACCGCGGATTCCGCGGCGGACGGAGGTAATCCTTCCGCCGCCGTGAATCTTGCGAGCTCAAGCTCCGCACCCACTCCGCCGTTTTCTCCCGAGACGGCGGAGAAGAAGATCAGACCTGTCAGCAATGAATTTGCCACCGGAGCTGATGAAGAAGGAACATAATTTGTCGGCAATTGGTGTCCGAGTAACATTCCTCCTCTTCTGCTCCCACGAATGGAAAAGGAAGGACTGATAGTCAAAGGCAAATGGCGGAACTCGGAAGGAGAACTCGAGCCTTCACCAAAAAACGGGGAGCGCGTCCTCCTTACTTCTCACATCGCGAGAGGTATGGGTTTACCACCCTCCGTCTTTTTCTTGGACATCCTTGACTATTACGGTGTTCAGCCACACAATCTTTCTCTAAACTCCATCCTTTACCTAGCTAGTTTCCAAGCCCTTTTTGAAGGGTATTTAGGAATAGCACCTAGTCTAGAGTTTTGGCGATATTGCTTTGAGGTGAAGCATAATCTCACAGAAGGGATTTCTCCCATCTGCGGAACTATTTCTTTCGCTCTTCGGAAGTTTAGAGAAGATTGGTACCCGAAGATAAAAATGCCGGAACCCGTCCAATCTTGGAAGGGTTCTTTCTTTTACCATCAGGACATCCCATTCCCTGGTAAGGAAAACGGGGTTCCTCCATTCATTAATTCCGCTGCCACTCCTCAAGAGAGTTGGACAGTTGAAGCAATGCAAACATTGCCGGAAAACATGATGAAGATAAAACGGCGTATTGCCAAGCTTACTTCCTCTCAGCCTCCTTTAACTGGGAAGGATACCGTTTTATGTTGGTTTGGACGCCGTGTTCAACCTCTTTCCTTTCGTTCCCGGCTCCTTTGCGAATATAAAGGACCAGAAGATAGTATGAGGGGAACGGACAAGTCCTACACCAAAAGGGATTTCATAAAGAGGCTCAACCTACTGGTCGCCACCTGCGATCAATACGTAGAGTCTAGCCATTTATCACGTGGAGAATCCGGCCCCTAAGGTATTTATACTTTCCTTGCCTTCGGGTTTTCCTCAGATTAACCTCTTTTCTCCGAATTTTAACGCATTGTTATTCCTTCCCTAGTTCGATGAACTTGGAGGAACTGATCTTGCTTCCGAAACCGAGCTTAGCGAATTACATGCTAGCTTTTACAGCAGTTGGAAACGTAAAAGGCAGGTGACTTTCGGGGAAACGGTAACTGTTGACGGAATTCCCGTCGTCACATCCAGGTATTTCATTGGAGCTTTCCTAGTCATCGTTCTCCACTGGTTCTTCGAGACATTTATTTCTCGGATATTCTCCTTTCAGCCTTGCCCCAACTCCTCTGAAGACAAAGAAGCTGAAGAAACATAAAGCTGCTGTCAAAGGAGAATCTTCTTCTGCCACCATAAGCGCGAGGAATAGAGCGGAAACACAGATGGGTGGAAACTTCGATCATCTAGGGGAAACGAAGCCGTTCCCAACTTGGACAGCAATATCCGGATAAAGGAAGAACCATTCGACGACCTCGGATATATCCGTCCGGAGGCTAAGAAATTCTTCGTTCCTGCCCCTCTGATCCGTCCTTGGCTACAAGGCGGATTAATTATTTGCAATGATTTCGTATTTTCACCTAGTCAGGTCATACAAGATGGCCTTCATCATGTTGGGCTTCTTTTTTCTGAATACGCAAAAGAATTCAACGGGACTTTGACAAACTTGCGAGAAATGAGCCAGGTAATATCTCTAGCCCCCAAGCAATAAGTTGAAAACATAATTTCTTTTTAATGCTTCTTATTACGCTTGTTTATACCTAAGTGTTTGGCTTTCATTTCCGTGTTTCAGCATTCTGCCGATGGCGTAAACTTAGAAGTTCTTAACAAACTTAATATTAAGAATGAAGAAGTAAAAACCCTTCGATCTATTATTGATTCAAAAAACAACGAGCTGGCATCATCTGAGCTACAGCTATCGAAAACAACAGGTATGTTTTATTCTCTGAAGTTTTTTATCCGGATTATCACTAAAAAAAATTCTCGAGTTTTTTCTGAACTCGGAATGTTTTCCTTGTCCTCCAGCTGTTTTAGCTAAGGCCAAAGAATTAGCTGAGGACGCCAGCAATGCCGCTCAGCTCCGTGAGGAAAACTCGAACCTTCATAAGGAGCTTATGAAGGTTCAACAAGACCTGGAACCCAGTAATCTGGCCCTGGGATTGCTCAATCCAAGGCTTCTTTGCAGGCGGAGGAAAATAAGTCTATTATCCAGGATTTGGAAAGTATTTTATTCCCGCGCCTGAAAGAAAGTACCGAAATTGACAAGGTTCTTGGTAAGTTTGTTCCCTTTACCGATTTCTCCATATCTTATTTTCTTTCTTCGTTTTTTTGCCTTACCTTTTTTGGTTGCTTATTCGAAAAAACATGAAATTTTCCAGGACTTTCTCGGATTGAGAAAATCCGAGCTTTTGGGGAGGTATGGAATGCAATCAGAGATGCAGGAATGCAGTTGATTAACAAGTTCCTTCCCACAGGTGCTATGGAATTCTCGGAGGTTTATAAACTCCCGGGTGCGAAATCTTGGCGCGTGGCGTCCGGTATCCCTCAAGGATACACGGAAACCCAGCGAACCACCATCTTTGATGAAATCAAAGGCCACGCCACCAAGAATGCCTCTATGGTGAACATTTCCATCATCTATCCAGAAGAAGAGGTCCCTGCAGCCCCCGAGGATGACAGCAGCGAAGAGGACTCGGATGCTTGAAGGGTTGTACGTAACCTGGATGGTGGATTTATACAATAGGAGCATTATTTTTACAATGTAATTCATATTGTAATGCTTCTATTCCCTTTGTCGAAACAAGAACTCCGACTTTTGCAGCTTTGAATTTATGAAATTCCTTGCAAGGTTTTTTGGATTTTAGTATTCCTTTATCTTCCAAGTTCTCTGGCGTATATGTTTTAACTGTCCTTAGTGTTTGAAATGGCTCAATAGCATTATGAAACATCATGCCGAGTAACTGGGTATAACCAATCAGTTTAAACTCGGAAACATGGATCATACTAAAGGCATTTTTACTAACTAGCTCCAGTGACCCAACACATAAGCAATCAGATAATGCTTAGAGAAAAGTAAGGAATTTTTGAAACTTGGGCACGCAGGCACAATCCGAGTTTCCTTTAGCCGTTAGTAGGCTGAAAATCATTCAGTTTTTTAACGCCGAGCACGCAGGCACAATTTGGGTTAACATTGAGTATTTTGTAAGATCATTGGGAAATAGATAAGGTGGAATCATGCTTTGTACTATAATGAACTTGTGAAAACATGGATATCTGAATTCCGACAACTTTTTTTCATGATCTCAAAAGATGTTTACATAGAAATTGAACTAAGTATAAAAGGGACGTAACTGCTGGATACTCCAAGGCCTCTTTGTCTCTCCTAGCTCAACATCTATCTTTCTCTTTCTTTTGCGATTCGGCTTCTCGGGATCGTCTTCCGTATCTCGAATGTTGACAAGATAATATGATCCATTCTTGATGGCTTTACTTATGACAAATGGTCCTTCCCAAACTAGGGCCAATTTGTGCTTCCTTTGCTGCACCAGCCTCAGCACCAGGTCACCTTCTTTAAAAGAACGATGCCTGATTTTCCGACTATGGTAACGTCGTAAACCTTGTTGGTAAATGGCGGATCTTTGAAGCACAAGCTCTCGTTCCTCTTCTAAGAGATCGACGACATCCTGTCGTGCTTCTTCGGCATCCGAGTCATCGAAATCTTGCACTCTTGGGCTATCATGGATCATGTCCGTTGGAAGAATAGCTTCCGCACCATAAACTAGGAAAAACGGGGTTTGCCCAGTTGACCTATTTGTCGTTGTTCGAATACTCCAAAGCACGGAGGGTAGCTCCTCTACCCATGCTCCAGCTGCTCTATGAAGAGGAGATTTGAGTTTTGGGCGTATTCCTTGCAGGATTGAGCTATTCATTCTCTCAACCTGTCCATTGGATTGCGGGTGTGCCACAGATGCGAGATCTAGGCGAATTCCCGTTTGTCGGCAATATTTTGCCAACTCCCCAATGGAGAAATTTGTCCCGTTGTCGGTCATTATGCTGTGTGGAACGCCGTATCTCATGACTAAGTCAATGATGAAATTCCTGGCAGTTACACCATCCAGTTTTTTGATGGATTTGGCCTCCACCTATTTGGTATACTTATCCACTGCTACGAGCAGATGTGTAAGTCCGCCTCTCGCAGTTTTGAACGGTCCCATCATATCTAGCCCCCAGACCGCAAACGGCCAAGTAATGGGGATAGTTTTGAGTGCTTGGGCCGGCATATTGGTCTGCTTGGCGTAGTATTGAGACCCTGCACATGTATTAACTATGTGCTCAACATCTGTCTTGGCTGTTAGCCAGAAAAACCCAGCACAGAATGCTTTTTTAACTATGCTTTTTGATTGAGCATGATGTCCGCAATCTCCGGCAAGGATTTCTTCCAGTATTTCCCCTCCTTCTTCTGGTGAAATACACCGTTAAAAAATTCCGGAAGTACTGCGTTTATACAGGCAATTGTCAATTACCACGTATCCTTTGCATCGAGGCTGTATTTGTCTTTGCAAGACTTCGTCTGCTCCTTCCGGGTAATTCTGATTGACTAAGAAGTTTAAATATGGAATTGTCCAGTCCGGGTTGACGAACATCACTTCAATTGATTCGGAGGCCAGAGGATAGTCGATATCTCCACCTTTTATGGACGGCTCGTGCAAATGCTGGACGAATACTCCTGGTGGTAGGGTTTTGACCTTCTCTGATCCCATGCGGGCTAACGCGTCCGCGTTCCAATTTTCCTCCCTTTTTACGTGGAGTACTTCGAATCCAAAGAAACAGATGGCGAACTCGTCCACCGTTCTCCGGTATTCGGCCATTATAGGGCTTTTGGCGTCCCAGGTTTGGTTAAGCTGATGTTGTACCAAATCCGAGTCGCCGTAGCACAAGATGCGCTTTACTCCTATTTCTTTTGCAATATGCAAGCCATGAAGCAGAGCTTCGTATCCTGCCACGTTATTACTGGCGTTGAAGTGTATTTGTAATGCGTACTCCATTGTGTCTCCCTTAGGGGATTTTAAGACTACACCAGCTCCAGCGCCCTCCTTCATCTTGGATCCGTCAAAGTGCATGATCCAGTACTCGTACTCCGGCATTGGCGTGTTCTCCATTGCTTCCGTCCAGTCGTCGACGAAATCTGCCAGAACCTGGGATTTTATTCCCGTCCTTGGCTGATACTTAATGTCGAAGGCTGCTAGCTCGATACCCCATTTGGCTACTCGGCCAGTTGCCTCCGTATTGTTTATTATATCCCCTAGTGGTGCTTTACATACCACTGTTATGGAATGCCCTTGGAAGTAATGGCGCAGTTTTCTAGATGCGGAAAATACACCATATGCCAGTTTTCGATAATGTGGGTACCTTTGTTTGGACTCGGAGAAAACTTCACTTATGTAATATACCGGATGCTGGTCTGGTATGCTCTGTTCGTCCTTCTTCCGTTCCACAACAATTACCGCACTGATAACCCGGTTTGTAGCCGCGAGGTACAATAACATGGGTTCTTCGTCTTTTGGGATGCCAAAATCGGAGCTTTCATCAAAGTTTCCTTTAACTGGGCTAACGCTGCATCGGCCTCTTCCGTCCACTCAAATTTTTCGGATTTTTTCAGCAACTTGTAGAGTGGTAAGGCTTTATCCCCCAGCCGACTAATAAATCTGCTGACGGCAGCGGCGGAACCCGTCAATCTTTGAACATCTTTCACACACGTAGGTTTGGAGATGTTCAAGATGGCTTTGATCTTTTCCGGGTTAACTTCTATTCCTCTGTGAGAAACGATGAAACCCAGAAGTTTTCCTGAGGGGACCCCGAATACGCACTTTGATGGATTTAGCTTCATCTTGTAAGTGCGCAAGTTTTCGAAAGTTTCTCGCAAATCCTCAAGGAGTGTATCATTTTTCTTGGTTATGACAACAATATCGTCCACGTAAACATGGACGTTTTTGCCAATCTAACTATGCAAACAACGTTGCATGCAACGCTGGTAAGTTGCACCTGCGTTCTTCAGGCCAAATGGCATGGTTAAGTAATAGTACGTCCCGTATAGGGTTATGAAAGAAGTCTTAATTTGATCTTCCTTTTTCATGCGTATTTGGTGGTACCCGGAGTATGCATCCAAAAAGAATAAAAGCTCAGAGCCTGCAGTGGCATCTATTATTTGATCGATTCGCGGTAACGCAAACCTATCTTTCGGACACAATTTGTTCAATCCTGTGTAATCTATACATATTCTAAGAGCAGTAGTGTCTTTCTTCGGTACTAATACCGGATTTGCAGACCATTCAGTGTGGATTACTTCCTGGATGAAATCTGCTGCTAAAAGCCGGATAATTTCCTTGCCAACAGCCTTCCGTCTTCTTCCGTCAAATCGACGGAGACCTTGTTTGACGGGTTTTGAGCCTGGAATCACCTTGAGTTGATGCTCAGCAAGTTCCTTGGGTACGCCTGGCATGTCAGCTGGACACCAAGCGAAAATATCCTAGTTCTCACGGAGGAACTTGATGAGCTCGCCTTCCTATTTGTCGGTCATCCCAGTCCCTACGACGACGAATTTTGTCGGATATTTGGGATCTAGGATTATCTGTCTTGTATTCTCGGAAGCCTTGAAGCTATCTGCTGGCTTCCGGGTTTCTTTTCTGCCGGCATTTCTGTCGGAGATACCTCCTTGGCCAGCTCCTTCAGTTCTTCTTTTACTATAACTATCTGAGCGCAAAGGGCGTTTTTTATTTTTCCAGCTCGTTTGCTAGCTTGAAGTCACCAGCTATGGTGATTACTCCTCCTTTGGGTCCTGGCATCTTCAGCTTGTTATAGATATAACATGATCTTACCATAAATTTGGCGAAAGCTGGACGTCCAAGTATTGCGTGATACACGCTTTCGAACGGCACCACTTCAAAGGATACTTTTTCCAGACGGAAGTGATCTTTTATCTCCGAAAGTGACATCTAGGGAAATTTCTCCTAGGGATCGTGCTTGTCTGCCAGGAACAATGCCATGGAAGCGTATGTTGCTGTAATTGAGCTGGGACTCGGAAATCTTCAGATACTTCAGCGTATCCAGGTACATTATGTTAATGCTGGATCCTCCGTCCATCAGCACTCTTTTCAGCCTAGTGTTCTGGACAATAGGGCTTACAACAAGAGCTTGTGTGCCGGGTTCAGGGATATTCCCGGGATGATCAGACTGATCCCAGGTAATTGGTGTGTTGGAATAATTCAAGAATTTCGGGGTTGCCGGAACAACCGCGTTTATTTCTCGAAGCGTTCTTTTGGCCACCTTTGATGACGGAGTTGCTAAGAATGTTAACATTGCTTCTCCATCAACTCTCGGAAATTTGGGTTCGCCCTTTCGCTGTTGTTCCTGGATTTTTTCATCAGTGTCCTCTTTGTCAGCTTCTGGCTTTTATTTGGGGAATTTCCTTTTGGAACTCTTCCCTTTATTTCCGGATCCTGTACTGCCTTTCATGTGCTTATTCAACCGGCATTGCGCGTTTGTATGGGTGGGCTTTCCAAAAATTGTGAATGGTGGACGTAGGGTTCCGACTTAATCCTTTCCCACTCTTCTGGAGTGTAGTTAATTGGATCTGGACTGCGTCCTTTTCACTTATTCCCTTTTTCACTTCCAAAGCCTATGTTGACCTCTTTGGGTTTTGTCGTTGTTTCTGGAGTTCCTTTTTTGTCAGAGCGAGGAGTTTTCTTGGCAAGTATCAGTGCGTCGATATTGCCTCCTCTTTCTCTGATGTCGTCTTCGGCTGCAGCGTGTTCATTGACGGTTGTAAGCATAGATCCGAGATCTTTGTGCTGTTTGGAACCAACCATGAATGGTACAAGTCCGGGTTTTAGGCCATTGATGAAAGCATGCATTGCTTGTACGTCAGTTACTCCAGAGCAACTATTCTTCATTGCCGTCTATCTGGAGATGAAATCCATGTATGGTTCATCGTCAAATTGGGTGCAACGGTTCAGCTGGTTGATGTTGTTCGGGCGTTTGTACGTTCCCCGGAAATGCTGAGTGAATACTCGAGCCATATCATCCCAGCTATCGACAGTTCTTGATGGCAAGCCATTGATCCAATCTCTGGCTCCATCCAGTAACATTAGGGGAAGAAACTTGACAGCTTCCAGGTCTGTCCCATTGTTAATCTGCATGGCTGTATAGTAGTCTGAGAGCCAGGTATCCGGGTTTGTGCTGCCGATGTATTTCTGGTACGTTGGACCGACCTTGGCAAAGCCAGAATGCAGGGTTATCCTTCGGATCCTGTCAGTGAAACACTTAGGTCCAAAGTATAGATCATCCTTTTCCGCTCTATCAATGTGTGCGGAATATCTTCCGGCTGAATGGACAGAAGGGGATCTACTCCTTTCTTTTCCATTGTTGCGCGGACGCGCTTTTCCGGGATCATTTCTGTTTCTTCCGAGATCACGTCCTTTGGGGTGAGGCGGAGTTCTACTCCTATGCCTTTCTTTATTCTTAGGAGGTGTCCGAGATCTCTCACGCCTGTGAGGAAAATCATGTCTTCCAGCTTTCTCAGCTGGGTTTCTCGGAGGTGGCATTGCTTTGCCGTCATTCCAGTGTTTTTTTCCCGATCGTGGGGTTTGTGTCCATCTTTCGGGAGATGGGATCCGGTTCTAGACGCTTCATCCCTATTGTCGGGATTTTTCTTGTATTTTCTCGGATCCGCTTCCTTATCCTTTGAATTATCTGAGTCTCCAGGTTCTTCCGGTCCAGGTGCTCCAGCGGCGCAAGTAGATGTTTTGCATAGGGCGGAGTTATCATGCAGCCTCCCTGATCGCTCTTGGCCCTGCTGCTGTTGTTGCAATGCTTTTCCTAGGAAAGCATACACCCCTTGAAGTTTTTCACCGTTGGAGTACATGTCATTGTTGAGGATGACGAACGCTGCTTCCGTGTTTTCTGCTGCGATTTTGTATATTGGTTCGCCTCTGGCATCTTTGCCTATTACCTGCTTTTGCCAAGATGGGTTATGGAACCTTTCTTTTGGCGGCAGTACTTCCGGTCTTACGATCCCGGGTAACCTTGTAGGTTTTAAGGCAGATCTATTCTTTCTCTCGTACTCCTCTATTTCTTCCTTCATGATCTTGATGTCATCCTGGGTTTTTTTGGAGGTGTTCACGAGATCTGAGTAGATGTTTCTGTTGCCGTTGGAAAGCTCGTCTCCTGGCTTCCAGCATCTCAGGGGATTCATTTGGTCCCACTAGCGTTTGTAACAGCTCCTGCTCTTCCTGTTCCGTCATTGGCGGAGCAAGGATTTCCTTGGTTTTCTTCTCCGCGGGCTTTGTTCCGCTAGCATCTCCTATTTCCAGGTTTTCATCAGCTAGATCGGCTTATTTTTCTTCCGGATTTTGGATTGGAGTTTTTTAGCAGCACGGTGCTTTTTCTTGGAAGAGGGAGGCTTTTTGACAGGCTCATCTTCTGTCAATTCCTTGACATTGGGAAATACCGGAGAAGTTTCTCCGTCTTCTCTCTCTTTCTCTGGCGGAGGAGTTTTAGGGATTTCCTGGCTATCGGCATCCGCGGTTCCAGCTGGTTTTGCCATTAGCACTTCATGGAATCCCTCTTGAAGAGATTTTACCTTTCTTTCGAAGGTATCCTCATCCTCATCTTCGGAATCGAAATCATCCGATCCGGTTTCCGACTCTAATCTCGCCTTAATGGCGGCTAGCACTGAATCGGCTTCCGAGTTCATCGTCATGTTGACGGATGTCGGATCTTCCACCTCTGTGATGGGTGTGTTGTTATCTGCCTCTTGCACGGGATTTCCGTCATCCGTATTTTCGGCGACTTCGGATTGCACCATGCCGATAAAGTGTGTATCACTTTTTTGTCGGCGATCTGAGCAGAATCCGATATCATAGTCATCTTCGGCTGGGTATAGGGCGGGTGGGAAATATTTTCTTCCACCGCAAAACCCCATTGCCTCTGCAGTTAGTCCGATAAAGATATTAGTAGATCCGATCGGTAACACGCATGCACTTACCAGGTGATTTTGCGCCGGTATGTAGGATCCGTTGTCGAGGAAGCGTCCGACGTCGTCGTCGAACTCCAGGCTTCCGACAGTTATCGATCTGCCGATTCCGACGAGTATCCCAGATCGGGACTTCACGCCTGACGTCGTTAGCCCCAAGGTGGGCGCCAACTGTCGAGACATCGTAGTAGTTTTCATAGACGGGGGTGCCATGAGACTACGGGTAGAGACGTGGGGTAACGGGATCGCGTTGTAGACTATGACACAGGATTTACCCAGGTTCGGTACGTCGTGATAATACGACGTTCCTACTCCTGCAATCTCACTAATCAGGACTAAAGCCTGTGTATACAATTACAATGTGAGGTTTAGATCTAGCTATTCGCTGAGGATCAACTTCCCGGCGAGTTAGCCTATATCGCTTCTTCTCCTCCCAATCTCATCTCCCGTCCGGCTTTATATAATAGCAGGATTAGAGCATATAGAATAGGAAACCTAGAAGACTACGGTAACTACCAACTTGGAAAGTAAGGAATCCGTCTTCTTCTCCACGCCAGATCACGTGGGCCGTGATCCGGGTCCTTCTAGAATCCGGCTTCTGTGCTCAGCTTACTGGGCCGCCCAATGGACCATAGCCCACTACCACTTGGGCCACCCTGGTAATCCGGCACTTATGACTACCATCTGATATACCACTATTCAGTATATATCCGACACCAGGCCCTCCTCCGATGGTGACGGCGCCTCGAGCGCGGAGCCATGGTTTCCAGGGCCTTAGACGACGACGGCGCCTCCAGCGTGGACCCATGGCCTCCAACCGGCGGTGGCCTCATTTGGCTCTGCTCCCTGAAGTTGCACGGCCCCCATAATCTTGTCCCCTTTGACCGCATCTGTGCCATTCTTAATTTATTCTTTGTGTTTTTAGATCTGGGCTGCATCGTGTACATTTATTTGATGTATGGATCTGGCTAAAAATAGTTTGTATCTTCTACTGTGTTCTTTATCTCTGGGATTGATCAGGGCATAGAAGATATTGTCTGTTCTACTTTTCTTTGATTTTTCTGTATTTGATTCTTGTATGAATCTGGCATGTAAAAGTTGATTCTATTAGTGAGTTGTCAATTAGATACACAAACTGCTATTTTTTTTAATAGATGAACTTGTTAAACCGAAAAAGGTATGAATATTCTAAAAGGTGTATGGATCTTCTCTGAATCTTGTGATAAGAATATTGTGTATCCTGTACAAATCTTGTTAAGCTTGGTAGTAAATGGAACTTCTGTAAATTTGTGTATAAAACTTGTATGGATTTTTTAATGATTTTTTTGTGCAAGAGTTCAATATTTTCGCATAATATAAATCTCTGAAACTTATATGAATTTTTGTTGAATATTCCTATAAAAAATCTTACGTGAAAAAAGTACGAAAATTCTATGAATTTTTGTTGAATATTTCTGTGAAAATGAGTGATAAGAATATTTCTATGAAAAAAGTATGAAAATCTTCTACTAAAATATTTCTGTGAAAATTCTTGTCAAAAATATTTCTGTGAAAATTCTTTTACGGATTATTTTTGTAAAATCATTGTAAAAAATGTTATCCCATTTCAGATTCAGAACATGGAAAAAAAAATTGGTACACAAGAAAAAGGGATAACTGAAATATGTGAAATGATAAGGGGCACTTTGAAAAGTGAATGGACTTAAAAAACTGAGGTGGGAGGGCTTCTATGCAAAAGATGCCAGCACGAATCTCCAACAAACTGATGAAATGGAGGGCAAAGATAGTGCCGGGGGGCCAACTTACACTAGGAATCATATTTCCGCTCGGAGCCGCCGCCTAGCTTCCCCAATGTCCGTCCTAGCTAGGCAACCCCGTCTGCGTTGGCCGTCGGGATCCCACCTCAACCTCCACGCCATGTCCTCCTGCCAACCAAGGCCTCCAAAAACGATTGGGCATTACAGTACCGGAGATTTTTGGATTTTTGGGTGGCTTGGTGTACAAATCGCACATTAGTTTTCCAACAGGCTTAACTACCTTTGTCTAGTAAGGGATTAGGTTAACACTAAGTGATTATTAGGAGTACTATTGTGCAATTTTTCTCTGGCATGATTTTGACAAATATCGTCTATGCACATTTTGCATATCATGCTCAATTAATCTCATCACGACTGTCTTTTTCTCTGATGTGAGCATGTTTTTTTTACAGATAATATCTTGGTTTTTTTGCTCGTATTTAGAACCATAAGAGTGGCGTTATTTGTCAATATAATACATCCACAACTCCTTTTATTAGTTTTTATCAAGAGATCGACCAGGTGGACATCATGTAACTTGTTTTCACCATGTGCGTTTCTGTTTAGCTAAAGCAGATGTCAAATTACCCGATCACTGATGCACTGTCGTCCATTTAGCTTGTTCGTTTGTCTGTCGTGGCAGCGGTGAAACTTCACAAGAGTAAAATTTTAAAAGGTCTTGAGCTGTCCTGGGAATACAAGAGATCAGTGGCATAGTCGTGGAGGTGGAGTACTGTACTGCATTAATGTCTTGGAAATTGGAATATGGAAAGTTTACTCCTCCTTCATAAATAACCATTACTTGCTTCGGCCTCTCTGTTGGCCTTCCCGTCCGCTCGAGCTCCCTTCATAAGTAAAGCCTTTGGCAGCTCCCTCGAAACATTCTGCATTATTGCTACGCGGCAAGAACCTTTGGTCCAGTCCCGTTCAGCGCCTTGGTAAGTTCTTCCCTTTTCCAGGAATTTAGCCTTGCTTCTTCAACACCTTCGTACATCTGCAGTATCGGTTTTTTTTTTTTTTTTTTTTTTTTTTTTTTTTTTTTTGCAGAGGCCGGGGCAGACGCTCCCATTTCTAAAAAAATCTGTTTTTTTTTTTTCATTTTACTTTTGGTTTGCTCTCTTCTTACACGGCCATCAAACAGGCATCTCCATATCAGTATTTCGCTACTGTTGCTATTTTTTTTTCTAGAAAAATAAAAGTCCTTCCTTATTCCCAAAACATCTTATGGAATCATACTAATCTTGAGTGATTTTAGGTCTCTTTAGTTATGCAAACAGAATACTGAATAGTGTCACCAAAAATTAAAATTGGAATGCCCTTTGATTTTGCTCTATGAGTCTGCTCCCAGCCTCTTTCATTTTTGCTCCTTGTATTTTGAAGTGGATTGGTCGGGATGCGTTTGTGGAGCAATATCTCATCCGATCTGCAAATTTTTACCTACTTGACCGCATGCCCGCTGCTCCTTCACTTTTTTTGAATTGTTCTGGCCGTGAGGATTGTGTGTCTGCACTCTTGTATATGATTTCTGATTGGTTCTTCTGGTCGTGAGGATTGGCTGGATTAAGCTTTGGTTGCTGGGAGTGCTCTGAATTTGCTGCAGCTGCATCTATGCTGTTCTTTTTTCACATTCAGAAGAAATCTTAGTTCTAAATGTATCAGTTCTTACCACTTTGTATTGTGTTCCTATGACTCCATCTTACGATTGGGATTGATAGTCTAAAACAGGGCAGCATCCTCAAGTAGGCAATTACAATCAATTAGAGTCCCTCTAAGTCGGTGTTTACTTTCCTGTCTCCTCTCCTGTTCATTCCTGCTATGTCCAAAGTTTTTTAAATTATGTTGCACCATTTCACCTAATCTGAAAGAAGGATAAATGCATGGGATATACTGCCAGCTATTTGTTTCTGCTCTGTATGTATGTCATCATGTTCCTGACAGTTATTTGTTTCTGTTTGCATATGCCAAAAATTATATCCATTATCGACAATTGGTTTAGGTTGATTATTATTATGTGAGAATATGAGAAACCATAACATCAGCAGGGAGCTTCTAATGTTAGGGACTCTAGGGGGATGGGAAGGGATAAGGAGTAGGATTTGTGGGCCTAGCTATAATAGGGGCTCGACTAGGGCCTTGTTGGACTGCGTTTTTTGGCCTGGGCCATAAAAACTGTTTTAGGGGCGTGACGCCTTGCTCTAGATGCTCTTAGGTGTTATAATCTTCATTTATTTTTGCAAATTGTAGGAATAATGTCACCTGACCTAACATAAGATTTGTTTTAAAGGACGTATCCAATATGAGGAATACATGTGAATGCTGCCAGAGCAAGCTCAGGTTCATCAGACAGATTAATGGCAACTTCATGCATAGCATGGTGAGCTACTTCTGTCTTTCCTAGTAAAGTGGGTCTACTGAAATATGTCTCTTGAGTTTTTGGCTGCCTCGTTCTGTTTTTTTTTCACTTATTCATGTTTGTCGCAGATCATACCAGAGTGGTTTGTGCAGTATTTTGGAGGAAAGATCCCAAGAAACCTTAAACTAGAAGCCGCTAATGGTAACATACATGATGTTGGGGTTACTGATAGTATGAACAGAAAAATCCTCCAGTCTGGATGGCCTACATTTGTTGATGCCAATAAAATAAAAGAGAATTATTTGTTGATGTTTCGATTCCTTGGAAACGCTCGCTTTGAGGTTACTATATTTGATTCGAGTGGCAAGGAGAAAGCCTTGTGGTGTGATGGGATGAAAACTGCCTCTTATGTTAAAAAACCAAACAACCGCTATGTTGATAATTCAAGCAGTTCCTGTGATGATACTACTCGATCGTCAGCACGCGAAGAATCAGACTCAGATGGATTCCCGAAAGAAAGCTCATGCCACTATTGTGAATCAGAAAAGACGGCTGCAGTATCCTATACTTCTGAGGAATTTTTAGGTTAAGATGTGTTTCTCAAATTAAATCAGTTACCCGCTTACCCTTTCTTCTCTTACCCTTCAATCCTTTTTACTGCAGAAGACAATCCATCTACAGATGAGGCTATGGAGTTGGACAGTTTTCAGATGCTCTCAAAGGATTATGTCTTATCAGGGCGATGTGATCTTACAGTAGCCCAGCAAATAAAAATAGATGCACTCGTCGCTGAAATTCAACCTAAAATTCCAGTGCTTGTTGTGCTGATAAAGAAGACCAACGTGGAACCTAAAACTGATCTGGTACGTTAACTTTAGCTCCTAAATTTTTATGAACTGCTAATTTCTTGTAGCTAGGTACATTTTCCGAGATATTGTTTGGAACGCCATTCTTGTGGGTCGAACCGTGTTAAATCTCTGAAAGGTACTTCCGCAACAAAACACGCATTCATAATGGAATCAGCAATAGCGTTACCTTGTTTCACAGTTCTGTCATGTGTATTGAAAAAAACTTGTCTTTATGACATGTGACAGTCTAATGTATTTTCTGTGTTAGATAAAATTGGCCCACAGAATCCTCCTGTGCTTTTTCAGGTAATACGCAAGGACTATGCACTCGTATACTTTCCGGGCGAAACTCAAACTATCACACTACAAGTGCCTACGAAGAGCAACGATTGGCCGTGCAAATTGCGCGTCGGGCATGATGGTCGGCGCAACCTACATTTAGGAAACTTTGTCCACGACAATCATGTTAGAGAGGGTGATATCTGCCTATTTCAACCAATGAAAAATATTAGTCACAGAAGATTCACAGTAACAGTCCATATCCTTCACAAAGCAAGCGTTGATCACTCTCCCAACGGAAGAACAGACATTGGCTCAAATCATCGAAGGACTTGCACAAAGATTACCGGTGATAAGGGTATGGCAGCACGACACCCATATGTTGCTACTGTTAGGTTGCACGTGTTTACATTTCAGTTCGCATTATATCTGTCTGATTCATGTGAAAACTTTTCCAGGTAAAGAGATCTCCTCTTCGGGTCATGAGGAGCATGGAGACTCTGAGAGTTCCGAGGAAGCTTCCGAGCCTCCTTTCATTCTGGCGGACAGAGTTCGTCTGACGCAAGCCCAGGAGATGAAAGTGTTGGATAAAGTTGAACAAATTGGGTCAGAACTACCTATTTACGTTGTGGTAATGAGGAAGATGAATGTATATCGTCGCAACGGCTCTACCTACTTGGTAAGTTAAGAAATAAGAAGCATTATCTATATTTGCACATCAGTCCCTCAGCTAAATATGTATCTTTGATTAGATCGACAGGAACACATTTATCAAATATTTCTGCATCTGTGTCATTCTAATATTTCACTGTGTATGTACAATAAACAGAACTTTTGCTTACGGTATGCTATCACGTATCTTGAAAAGAAGGGTGTCATCAGTTTGGAGCTTCAGCGGGAGGGGAAGAGCAGGACGTGGGCCGCCGAAATGCGATGGTACGTGCACCACACAGGTCGCCAGCTCAAGCTTTACAAAGAATGGTCGTCTTTCTCCCGTGCCAACCACCTGCGGGAGGGGGACGTCTGCCTCTTCAAGCTGATGAAGAACAAGGAGCCGCTGAAGATGATAGTCTACATTATTCGCCGGGAGAAATGTTAGCCTGAAGCATGTCTTCACTGCAGCTTCTGAGTATCTGGGACTCTCGGGGTGCAAAGCTATGTGGCTCCAAAAGAGGAATCACAGAGGTGTAAACTTATCTGCTCTCAGTGTTCTGTAAGCTCTATCAGAGCTTTGTTATCCAGACTCTTAAGACTTATTTGGGATGTTCAAGTTTGAACAACGTATCTAGAGTACTTGCCTACTATTATACCATCTGCCCTTAGAAATCATTTCAGTAGTTTATTAGTTCTGGCAGTAACTGTTACGTGATGTATGGGGATTTGCGTGAGCCGTGAAAGGATTAGGGCCTCTTAATTTAGGCCCTACTAGGAAATATAAAATCAGGATTGCCCATTTTTTCGAAAAGGTGGGACGGCCATATGAGAATTGACCTGCTATTATATATTCTACTCCCTCCAATCCATAAAAAGTGTCGCACATTTTATACTAAGTAGTACAAACTCTATGCTAACTTAGTGAAACGTTTTATGAATCGCAGCGAGTAATAGGAGCGAGTAATAGAATTGAGGGCGTACAAATGCATTTTACAATCTAGGGATAATTAACAGGGTGCCCCCAGTTGGCACCACGACCTCAGTTTTACCCATACCGCCGAATCGACCTCAGTTTTGCCCCTAGTCAGTGCGCAAGGACTGCTTTGGCTGCTTCCACCGTTACTTTCAGCCCCCCGTTAGAATCCTGACCTGTGGGACCCAACATAGAACCGTTGGCGCGGCCTATGGGCCCCAGCTGTTGAGCGTTGGCGCAGCTTGTGGGCCCAACTGTTGACCGTTGGCGCGGTTTGTGGGTCCCAGCTGTTGACCGTTGCTTGCGGCCGGCGGTTTAAAAGCGGCGGAGCTCGTGGCGGTGAGCAGGAAAGCAGCCGAGCTTCTCAGGCAGCGCGTCCCCTTCTTCTCCGGCGGCATGTCGTCGACCTCTGCTTCCGATTCCCACTCCAAATGGCCGCGCTTCGGGCCAGTTCCGATGGGAAGATGCCCTAACTGCCCACGGACGGCACCCCTGCAGCGGCGGGTCACCGGGAGCGACAGGCACGGCAATTGCGGGCGCGAGTATGTGAAATGCGAGAGCAAAGAACAGCTTGGGGAGGTGAGATCTGTGTTCCCCCTGTCAATTTCGTTTTTTTTCCCTCAATTTTCAGCCGATTTGGGTTTTCATCCGATTTGGGTTTTCGTATTTACAGGATCTTCCTCCATGTGACCATTTCGAGTGGCTTGAGGACTACATAAAGATTATTCAAAAGGAGGACAAAAAAAAGGTGCCCAATTTGCTACCGGCGGTGGAGCAATTGGGATCTGCTACGGTGCACAATGGGGTGCAGAAGGACGAGTTCAAGAAGATGGCAAAACAGCTGGAGACGCTTGTCGATCTAAAGAAGCAGAGCAATATGATGGCTGCATTTTATTTATTTATGTGCCATTGTTCTTGGAATTGTGTATTTGCATATCATTAGTCAAAAATACTGTAGTTAGTGTTGTAGTTAGCTTGACATGGTCAATTTGAGTATGGCTAAGACTTGGAATAAATGCGTCAGGAATCCAGCCCTGATTTCGTTTGTTTCAGTTCGTTTTCAGTTCAGTTCAGTTTTCAGTGTTCAGTTCAGTTTTCAGTTTTCGTATGTACAGGTTCAGTGTTCAGTTCAGTTTTCAGTTTTCGTATGTACAGGTTCAGTGTTCAGTCCAGTTCAGGTTCAGTTCATGCAGGCCCATCTAAAACCAAGACAGGCCCAATGTTAAATGAGGCCCACCGTATACTAGCACGGACAAACAGTGGACAAAAATAATTTAAACATTGGACAAATATAATTTAAACATTTGGACAAAAATAAATTTATAATTTTGGACAAATATAATTTAAACATTTGGACAAATATAATTTAAACATTCGGACAAATATAATTTTAACATTCGGACAAATATAATTTTAACATTCGGACAAATATAATTTAAACATTGACTTCATTTGGGCAAATAGAATTAAAAATAACTTAATTGGCAAACATAATTAAACAGTGGACATATATATATATGGATAATCATGGGCCCCACTTTACATATATTTAGTGGGGCCCGTCGGACATTACATCTATTTAAAAAAAGGGGCCTAGCCCTAAACCCTAACCGCTCGCGGCATGCATGCGGGCGCCCTTCCGGCCGTCCGGCCAACCGCCGGCGGTTGGCCTACTTCTTCCACTCCGCCGCCCTGATCTTGATCTCATCGTCGATCCGGGCGCGGCGGTTCGCCTCCTGCCACCTCTCCACGTTGTTCTCACGGGCCCTCTTGATGCGGGCCCGGAGAGCCTTCTCCTCCTTCTCCTCCTCCTTCTTCTCCTCCTTCTCGAGCTCCTTCTTCTCCAGCCACTCCTCTTTCTTGAGGAGGCGGTTCTTCGTCTTGGGGGAGAGGTTCTCGGCGGCGCGCTCGTCGCTGTCGGGGACGTCGGTCGACGGCGATCGCTCCCGTTTGGGAGATTCGACGGACACGAGGCCCGTCTCCTCCGGCGTCCAGTCGGGCTCGTACCAAGGCCGAGCCTTGGGGTGGTTGTCCTCGTCGGAGACAGTCTCGGGGCTTGAGAGGAGAGAGTAGGAAGACATGGTGTTCGGGGCTTGAAGGGAGAGAAGGCAAAGAGGCTGGAGAGTGATGAGAAGATGGAGGAGGAGAAACGGGCTATTTAAAGACACGATGAGACGTGAATTTATTGGGGTAGATGAATCAAACTGTGTGAAACGTAGGATGCAGTGTAGAAACTACAGTCGATGCATGGTCAAAGCGGTGGTAGAACAGGCGTAGGTGTAGGACAGAGCGCTTAGGGAGTCAAAGTGATTTGACGTTGCATGCGTATATTAAAGAGGTGAAGAGAAGAAATCCAAAGTCTCACGCCAAATCCTGCCTCGCTGCATATGCATTGATGCGTATCTTATAAAAAACTAGGCGTGGAGGGCTGCGTCGCTGCAAATGCGACGCGACGTTCACTCGATCTTTTCTTCTTCTGCCACGTTTTTTACTCTGAAAAAACGAGGCGTGCATGCACCGGGCTGGTGAACGGGGCCCCAGTAGACAGTGTCCGTTGTTGCATGCAGTTACATTGAGCCAAAACACCACGTCCATGCACCTGCGTCATTTTCGACCGTTTGATCGTAAGGAACGGTGCAGATAGAGTCCATGCATGCAAACTACGGCGACAACGGCCTGCAGACGCTGAGACGCGATCCTCTGACTTTAGGTCACTGACAAATGGATCCCATCACACAACGGACCCACGTGGCATGGGAGAAAGTCAGAGAACATAAGGCGGGCAAAGTAAGAGGATCGGGTTCCCTCTGTTTTTAGTGCATGTACAATAGTCTAGACGGGTGCTGTCTGCAATACCCGGCCATGTAATTTCTAGACATTTTTAGAGATAGTTGGTACATTGCGGTGACCCCCTAGCTTGTGTTGGGATCCAGACGCTCCGTACCCCCCTCCCGGTGAAACCCTACCCCCGCTGGAGAAATATCGGACTTATACGGAAACACGCGGTAACTGCGTCGAAAGGGGGTAGCAATGTGGAACTATTTGCTTGGTTGTGCTAGGATAGCCCATAGGAACAAAAAAAAAAGGTAGAACTGACCTCTTCGGAAGATTCACGGTGTTTGGTCCGATACGGGAGTTTCACCCTGTAATCGCCTACGAGAGAGAAGTGGATGCCGGTGAAGCCGGGTCACACCCCGGAGAGCAATGTTGGACATCCAAATCACACAACACACCTATACTAACATGGTATGGCACCCCCTAGCTTGTGTTGGGATCCAGACGCTCCGTAGCCCCCCTCCCGGTGAAACCCTAGCCCCGCTGGAGAATTACCGGAGTTATACAGAAACACGCGGTAACGACGTCGAAAGGGGGTAGCAATGTGGAACTATTTGCTTGGTTGTGCTAGGATAGCCCATAGGAACACAAAACAAAAAGGTATAACCCACCTCTTCGGAAGATTCACGGTGTTTGGTCCGATACGGGAGTTTCACCCTGTAATCGCCTACGAGAGAGAAGTGAATGCCGGTGAAGCCGGGTCACACCCTGGAGAGCAATCTTGGACATCCAAAGCACACAAAACACCTATACTAACATGGTATGGCACCCCCTAGCTTGTGTTGGGATCCAGACGCTCCGTAGCCCCCCTCCCGGTGAAACCCTAGCCCCGCTGGAGAAATACCGGACTTATACGGAAACACGCGGTAACTGCGTCGAAAGTGGGTAGCAATGTGGAACTATTTGCTTGGTTGTGCTAGATAGCCCATAGGAACACAAAACAAAAAGGTAGAACCTACCTCTTCGGAAGATTCACGGTGTTTGGTCTGATACGGGAGTTTCACCCTGTAATCGCCTACGAGAGAGAAGTGGATGCCGGTGAAGCCGGGTCACACCCCGGAGAGCAATCTTGGACATCCAAAGCACACAACACACCTATACTAACATGGTATGGCACCCCCTAGCTTGTGTTGGTATCCAGACGCTCCGTAGCCCCCCTCCCGGTGAAACCCTAGCCCCGCTGGAGAAATACCGGACTTATACAGAAACACGCGGTAACGACGTCGAAAGGGGGTAGCAATGTGGAACTATTTGCTTGGTTGTGCTAGGATAGCCCATAGGAACACAAAACAAAAAGGTAGAACCCACCTCTTCGGAAGATTCACGGTGTTTGTTCCGATACGGGAGTTTCACCCTGTAATCGCCTACGAGAGAGAAGTGGATGCCGGTGAAGCCGGGTCACACCCCGGAGAGCAATCTTGGACATCCAAAGCACACAACACACCTACACTAACATGGTATGGCACCCCCTATCTTGTGTTGGGATCCAGACACTCCGTAGCCCCCCTCCCGGTGAAACACTAGCCCCGCTGGAGAAATACCGGACTTATACGGAAACACGCGGTAACGACGTCGAAAGGGGGTAGCAATGTGTAACTATTTGCTTGGTTGTGCTAGGATAGCCCATAGGAACACAAAACAAAAAGGTAGAACCCACCTCTTCGGAAGATTCACGGTGTTTGGTCCGATACGGGAGTTTCACCCTGTAATCGCCTACGAGAGAGAAGTGGATGCCGGTGAAGCCGGGTCACACCCCGGAGAGCAATCTTGGACATACAAAGCACACAACACACCTATACTAACATGGTATGGCACCCCCTAGCTTGTGTTGGGATACAGACGCTCCGTAGCCCCCTTCCCGGTAAACCCTAGCCCTGTTGGAGAAATACCGGACTTATACGGAAACACGCGGTAACTGCGTCGAAAGTGGGTAGCAATGTGGAACTATTTGCTTGGTTGTTCTAAGATAGCCCATAGGAACACAAAACAAAAAGGTAGAACCTACCTCTTCGGAAGATTCACGGTTTTTGGTCCAATACGGGAGTTTCACCCTCTAATCGCCTACGAGAGAGAATTGGATGCCGGTGAAGCCGGGTCACACCCCGGAGAGCAATCTTGGACATACAAAGCACACAACACACCTATACTAACATGGTATGGCACCCCCTAGCTTGTGTTGGGGTCCAGACGCTCCGTAGCCCCCCTCCCGGTGAAACCCTAGTCTCGCTGGAGAAATACCGGACTTATACGGAAACATGCGGTAACGACGTCGAAAGGGGGTAGAAATGTGGAATCATTTGCTTGGTTGTGCTAGGATAGCCCATAGGAACACAAAACAAAAAGGTAGAACCCACCTCTTCGGAAGATTCACGGTGTTTGGTCCGATACGGGAGTTTCACCCTGTAGTCGCCTACGAGAGAGAAGTGGATGCCGGTGAAGCCGGGTCACACCCCGGAGAGCAATCTTGGACATGAAAAGCACACAACACACCTATACTAACATGGTATGGCACCCCCTAGCTTGTGTTGGGATCCAGACGCTCCGTAGCCCCCCTCCCGGTGAAACCCTAGCCCCGCTGGAGAAATACCGGACTTATACGGAAACACGCGGTAACGACGTCGAAAGGGGGTAGCAATGTGGAACTATTTGCTTGGTTGTGCTAGGATAGCCCATAGTAACACAAAACAAAAAGGTAGAACCCACCTCTTCGGAAGATTCACGGTGTTTGGTCCGATACGGGAGTTTCACCCTGTAATCGGCTACGAGAGAGAAGTGGATGCCGGTGAAGCCGGGTCACACCCCGGAGAGCAATCTTCTACATCCAAAGCATACAACACACCTATACTAACATGGTATGGCACCCCCTAGCTTGTGTTGGGATCCAGACGCTCCGTAGCCCCCCTCCCGGTGAAACCCTAGCCTCGCTGGAGAAATACCGGACTTATACGGAAACACGCGGTAACGACATCGAAAGGGGGTAGCAATGTGGAACTATTTTCTTGGTTGTGCTAGGATAGCCCATAGGAACACAAAACAAAAAGGTAGAACCCACCTCTTCGGAAGATTCATGGTGTTTAGTCCGATACGGGAGTTTCACCCCGTAATCGCCTACGAGAGAGAAGTGGATGCCGGTGAAGCCGGGTCACACCCCGGAGAGAAATACTTGACATCCAAAGCACACAACACACCTATACTAACATGGTATGGCACCCCCTAGCTTGTGTTGGGATCCAGACGCTCTGTAGCCCCCTCCCGGTGAAACCCTACCCGCTGGAGAAATACCGGACTTATACGGAAACACGCCGTAACGACATCGAAAGGGGGTAGCAATGTGGAACTATTTGCTTGGTTGTGCTAGGATAGCCCATAGGAACACAAAACAAAAAGGTAGAACCCACCTCTTCGGAATATTCACAATGTTTCCACCTCTTATTCTTTGAAATCTCTAGTCTTGTATTTGAGGAATCTCATTTTAGTGATGGCTTTCGTTCTAATGTTTATAAATCCTATTTATATTTTTCCTAGACTTGTATTAGACCTATATAATGCAATTCCGAAGCCCAAAAATTTATTGGATGAATATTCGTATTATTAATTTTCTTTTGAATAATAATGGTTTTAATCGAAAATCGTAAATAAAACAAGTTTAAAACATCAAAATGAAAAAATAACTTTGGATCTTTCTTAGTCACACCAAAATGAAGCTTTGGTGAGATTTTGACATTATTTGAGTTCAAAAGGTTTGAAACTCATCTCATTATCTTGAACTCTCATCTAGACTGTTCAAGATATCATATGTTACACAAGGTTTTTTCGTTCCATTCTTTATAAGACAGGTTTATATTTTTTTCTTGTTACTATATGACATAACACTACTATGTGCGTCGGCAATATATTTTTTCGATTTTTTTTTGAATTATGTATGCTCATTTCAAGCTTGGTCAACCCTCTGTTTGATCAACCGAAAAGCTTCTAGAAGGAAACACAGAGATTCGACCTGGGCTGTTGGATCGATGCCTTCTAGAAGTAATCGTGCATCGGACGGATGCGCTCGCAGCCACAGCGATCCGCGAGACGCTCGTTATGCGCTCTGATTGGTTGGTCCGTTGTCCACAGGGATCGATGGTTTCTATCTGTTCTACATATGATTTCTTTGCTGTTAAGTATTAAACCTTGTTATTTAAATAAAAAAAATAGAAGAATACCCTTATTCAAAACATAATGAAACTTCAGATTTACTAGAGCGATGATTTTTATCTGTTTTACATATGAATTTTCTATTAAACCATGTTATTTAAATAAAATATTAAAAAAATAGAAGAATTATTGAAAACATAACGAAACTTCAGATTTACACTATATATGTAGAATAGTTGTCTAGGAAATTAATTTGGCTGATGTAGACGAGATGCCAAAAATTGTTGAAGCACAAATGGGGGTGTTTACCCTAGCTTCACAGCTCATTTGAAGCACATTTCTCATGAGAATAGAGCGATGGTTTCAAATGAGCATAAATAATTCAAAAAAATCAAAATGACATGAATCCAACGCACCATGTTGTTATATGCGATATAGTTGCTCCTCAAATTTATTTGGATAATTTTGACAAGGTAGAATTTTTTATGAAATTACAAACGGGGGTGTTTACCCTAGCTTCGCACCTCATTTGAAGCACATTTCTCATGAGAATAGAGCGATGGTTTCAAATGAGCATAAATAATTCAAAAAAAGTCAAAATGACATGAATCCAACGCACCATGTTGTTATATGCGATATAGTTGCTCCTCAAATTTATTTGGATAATTTTGACAAGGTAGAGTTTTTCATGAAATTGCAAACGGGGGTGTTTACTTAGCTTCACACCTCATTTGAAGCACATTTCTCATGAGAATAGAGCGATGGTTTCAAATGAGCATAAATAATTCAAAAAAAAAACAAAATGACATGAATCCAACGCACCATGTTGTTATTTGCGATATAGTTGCTCCTCAAATTTATTTGGATAATTTTGACAAGGTAGAAGTTTTCATGAAATTTCCTAAAAATTTGGAACGACTTGGTTCAACATCATCCAACATTATTCAAACATCATCCAACTATATTCTAACTTAGATACATTACCAGTCAACATAAATAGAACATTATTCAACAGAAATATAACACCAACTTAGTCCAAATAGCGTCGGGGCTTCTTTGTGATCCTTGGCTGTTTTGGTGGCGCTTTGCTCCTTGTGCTCATCTTGCTCACAGCTTCTGGTCTTCTCCTCTTGGTAGTCGGTAGCTTGGCTTTCTTCTTTGAAACTACACCAGATCTGTACAAAACATAAAGGATCATGATAAATAAATAAAATGAAAAATGAAAACTGGTGAGATCATGGCAGGATTTACATACCCATCTAAGCTTGTAACTGGTGAGATCATGGCAGAATCATCCAATGGAGCATCCAAAGAAACTTGTGTGTCCATGGCAGAATCATCCAATGGAGCATCCAATGAAACTTGTGAGATCATGGCAGAATCATCCAATGGAGCATCCAGCGGATCATCAGCTGGAGCATCTGGAGCATCTTCTGGAGCATCTGGAGCATCATATGAATCATCAGCTGGATCATCAGCTGGAGCATCCAGCGGATCATCAGCTGGAGCATCTGGATCATCGAATGGAACATCATGGACTTGATCATCATATGAATAATCAGTTGGATCATGTAACTGATCATCATTTTGTTCTGGAGCATCATCTGAATCACTTGACTGCTGAACATCATTTTCAAATGTTTCATCCGGCTGTTGATCATCATTTTGTTGTTGATCATCAATTTGAAATGCTGCATCCGGCTGCTGACCATCAGTTTCATCGGGCATACTCTCTCCAAACCCTGGATCGACTGCGTTATCACAATATTTGCCGAAATGACCAGTCCCACCACACCTTGTGCACTTACGCACCCTCGCTCCACCTCCACCTTCACTGCGACGTCAGTGTCGACTCTTCCTCGGTCTACCTGCAGCTCTGTTCAGAACCGGAGCACAAAGTTTGAATCCAGGGTCCACTCTATCCCACTGTTGTTTTCCCTCCAAAGCAGGCAAGGCATGTGCATATGTGGCTCTGAACATTGCTACAGAGTAGTAATCATGGACATACTTCTGTATATCCCCTGCTGGACCTGTGAGAGAAGTGATGAAAAACAAGGCATGAATGCATGGCAAACCAGTTATCTGCCATTGCCTACAAGTGCAAGTTTTCGCTTCTAAATCCACTGGATATCTCCATTCTTTGTTACTTTTATCAAAGAATGATACCTCTGATTTGGTATCAGAGACAAATCTCATGTTCATATTCAAGCCCTCTGTTTTCTGCTTCAACGCCTTCATCACATTCGGGATAATAATGTGGCCCATGAATTTTGCATTAGCTATTTCAAGACGGAAATGAAATTTCTCGGCGTATTCTATCCTTATCCTGTCAAGCAAATCAGCCAAATAAAGATCCTTTAGTTTCCGGATCGTTGAGTTGAAAGATTCTGCAAGATTATTGTGCACATAGTCAACTTTGCTCAATTCACTGAATTGGCTTCTAGACCATAGCTTCGAGTGGTGTGTTTCCAAGTATTCCTTCACTTTCTCTTTTGTGTACAACTGCCTCATGTGGTAGTTGTGCTTCCTGACACTGCAAGTCAAAGATGCAGGCCATAAATGATCGGTATAAAACTTTCCTTTGAATTTCTTCACAAAATTTGCAGCAAGGTGACGCATACATTCCCTATGCTCTACTCCTGGGAACACATTATCCACGGCCACTTCTAAACCTTTGCATGCATCTGTGTGGATTACCAATCCATTGGGATGTCCAATAGCCCGGCGCAGATTCTGCATAAACCATGTCCAGCTCTCCTCGGACTCTGTCTCCAGCACACCGTAGGCAACTAGAAAAACAAAACTGTGTGCATCAACTGCACAAGCTGCTACTAGCTGGCCTTTAAACCTCCCTGTGAGAAAAGTAGCATCAATAGCCAAATAAGGCCTGCAGCCTACCAAAAAACCCATTTTGCAAGCTTCAAAGCACACAAAAACCCTCCTAAAGCATTGCTTGGTCCTTGTCACTTTCTTCAATGTGTAATCCACGGCGTGGTGATCAATTTCAACAACACTGCCTGGGCTTGCCCTCTCCACTTCAGCTTTGAATGCATACAACAACTGAAAACTTTCATTCCAGTTACCATGGATAGATTCCAATGCTTTGTTTTTACCAGTGAACACCCTCATGTATGGTAAATCTATCTTGAACTTGTCTTTCATGTTTTTCTGCAATTGCTTTGCACTCACTTGATGGTTTTCTGCCACCCATCTTTTTACTTCATCCGCCACCCATCTTGACTTGGCTCTGCTGATTGTTTGCTTCCTAAGGGTTGATTCTTCGCATGTGTGGGGAAAAGGGTTCACTTTTACCTGAACATTGGTGCTGCCACGCATTTTAGATGCGTGCATCCTCCATTGACAATCTTCAGACACACAGTGCATGGTATAGCGCCTTTTATCGCTCTTGTCAACTACAAAGGCACGTTCTACCTTCATGCAGTACGTCACAAGTGCATTTCTACACTCAGCCATGGAAGAAAAAATGCAACCTTCTGCCATAAGAGGGTTCGCATGGTTCCATTCAACAGGTGTCCGGTCTTCCTCTTCTTCATCGTCACTGTCAGACTGATATTGGATTTCAACCCGAGGTGTCTGTCTTAAATTCCTAATAACATCAGGATATAGCCTCTCTTCATCATCCACAGACATGCAGGCATCCTCCTCCACAGCGTCATGAACCCTTTTCTCAGTGCCCACACTTGTCGAGCCACCACGTCGAGCTGGTTTTGAACTGTTCTGGCTGGAGTTGGCAGTACGACGTGATGGTCCTGCCACAAAAGATGAACCCGCCACAACTGCCGGCACAACCACATCATTTTGCAGCTTCACATTAAAATTCTCTGCCTCCTTATGCTTAGCAAACATGGTAGCGAGCTCTTCATCGTTACTAATTTGGATCCAATCTTTTCCCCCATCAAAGTATCTAAATTCCACTTCATCATGCAAACCCCAAGGATATGGGCTGCAAACTATCTCCCCAAATTGTCTGAAACTCCAGTTACAATCCATTGGGACCGAATAACTGAAACCTCCTTGATATTTTTTCTTACTGTCTGCATCGACGATGTAGCGCTCTCTTCTAATGTGCACCAAGAAAGCAAACCGCAACTCCATCCTAACCCACGAAAACAGAGACGCAATCAGCTGCAAATCAATGGCATCCGTGTCTAATCGATAATTCAAAGCTCAGTACTTACCCAATGGGAACCCAATCGTGGACGTGGCGTGTCTCCGGCCCCACGGAGCGGCCGCTCTCCATTTCATTCCTATCCATTTCGTCGAGCAGGTGGCGGGCAGAGTGGTGGAACGAGCGCCCCACCAGCGGCGTCGCAGGACGGCCCCGGCGGTGAAGCATGTGGCCACGCGGAACGGCCGCGGCGGTGCAGGTGGTGCTGGCGGCGCAAATGCGTGCTGCTGGCTGCGACACAGGTGGCGGTGGCGCGGTGGCTGAGGAAGGTGGCGGCGGAGCAGGTTGTGGTGGTGCCGCAGGTGCTCGTGGCGCAGCAGGGGGTGGTGCGGAGGTGGCGGCGGCGAGAGCGGCAGCGCACGACGGCGGGGCAACTAAATTGGGTGGCAGCGCACGACGGTTGTGGCGGGAAGCTCGGGTGTGGACTATTCAGATTAGTCAACTAACTACCCGGTCCCACCTGTAACCTCCGGACGGTTTCAGCGAACTGGCAGTCCCACGCGGACCCACTTCGCGAAACGGAGCCTGACTCCTCCGGGCCAATTTCGACTAACGGATTCGACTCCAAACTTTCCGTTCCACCCTCTCCATAGTAGTTGCGCACAGACTAGGGGCAAAACTGAGGTCGATTCGGCACTAGGGGTAAAACTGAGTACAAGTAGTCCGCTGTGGGCAATTCGATAAATGACCCTACAATCTATTCCAAGATTCAAATATGTCGCTTGTAGAATTTGTCACGAGATAAAATACTTGAAAATTCGTTTGGAAGTCCTACGATCCAACGAGGCAATATTTGTGCTCGCAATATGTCTGACTAACCGGAGGTGTACAAGAGTGAATGTACAGTAGAGGTTCCAAAATGATTAAAAATATAGTACTTCCTCCATCTTAAATTAACTGTCACAAAGTTAGATAAAAGTGAATGTATCTAATATACTAAATTATGTCTAGATACATCACTTTTGTCGCGTTGTTCCTCCATCCGCTGCTCGAGAGGAGCCATGACTTACCGTCAAGAACCTCCTGGGCCCAACCGGCGTGCTTCTTGGGCTGGGCGGAGGGCACCTCTAGGAGATTCCCGGCGGTGCGAGCATCCAAGAACACCCATCGGCTAGTAATGTCGTCCAACTTCTTATTGTTGTCTACATGGGGAACAAATCCCCTCTCCCTAGGCCGACGCGAAAGGAGACACATCCAACGCAATGGGTCCGACCCGTCACACAGAGGCTGAAGAAGGATCAGAAGAAACTGACAGGAGGCCTTACCCCCAAGAGGGCCTCACACCAGAAAGCGAAGATAGCCAAGGTCAGAATGAAGTTGGGGTGGAGGTGCAAGGCGTGGATCCGATACCATTCTAGGATGGCCAAGAAGAAGGCGGAGAAAGGGGGATCAGGCCAGCAAAGATGGTGTGGAAAAAGAATGCGTAAGAAGTGGCCGAAAGGGCGTTGCGCCGCGTCAAGCTGGCGTAGAGGGTGGTGGCCCTACACTTGTTGGTTGAATAGGCCACCATAGGGCGAGCCTTCTTGAGCGAGGACCCCTCATGGATGCGTGAGGGATCCAGGATCGAGCCTGGTCAAGAGGTGGACGGTTTGGCCACCGCTGTCAGTTTGCTCTTCGCCGCGGAAGCTCCTTTCTTGCCGGCCATGTGGGAAGGGGAGCTTTGGAGAGAATTGGGGATCCAGAGGATGAACAATCAAAATTTTGGCGGCAAATGAAGGAACGAAGGGGCTCTTGGGCGCTCCGTTCGATCATTATGAACGGGGGCTCGCCACGACGCACGGAGCCGTTACCATCACCTCAATAAGATCGTGGGTCGCGGCCACGTGCTGCCGATTGGCTCCACGGAAGTTGGACCCGCGTCTCCGTGTATCCTTTGGGCACGTACTCTCTATGGGCCTGGGGGCTACTCTCGGGCCTCTGGATACAAGGGTATCCCGAACCGACTACTGTTGCCCAGCCCAGTAGTGCAACCTTGGAGCCAAGGGTTCTACCCGTGGCGGTAGGGCCGCCCTTTGGCCCGTTCTCCAGGCAGGCCCACCTGAGAAAAAGACCCCCACGCCAGGAGCTTGCTTCTTTCGAGAGTAGCTCTACTCCGCCCCTGCGCCTCTCTCGGCATATCCTCCCTCAAGAGGGAACATGCCATGTGCTGGTGACGACCGTTCATCTGCGTGATGACGAGGTCGCCACAGAGCCTCTCTGGTCACAGTTTTCGTTCTCGTGTATAAAGAGAGGGCCGACATTTTGGGTGCCAAAACGCCCTCCCAAGACTTCCCCTTTGGTGCAAGGAGACCAAGACTATGCTACAAGACGGAGGCAACATCACCGGGTGCCCCCACTGTCGAAGTTGTGACTCAACAAATCCCTCGGGTGAACCCATTGTCGAGACATCGTAGTAGTTTTCATAGACGGGGGTGCCATGAGACTACGGTAGAGACGTGGGGTAACGAGATCGCGTAGTAAACACAGAACACAGGATTTACCCAGGTTCGGTACGTCGCGACAGTACGACGTGCCTACTCCTGCACTTCTCACTAATCGGGACTAAAGCCCGTAAACAGGGTTACAATGTGAGGGTGTAGATCTAAGCTACTCGACGAGGATGAGCTTCTCGGCGAGTTGGCGTAGAGCTTCTCTGTTATTCGTTCCTTGTTCTAATCTATCTCCCGTCCAGCTTTATATAATAGCCGGATTAGGGCTTACAGAATAGGAAACCTAGAAGTCTACGGTAACTTGTAACTTGGAAAGCAAGGAATCCGTCTTCTCCTCCAAGCCAGATCACGTGGGCCGTGATCCGGGTTCCTCTAGAATCCGGCTTCTGTGCGTCGGATTACTGGGCCGCCCAATGGACCTAAGCCCACTACCATTTAGGCCACCCTGGTAATTCGGCACTTTGTCTACCATCTTCTATACCCCTATTCGGTATATATCCGACAGTAGCCCCCAAGAAGGATTAAAACTCTGATTCTCCGTCTTTCGCCAAATATACTTTGTCCGAGAAATATTGATTCAGCAGTCTTGATTCTTTTTATTCTTCTTTTGAAAAAGATGGTAACATGAAACTCGGAATCCTGAAAATCCGGCTTTTCTCTCACGATTCTTCGCGGAAAAGGAACTTCTGACGTCAGCGCTTGAATCATGCTGACGCAGGCGACGTTTGGGTTTCACCCGGGAAACCCTGCAACGTATCTCTGACAGATTCTCACGGGAAACGAGGAGATAGTCATTATTTCCCTGTCGTTTTATTTCCCGGATTTTCCGGCGAGCGACACGCGTCGAACATCCAACGGTCAAAATAGCCGTTGGCACGTATCTAGACGGATTTCTAGCTATAAATAACCATCCTCGTCCTCATCGAAAATCTTCCGCACTCCTCACTGTCCACGCCATTGACGCGAACGAGCTCCTCGAGCGAAGCACTGCCCCGAGCGCACCCAGCCTCAAAGCACGCCGGAACGCAACGCGCCGCCCAGAAATGGCATCCTCTCCGTCGTCGCCCACTCGCGCCGCCATCAACGACCTCATCGGCGACCTGGATCCACAATTGGGGTCACCCAAGCGCACCGGCGGCGAGCCGGAGAAAGCCGCGGCCTTCGCGGCGGGCGGAGAAAACCTTTCCGCCGCCGCGGACGTTGTGGGCGCGAGCTCCGCAACTTCCCCGCCGTTCGCTCCCGAAACAGCGGAGGAGAAGATCTCGCTTCAAGTCAACGAACACGCTGCGACCGAAGAAGCAGAATTTGTCGGCAACTGGAATCCGAGTAATTCTTCCCTCGTCCTCCTTCGACAAATGTCAAAGGAGGGATTAATAGTTAAAGAGAAATGGCGGAACTCAGATGGTGAGCTCGAGCCTAGACCAAAAGACGGAGAACGTGTCCTCCTTACCTCTCACATTATGCGAGGTATGGGTCTACCTCCTTCTGCCTTCTTCATAGACATCCTTAACTATTACGGCATCCAACCACATAACCTCTCTCCAAACTCCATCCTCTATCTAGCTAGTTTCCAAGCTCTTTTCGAAGGATATCTCGGAATAGCTCCTAGTCTAGATTTTTGGCAATATTGTTTTGAAGTAAAACATAACATCACAGAAGGCATTTCCCCTATCTGTGGAACTATATCTTTCACTCTTCGGAGAAATAGAGAGGATTGGTTCCCGAGAATACAAATGCCAGAACCCGCCAAATCCTGGCTGGGTTCTTTCTTTTATCATCAGGACATCCCGTTCCCTGGCAAGGAATTCTGGGTTCCTCCATTTGTTAATTCCGCTGCCATTCCTTTAGAGGGTTGGACAGTTGAAGCAGTTGAGACATTGCCGGAAAATCTAATGAAGATAAAGCGCCGTATTGCCAAGCTTACTTCTTCCAAACCTTCTTTAACTGGGAAGGACACTGTTTTATGCTGGTTTGGACGTCGTATCCAGCCCCTTTCGTTTCGTTCCCGGCTTCTTTGCGAATACAAAGGGCCAGAAGATAGCATGAGGGGAACAGACAAAGCTTACACCAAGAAAGATTTTATAAAGCGGCTTCATCAACTGGTCGCCACCAGCACTCAAATTGAAGAAAACCTAGCCATTTACCACGTGGAAAATCTGGTTCCTAAGGTACTTATACTTCCCTTGTTTCCGAGTTTTTCTCAGATTAACTTCTATCTCCGCCTTTTAATATGTTGTTAATTCTTTCCTAGTTCAACGAACTCGGAGGAAATGATCTTGCTTCCGATGCCGAACTCAGCGAATTACATGCTAGGTTTTACAGCAACCGGAAGCGCAAAAGGCAGGTGACTTTCGAGAAAATGGTAACTGTTGACGGAATTCCTATCGCCACGTCCAGGTACGTTACTGGAGTTTTCCTAGTTATCATTCTCCTTCGATTCTTCGAGATTTTTACTTCTCGGATATCTTCCTTTCAGACTTGCCCCGACTCCTCTAAAGGCGAAGAAGTTGAAAAAACATAAAGCTGCTATTAAAGAAGAATCTTCTTCTACGACCATGGGCATGAGGGAAAAAACAAAAACACAGATGGGCGGAGATCCTCGATCATCTGTTGGAAACGAACCCATTCCTAATCTGGATAACGATGTCCAGATAAAAGAAGAGCCATTCGACGACCTCGGATTTATTCGTCCGGAAGCTAAAAATTCTTTGCTCCTGCCCCTCTGATTCGCCCTTGGCCACAAGGCGGATTAATTATTCGCAATGATATCGTATTTTCACCTCGTGAGGTCATACAAGATGGCCTTCACCACGTTGGAATTCTTTTCTCAGATTATGCCCAAGAATTCAACGAGACATTGGCCAGCTTGCGAGAAATGAGCCAGGTATTATCTCTAGCCCCCAAGCATTAAGTTGAAAACCTGATTTCTTCTTAATGTTTCTTACTATGCTTGCTCATACTTAAGCATTTGGTTTTCATTTCCGAGTTTCAGCATTCTGCCGATGCTATAAACTTAGAAGTTTTTAACAAACTTAGTATCAAGAATGAAGAAGTGAGAACTCTTCAATCTATTATTGAGTTAAAAAGCAACGAGCTGGCATCATCTCAGCTACAGCTATCGGAAGCAACAGGTATTTACTCTGTGTAGTTGTTTCTCTGGAATTTTTTTGCCGAATTTTTGTAAACTCGGAATATTTTCTCGCCCTCTAGCCTCTTTAGCTAAAGCCAAAGAATCAGCAGAAGACGCCGTCAATGCCTCTCGGCTCCGTGAGGAAAACTCAAACCTTCGAAAGGAGCTTTTGAAAGTTCAAGAAGACCTGGAAGCCAGCAATCTGGCCCTTGGGATTGCTCGATCCAAGGCTTCGTTGCAGGCAGCGGAAGATAAATCTGTCATCAATGATTTGGAAAGTATGCTAATCCCGCGCATGAAAGAAGGCACCGAGATTGACAAGGTTCTTGGTAAGTTAACTCCGTTTACCAATATCTTCAAGTCTTATTGCCTGTATCTTTTTACTTAAATTTTTTCCTTTTTTCAAAAAAACAGGAAATTTCCCAGGAATTTCTCGGATTGAAAAGATCCGAGCCTTTGGGGAGTTGTGGAATGCAATCAGAAATGCAGGAACGCAGCTGATTAACAAATTCCTTCCCACAAGCACTATAGAACTCTCGGAAGTTTACAAACTTCCGGGTGCCATCACAGAGGTTGCGGAGTCGAAAGAATCCATTCTACGCTCAGCTGCACGAGGTGGTGCGCGCATGGCACTCGGCCTTATGCGTCTACATTATCTTGATGCTAAATCCTGGCGCATAGCATCGGGTGTCCCTCAAGGATACACGGAAGCCCAACGAAATGCAATCTTTGATGCAATCAAAGGACATGCTACCAAGATTGCCTCTATGGTTAATATTTCCATCACCTATCCAGAAGAAGAAATGCCTGCAGCCCCCGAGAATGACAGCAGCGATGAAGACTCGGATGTTTGAAGAAGTGCATTTGGCCTGGATGATGGATATAGGAGCATTTATTTTTACAATGTAATTCATATTGTAATGCTTCTATTCCTTTTGTCGAAACAAGAACTACGCTTTTTGCAGTTTTGAATTATGAAATTCCTTGCAAGCTTTTTCGGGTTTGACTATTCCTTTATCTTCTAAATCTTCTGGCATGTGCATTTTAACTGCCCTTTAGTCTGTGAAAAAATGACTTAGATGAAACATCATGTTGAGTAACTGGCTATAACCCATCAATTTTAACTCTAAAATATGGATCATACTAAAGACATTTTTACGAACTAGCTTTAGTGACCCAGCGCACGACCAATCAGATAGTGTTTAGAGAAAGGTAAGGAATTTTTTGAAACTTGGGCACGCAGGCACAATCCGAGTTTCCTTTAACCGTTGGAAGGCTGAATCATTCAGCTTTTAAACACCGAGCACGCAGGCACAATTCGGGTTAACATTGAGTATTTTGTAAGATCATTGGGAAATAGATAAGATGGAATCATGTTTTGTACTATAAAAACATGGATATCAAAATTCCGACTTCCTTATTTCATGATCTCAAAAGATGTTTACATAGAAATTGAACTAAGTATAGAAGGGACGTAACTGCTGGATGCTCCAAGGCCTTTTTGTCTCTCCTAGCTCATCATCTATTTTTCTCTTTCTTTTGCGATTCGGCTTTTCTGGATCATCTTCCGTATCTCGAATATCGACAAGATAATATGATCCATTCTTCATGGCTTTACTTATTACGAATGGTCCTTCCCAAACTGGGGCTAATTTGTGCTTCCTTTGCTGTACCAGCCTTAGCACTAAGTCACCTTCTTTAAAAGAACGATGTCTGATTTTCCGACTATGGTAACGTCGCAAACCTTGCTGGTAAATGGCGGATCTTTGAAGCACAAGCTCCCGCTCCTCTTCTAAGAGATCGACGGCGTCCTGTCGTGCTTCTTCGGCATCTGAGTCATCGAAATCCTGCCCTCTAGGGCTATCATGGATCATATCCGTTGGAAGAATAGCTTCCGCACCGTAAACTAGGAAAAACGGGGTTTGCCCAGTTGACCTATTTGGCGTCGTTCGAATACTCCAAAGCACAGAAGGTAATTCCTCTACCCATGCTCCAGCTGCTCTATGAAGAGGAGATTCGAGTCTTGGGCGTATTCCTTGCAGGATTGAGCTATTCATTCTTTCAACCTGCCCATTGGATTGCGGGTGCGCTACAGATGCAAGATCTAGGCGTATTCCCGTTTGTTGGCAATATTTTGCCAATTCTCCAATGGAGAAATTTGTCCCGTTATCAGTTATTATGCTGTGTGGGACGCCATACCTCATTACTAAATCAATGATGAAATTTCTGGCAGTTGCACCATCCAGCTTTTTGATGGGTTTGGCCTCCACCCATTTGGTATACTTATCTACTGCTACGAGTAGATGTGTAAGTCCGCCTCTTGCAGTTTTGAACGATCCCATCATATCTAGCCCCCAGACCGCAAACGGCCATGTAATGGGAATAGTTTTAAGTGCTTGGGCCGGCAAATTGGTCTGCTTAGCGTAATATTGACACCCTGCACACGTGTTAACTATATGCTCGGCATCTGTCTTGGCTGTTAGCCAGCAAAACCCCGCGCGGAATGCTTTTTTGACTATGCTTTTTGATTGAGCATGGTGTCCGCAATCGCCGGCATGGATTTCTTCCAGTATTTCTCTTCCTTCTTCTGGTGAGATGCACCGCTGAAAAATTCCAGAAGTACTGCGTTTATATAAACAGCCGTCAATTACCGCGTATCCTTTGGATCGACGCTGTATTTGTCTTTGCAAGACTTTGTCTGCTCCTTCCGGGTACTTCTGATTGACTAAGAAGTTTAAGTACGGAATTGACCAATCCGGCTTAACGAGCATGACCTCGATTGATTCAGACGCCAGAGGGTAATCAACGTCTCCACATTTTATGGATGGCTCATGTAAGTGCTGAACGAATACTCCTGGTGGTAAGGTTTTTACCCTTTCTGATCCCATGCGGGCTAGTGCATCCGCGTTCCAATTTTCCTCCCTTTTGATGTGAAGGACCTTGAATCCGAAGAAACAGATAGCGAACTCGTCTACCGTTCTCCGATATTCGGCCATTATAGGGCTTTTTGCGTCCCAGGTTTGGTTGAGCTGATGCTGCACCAAATCCGAGTCGCCATCGCACAAGATGCGCTTTACTCCTATTTCTTTTGCAATATGCAAGCCATGAAGCAAAGCTTCGTATTCTGCCACGTTATTATTGGCGTTGAAGTGTATTTGCAACACGTACTCCATTGTGTCTCCCTTAGGAGATTTTAAGACTACGCCAGCCCCAGCTCCTTCCTTCATCTTAGATCCGTCAAAGTGCATGATCCAGTACTCGGACTCCGGCATCGGTGTTTTTTCCATTGCTTCCGTCCAGTCGGCAACAAAGTCTGCCAAAACTTGGGATTTTATGGCCGTCCTTGGTTGGTACTTAATGTCGAAGGTTGCCAGCTCAATGCCCCATTTGGCTACTCGGTCGTTTGCCTCCGCATTGTTTATAATGTATCCTAGTGGTGCTTTAGTAACCACTGTTATGGAATGCCCTTGGAAGTAATGGCGCAATTTTCTAGATGCAAAAAATACACCATACGCCAGTTTCTGGTAGTGTGGGTACCTTTGTTTTGACTCGGAAAAAACTTCGCTTATGTAATATACCGGATGCTGATCTGGTATGCTTTGTTCTTCCTTTATCCGTTCCACAATGATTACCGCACTAATAACCCGATTTGTAGCCGTAAGGTACAATAACATGGGTTCTTCGTCTTTTGGCGATGCAAAAATCGGAGCTTTTATCAAGGTTTCCTTCAACTGGGTAAGCGCCGCATCGGCCTGTTCTGTCCATTCGAACTTGTCGGATTTTTTCAGCAGCTTGTAGAGTGGTAGGGCTTTATCCCCCAGCCGACTAATAAATCTGCTGACGGCTGCGGCGGAACCCGTCAATCTTTGGACATCTTTTATGCACGTAGGCTTTGTGATATTCAAGATTGCCTTGATCTTTTCCGGGTTAACTTCTATTCCTCTGTGAGAAACGATGAAACCCAGAAGTTTTCCTGAGGGAACCCCGAATACGCACTTAGATGGATTTAACTTCATCTTGTAAGTGCGTAAGTTTTCGAAAGTTTCTCGCAAATCCTCAAGGAGTGTATCTTTTTCCTTGGTTACGACAGCAATATCGTCCACGTAAACATGGACATTTTTGCCAATCTGACTATGCAAACATCGTTGCATGCAGCGCTGGTAGGTTGCACCTGCGTTCTTCAGGCCAAATGGCATGGTTACATAATAATACGTCACGTATGGGGTTATGAAAGAAGTCTTGATTTGATCTTCCTTTTTCATTCGTATTTGGTGGTACCCGGAGTATGCATCCAAAAAGCATAAAAGTTCAGAGCCTGCAGTGGCGTCTATTATTTGATCGATTCGCGGTAGCGCGAACCTATCTTTCGGACACAACTTGTTCAAACCTGTGTAATCTATACACATTCTAAGAGCAGTAGTGTCTTTCTTCGGTACTAATACCGGATTTGCGGACCAATCAGTATGGATTACTTCCTTGATGAAATCCGCTGCTAAAAGCCGGATAATTTCCTTGCCAATAGCCTTCCGTCTTCTTCCGTCAAATCGACGGAGACCTTGTTTGACGGGTTTTGATCCAGGAATAACCTTAAGTTGGTGCTCAGCAAGTTCCCTGGGTACACCTGGCATGTCAGCTGGACACCAGGCAAAAATATCCCAGTTCTCACGGAGGAACTTGATGAGCTCGCCTTCCTATTTGTCAGTCATCCCAGTCCCTACGACGACAAATTTTGTCAGATCTTTGGGATCTAGGATTACCTGTCTTGTATTCTCGGACGCCTTGAAGCTGTCTGTTGGCTTCCGGGTTTCTTTTCCTGCCGGCATTTCTGACGGCGATACCTCCTTGGCTAATTCCTTTAGTTCTTCCTTTGCTATGACTCTCTGAGCGCAAAGGGCGTTTTCTTTCTCTAACTCGTTTGCCAGCTTGAAATCACCAGCTATAGTGATTACTCCTCCCTTGGGTCCTGGCATCTTCAGCTTGTTATAGATATAACAAGATATTGCCATGAATTTGGCGAAAGCTGGACGTCCGAGTATTGCGTGATACACGCTTTCGAACGGCACCACTTCGAAGGATACTTTTTCCTGCTGGAAGTGATCTTTATCTCCGAAGGTGACATCTAGGGAAATTTCTCCTAGGGATCGTGCTTGCCTGCTAGGAACAATGCCATGGAAGCGTATGTTGCTGTAGTTGAGCTGAGACTCGGAAATCTTCAGATGCTTCAGTGTATCCAGGTACATTATATTAATGCTGGATCCTCCATCCATCAGCACTCTTCTTAGCCTAGTGTTTTGAACAATAGGGCTTACAACAAGAGCTTGTGTGCCGGGTTCAGGGATATTTCCGGGATGATCAGACTGATCCAGATTATCGGTGTGTTGGAGTACTTCAAGAATTTCGGGGTTGCCGGAACAACCGCGCTTATTTCTCGAAGTGTTCTTTGGGCCACCTTTGCTGACGGGGTTGCTAAGAAAGTTAGCATTGTTTCTCCATCAACTCTCGGGAATTTGGGTTCGCCCTTTCACTGTTGTTCCTGGATTTTGTCGTCAGTGTCCGATTCACTGTCTTCTTTATCAGCTTCTGGCTTTTGTTTGGCGGGCTTCCTCTTGGAACCCTTCCCCTTACTTCCGGATCCTGCATTGCCTTTCATGTGCTTATTTAGCCGGCATTGCGCGTTTGTATGGGTGGGTTTCCCAAATTGCGAGTGATGGACACAGGGTTCCGACTTAATCCTCTCCCATTCTTCAGGAGTGTAATTGATTGGATCTGGGCTGCGTCCCTTCCACTTGTTCCCCTTTTCTCCTCCAAAGGCTATGTTGACCTCTTTGGGTTTTGTCGTTGTTTCTGGAGTTCCTTTTTTGTGAGAACGAGGGGTTTTCTTGGCGAGTATCAGTGATTCGATATTGCCGCCTCTTGCTCTGATGTCGTCTTCGGCTGCGGCATGCTCATTGGTGGTTGTAAGCATAGATCCGAGATCTTTGTGCTGTTTGGAACCAACCATGAACGGTACGAGTCCGGGTTTTAGGCCATTGACGAAAGCGTGCATTGCTTGTACGTCAGTTACTCCAGAGAATCTATTCTTCATTGCTGTCCATCTGGAGATGAAGTCCACGTATGGTTCATCCTCAAATTGGGTGCAACGATTCAGCTGGTTGATACTGTTCGGGCGTTTGTACGTTCCCCGGAAATGCTGAGTGAATACTCTAGCCATATCATCCCAGCTGTCGACAGTTCTTGATGGTAATCCATTGATGCAATCTCTGGCTCCGTCTAGCAACATTAGGGGAAGAAACTTTACAGCTTCCAGGTCTGTCCCATTGTTGATCTGGACGGCTGTATAGTAGTCTGAGAGCCAGGTATCCGGGTTTGTGCTGCCGGTGTATTTTTGGTACGTTGGACCGACCTTGGCAAAGCCAGAATGCAGGGTTATCCTTCGGATCCTGTCAGTAAAACACTTAGGACCAAAGTATAGATCATCCTTTTCTGCTCTATCAATGTGTGCAGAATATCTTCCGGCTGAATGGACAGAAGGGGATCTGCTCCTTTCTTTTCCATTGCTACGCGGTCGCGCTTTTTCGGGGTTATTTCTATCTCTTCCTTGGTCACGCCCCTTAGGATTAGGCGGAGTTCTGCTCCTGTGCCTTTCTTTATCCTTAGGAGGTGTCCGGGATCTTTCACGTCTGTGAGGTATATCATATCTTCCAGCTTTCTCAGCTGGGTTTCTCGGAGGTGGCATTATTTTTCCGTCATTCCGGTTTTTGTCTTCCCGATCGTGAGGTTTACGTCCATCTCTCGGGAGATGGGATCCAGTTCTAGACGCTGCATCCCTGTTGTCGGGGTTTTTCTTGTCTTTTCTCGGATCCTCTTTCTTATCCTTTGAATTGTCTGAATCTCCAGGTTCTTCTGGTCCAGGTGCTCCAGCGGCGCAAGTAGCTGTTTTGCATAGGGCGGAGTTATCCTGCAGTCTTCCTGATCGCTCTTGGGCCCGCTGTTGTTGTTGCAATGCTTTTCCTAGGAAAGCATACACCCCTTGAAGTTTTTCCCCGTTGGAATACAGATCATTGTTGAGGATGGCGAACGCTGCTTCCGCGTTTTCTGCTGCGGTTTTGTATATTAGCTCGCCCCTGGCATCTTTGCCGTTTACCCTCTTTTGCCAAGATGGGTTATGGAACCTTTCTTTTGGCGGCAGTTCTTCCGGTCTTGCGATTCCGGGTAACCTAGTAGGTTTTAACGCGGATCTATTCTTTCTCTCATACTCCTCTATTTCTTCCTTCATGACCTTGATGTCATTATGGGTTTTTTGGAGATGTTGCCGAGATCTGAGTAGATGTTGCTGTTGCCGTTGGAAAGCTTGTCTCCTGGCTTCCAGCATCTCAGGGGGTTCATCTGGTCCCACTGGTGTTTGCAATAGTTCTTGCTCTTCCTGTTCCGTCATTGGCGGAGCAGTGATTTCTTTGGATTTCTTCTCCGCAGGCTTTGTTCTGCTAGCATCTCCTACTTCCAGGTTTTCATCAGCGAGATCAGCTGATTTTTTCTTCCGGATTTTGTATTGGAGTTTCTTAGCAGCACGGTTCTTTTTCTTGGAAGAGGGAGGTTTTTTGACAGGTTCATCTTCTGTCATCTCCTTGACATTGGGGAATACCGGAGAAGTTTCTCCGTCTTCTCTCTCTCCCTCTGGCGGAGGGGTTTTAGGGCTTTCCTGGCTGCCGGCGTCCGTAGTATCAGCCGGTTTCGCCATTAGAACTTCGTGGAATCCCTCTTGAAAGGACTTAACTTTCTTCTCGAAGTCGTCCTCATCTTCGGAATCAAAATCGTCCGATCCGGTTTCCGACTCTAGTCTTGCCTCGATAGCGGCTAAAACTGAGTCGGCTTCCGAGTTCGTCGTCTTGTCGACGGATGTCTGATCTTCCACATCCGTGGATGTGGGGTCTTTCTTCTCTGTGACGGGTATCGGATCTTCCGTCTCTGCGACGGGTGTATTGTTGTCTGCCTCTTGCACGGGATTTCCGTCATCCGTGTTTTCGGCGACTGCGGACTGTACCATGCCGATGAAGTGTAAGTCACCTTTTTGTCGGCGGTCTGAGCAGAATCCGGTATCATAGTCATCTTCGACTGGGTATAGGGCGGGTGGGATAAATTTGCTTCCGCCGCAGAACCCCATTGCTTCTGCAGTTAGTCCGATAAAGATGTTAGCAGATCCTATCGGTAGCACGCAGGCACTTACCAGGTGGTTTTGCGCCGGTATGTAGGATCCGTTGTCGAGGAAGCACCCGACGTCGTTGTGGAACTCCAAGCTTCCGACAGTGATTGACCTTCCGATTCCGCCAAGTATCCCAGATCGGAATTTCACGCCTGACGTCGTTTGCCCCACGGTGGGCGCCAACTGTCGAGACATCGTAGTAGTTTTCATAGACGGGGGTGCCATGAGACTACGGTAGAGACGTGGGGTAACGGGATCGCGTAGTAAACACAGAACACATGATTTACCCAGGTTCGGTACGTCGCGACAGTACGACGTGCCTACTCCTGCACTTCTCACTAATCGGGACTAAAGCCCGTAAACAGGGTTACAATGTGAGGGTGTAGATCTAAGCTACTCGACGAGGATGAGCTTCTCGGCGAGTTGGCGTAGAGCTTCTCTGTTATTCGTTCCTTGTTCTAATCTATCTCCCGTCCAGCTTTATATAATAGCCGGATTAGGGCTTACAGAATAGGAAACCTAGAAGTCTACGGTAACTTGTAACTTGGAAAGCAAGGAACCCGTCTTCTCCTCCAAGCCAGATCACGTGGGCCGTGATCCGGTTCTTCTAGAATCCGGCTTCTGTGCGTCGGATTACTGGGCCGCCCAATGGACCTAAGCCCACTACCATTTAGGCCACCCTGGTAATTCGGCACTTTGTCTACCATCTTCTATACCCCTATTCGGTATATATCCGACACCCATAGGGTTGCGAATAGGAGAACTGTCGTGGGATAATCACGACAGACGTTACCGGGGGTAACTTGTCTTGGGGAAAATCGACTCGAGTGTTTGGGAGAGGGTTTAGCTCAAAGGAAACCATGGTGATATGCGATCTGGTAGCCGGCGATCGAGTCCCCGAGTCTCCGATCTAAATATATTATCTCAACTCTCGGGCTACAATGGATACTCAATACCTCGCAATCCGGCGATTGTGTTCTTGCTCACGTAAAATCTTGTTTAACCCTAACCTAGGGGCCGGCTTATATAATATCCGTACCCCCCTGGCTTGCTCTCCAAGACGTACTCTGAATCCTACCCGGACACTGCTTACAAGCCCTAAACTTCCTTATCGTAACCCACAATCCGGGTTTCGAGGCCTACGTTCCTGGGCCTTCTAGAAGCTCCTTTATCTTAAGCCGGGTCTTGCGCAGCGTCCTTTGAGCCGAGTTACTCCTTGGCGTTAGCCTACCGGTTATCATCCCTCCATCAGTAGTCCCCAGAATAGCTTGGGCTTCACAGGATCCTCCTTGAAGCGCACGCTATTCCCTGCAAAAATAACAAACATACAAGTTCATAGAGGCCGGGTTAGGTTGCTTTAATAAACAGCTAGGCCTAACTCCATTGGTGGTCCATATTGTAACCCGGTTTCCTCTGAATCCATCTTTTACTTTCCCGGGTCAATCCCCTGATGAAAATGCCAAAGATCCGGCTTATTTCACTTGTTAACCGATCCAGATATCGCGGGAGAGATTTGCTTCCTATCCGTTCCGGATATCCCGTCCAGCACTTAACGCATATCCCAGAAAATCAGGACGGGTATCCCATATCCCGAAATTTCCGATTCCCGCCCGTTGGCCTAGGTTTACCCACCCGTACCTATAAATAGGTACCCAGGGGGTGACCTAACCCCAACGGTCCATTCTTTCTTATTCTTCCTCCTCTCCAGCACTCCCTCAACCGAGCTCGTGGAGCGCCACCACGGAGACCTCGTGCACGCCGCCGAAACAAAGCCGCCGCCGGTTACGCTCTTCCACGGCTCGTCCCGCGCCGCCACCAATCTCCGCCGCCGCGCCCTCGACCTGCTCGCCGGGAGTCGCAAAGGGGCATCAGGACTGCGCCATCTGCCGCCGTCGCGCCCTGCTCCAATCCACTCCGGTAAGCTTCTTGCCCCCTTGATTCAATCTTGCAATTTCTCCATTGGACCTAGATTAGATCTAGGTCAACCGTGGGCCATTTCTTGCCCCGCGCCGGATTAAGTCGTATAGATACACGCTAGCTCATCCAATCGCTTAAGTATTGATCCCACTTCACTCTCCTATTGCTCATAGTCATCAATTTCTCCGCGAAACCGATAGTGAAATTCCCAATCTAGGTTCAGTCCGCCCAAATTTTCCGCGGCTGCTATTGAGACCCGGAAAGTCCACTTCTTCCGGTTCTTTTACTTGCACTAGATACATAGGCAATCAACCTTTTTCCATGAATGCTTGCCAATACGTAGATATCCCATATTTTCTGTACTGCTACTCGATACCCGGATAATCTGTAACTTTCGCTCCGTCCAGTGATACCCGGACAATTCATAGTTTCCATGCCTCTTACTGATACTGCTCGCGTATATTCGGATAACTCATGATTTCCGAGTCTTAATATTTCGCGCACTTCGCTTTGTATTTTGCAGGCTGAACCAATGGCTCCCAAGAACAAGGGGAAACAGCCGGTTAAGCCAAGGACGACCCAATCAATATCCGCCAACTGGGCGCGATCCACTGTGACGAAGGCCAAGCTGGAGGAGCTGGCCGAGTTAGGTGTCCTCCCCCCTCAGGAGGAAATTCACTGCAGGGTGCCGGGTGACGAGACCCGGCCTTCCCCTAACCCGGACGAGATAATATGCTTCATCGAGCATGTGATCCGGGGGTTTCGCCCCCCGGGTCATTCCTTTTTCCGCGAGGTCCTTAGCCAATACGGCCTCCGGGTGTTTGACATAGGGCCTAACTCTATGTTGAACATAACCCATTTCATTGTCCTTTGCGAGTCCTATTTGTGCATTCCGCCAAATTTGGCTCTTTTCATAGAACTTTTCCAGTGCAAACCGTGCCGCGAAAGCGGTGACGGGGCACTCTTGGCTTGCGGCGGGGTCTCTATCTAGCGCCGCAAGAATTCACCCATGCCAACTCTTACCCTCAATTATCATGTTAAGCATTGGCCCCTAGATATCTCCGAAACTTTCAATGCCTTCGCCCCTGAGTCGGACAGGGAAGCCATCCAGCCCCACCTAGCAAAAATAGCCGTCCTCTCCGCCCAAGGTCTCCTAGGGCTCAACTTGGTCAAAACTTGGGTGAACTTCCGGATTCAGCCCAACTCTACTCGCACCAAACTGATGTGCGAGTACTCTGGGCACCCTACGGATTCTCTTCGATATTCTTCCAAGAATCACCCGGCCGGCGACACCAACAAGACCATCAAGAGTTTCTTGACAGAGAAGTTGGATGTGATCCGGAACATAGCCGGGTTAGATCCTTTTACGCGCGAGAATCCGGCTCCCGAGGTAAAATCCGGTTCTTATACTTTCACTTTCATGCTTTCACTCGATACAATTACTGATTCTCACCCCTGTGCCTTTACCTCAGGCTGATAGCGTCTTTTGGAACATTGAAACTCCCCCTACCTCCGAAAATCCAGAGGAGGAAGAGGACGCAATTGACTCGGAGGAAGGTATATTCCGAGTCTCACTCAATTTCTGCGAGCTTGTTGCTATACATTCCCCATTTTCCCGACTGTATGCCTTGATAACTTTCAGGGCTAGAGGGCAAGGACGAGGAAGAAGACCCGGAAGGTGGGGTGGAAACACAAAGCGACGAAGATGAAGCTGAACCGGCCGTCAAGGTCGGATCAAAGAGGAAACCCCGAGGGGTCGTCTTTAAGGTTCCATACCGCTCCCTTGCCTCTAAACCATACTCCTTTGCTAACATGTGCGAGCTAAACCGAGAAATATCCAACTGGCCGTACTTGAAGGATCCACCCGTGACTAAGCGCAGACTGACTCGGAACTTTCCGGGTGAAACCGCACTTAACCCGGGTATTCCATCATCCCCTCCTCGACGCGCTGGTATTTTTCAATCTTTTCCCGAATATCGAAGTTTTCCCTTTCCGAATCATCCTTTAGCAGGGCAGTTCCATGCCTTACTTTCTCGATGTTTATCAGCTTCGTCCGGGTCCAGCAACGCGTTCCCCTCGGATTTCATGGTGAATCCCGGGTAAGGTTCTTCTCCTGATGTTCTATCACTTTTCCATAATTTTCTCCAGTTACATGCTAACCGCTTACATATACTTTCCTCAGAGCCACGGTCACTATCAGTGACCAGGAAAATATGGAAACCGATGACCCGGGTAAGGAGAACCCAATTGATGATATGACGGCCGCAGCTGGCGGCGAGGAAGAATGACAAGTGCCACCAGGGAACCCAGCTGAACAAGAAGCCGAGTATCCGATAGCCTCGCATGCGCGCGAGGAGGAAGAGGCCACAATCCTGGGCACATGGGGAGGCGAACCAAACTCCAATACTCATACGACTCGGATGCCTTCCCCTGTCAAGGAGAAAACTCCATCTCCGGGTTACCAAGATCCCGGGTCTTCCTACTCGGGCAATCATTCCTTCGACCAAATGATGAGCGCCCTCCTTGCCATGAAGCCACAAAGAACACTATGCTAGAGCGCATGGCCGCTGAACACCAGGTAATACTGATTGTCACTTCATGTTATCCATCTAGTACCCAAGTTCCGAGTCTAACTTGTCGAAGTTACACTCGGTACTCCTTTCAATACTCGGGCTGATTACGATATCCGACTAACGTTTTAACTTTCTATTCCTTTAGGCGCAGGCGTCTCGGTCCGAGGAGATTTTGGCCAAGACCAATCAACTCCTGGACACCGAGGTAAAGCTAAGAGAAGCACTTGAGGCTGAGGTGACAGCCTTGAAGAAAGATGTCACGAAGTACAGAGAGAAATACACCACTGCTCAAGCTGCGCTGAAGAAGCTATCAGCTCAAGTTGCCGACACTTATCGTGTCCTCGTTGGTGAGATTTTGTTACTTACTGGTTCGTGTCTTGGTTTTTGTTTTCTTGATCCATGATACCCGGAATACTTTGATGTATCATTTGTGGTTTATATTGTAGGCTCCAACCTTGCGCCCTCAGAAGAAGATGATATCCAGAAGGTGAAGAATTTGAAGAATGTGCTCCGGAGGTTCTGCGCCGGCACTAAATGGATCCTAGACGCCATACAGTGGCCGACTGAAGGATATCCGGGTATGGAGACCCTGATCCATGCGTGTTCTACTGTCCCCGCATGGATTGAGCTCTAGAAACGCTCGGCATGCCAGGTTGGGATGACCCGGGGACTTATGCTGGCTAAAGCCTACTTTCCTAAGCTTGAGCCGGCAACGGTGGTGGCCGGATTTCCAGAATTCAAGGCCGATGGCTCGACGTTTTCCGCCAAGGACTTCAAGGCCGTACAGACCGAGGTATGTCACTCGGCAACTACTCTTGCCGATAATATGGACCTGAGTAGGTTCATGTCTCTATACGACGCTGAAGACAAAGCTGTGAAGGAAGAGATGCCCTTGCCCTTCCATATTTTGGAGAAATGGAACGCCAATTCGTCCAGGAGGAGGGAGGAGGCCGCGAAGAGGGAGACCGAGTTGGAGTCAGCGCCAACTTCCTCTACGCCGGCTGTCCGCCCACCTGTTCGTCCTGATGCTGAAAATCCGGGTAACGATGCTGGGAACGCTTCTGAGGAGCAAACCCAGGACCAAGACCCGGAGGGCAAGGGTAAGGATGTGGGCCCGACCCAGGGGGCCGAGCAAATTATTACCTGATGCCATCCTAATACCTTGTTCGTTCGATGCTCTTGTAAAACAGATATTCTTTTGGTAGTGCATTTGTGCACTTTTGATACTACCACCGCGTCATGTAAATACATTTTGAAACCTTAATAGCTTTCGTGGCTCGTCTGGCCTTTGAATGAATTTGATATCTATCTGCTTTTGAGCTTATTTATTCTTGATATTCCGACTTTCTTTATGGTTCCTTTTGTGAGACTCGGTTTCCGAGTCTCGTGGGTTTTGGACAGGTGGACTTTTCTCTAAGTCCCCAAGTCCCCCAAGACTTGGATGTTTGGGTTGTTGAGCTTGATAGCTAGATGGTTTGTTTCTTGTTTCGAATTCCCAAGTCCCCACGGCCCGAACTTCCGAGTCTGGGGTGTTGGGTCTTTCAAAGAGAACAAATCATTTTTGCTAAGCCCAAAACCTAGAGCCGTTTCACATAGGTTTTGAAGTTATGCTTAATAAACTTTGAGTTTCCGGCTATTAACCCTGTACTCTGCATAATTTGTGGTTTAGATGACCCTTTTGACTCTCTTGTACTGTAAGCCGGCTTTCGCGTGGATAACCATGTTGCTACATCTATACGAAGACAGGGTCAGGCAAGTCCCATTGGGCATCATGGCTGATTGTAATCGTAAGCGAGCAAAGCATGCCACTTCAGTGCGAGTCACATCGAGCTTAAGCAAGAAAAGTCAAGAAAGTTTGGCTCCTTTGTCCGATTATAAGATTGCAGCCGTACTTGTTTGCAAGTAATCGGCCCTTATAACTCATAGGCATCGTGGCCGGGTCTTTGAGTTTGTAACTGTGCTATTCAAGCAATCAGCCCCCAAGACCTAAATATATGCAACATACTAAAGAAACTAATGTACTAAGAACAATAAATAATACTTACCTGGAAGAAAAGTAAAAAACATAACAGAAAAATAAAGAACTTGATAAAAAACACAAGAAAAAGAACGATATGTTCCTTAACCATCTCTTTATTGATATGAGAAAGGTAGGTCAGCAGGCCGCCTCATTAAAAACCCTCCAGTCCCCTTAGGTACCCTGGATAGGAAAAGAGTGCGTCTGAAACCTGCTGCCTGTTGCATCCGAGTTTCTAATGATATCCGACATTGGTATAGAACTAACCACTGTTATGGGGTGTTCCTGAAAATACGGCTTCAGTTTCCGGCTAGCCAAGAAAACCCCGAAAACCGGCTTTTGCCAATGTGGATAGCGCTGTTTTGCCTCTGATAATACCTCGCTGACATAATAAACCGGCCTCTGGACCGGGTGATCTTTCCCATCCTCCTTACGCTCGACAACAACCACTGCGCTAACCGCCCGGGGTCCGGCTGCAACGTACAGTAGCATGGGCTCTTTAGGGCCCGGGGCTGCTAGGACTGGTGCCTCAGATAACTGCTTTTTTAGTGCCTCGAACGCCTCGTCCGCCTCTTGGTCCCATACGAATTTATCAGACTTCTTCAAGAGCCGATACAGGGGTATTGCCTTTTCTCCGAGTCTGGATATAAACCGGCTCAGGGCTGCTACGCACCCTGTGAGCTTCGGAACATGCTTCAAATTTTCCGGCTTTTTCAGACTCTGGATAGCTTTGATTTTATCCGGATTTGCCTCAATTCCTCTCTCGAAAACGATAAAGCCTAGTAACTTCCCGGCTGGGACTCCAAAGACACACTTGGTCGGGTTAAGTTTCATCTGGTACCTTCTCAGGTTCTTGAATGTTTCTTTTAGATCATCAATAAACGTCTCCGCTTTCCTGGTCTTGATCACCACATCATCCATGTATGCATGGACATTGCGTCCAATTTGGTCCTCAAAGCACTTCTGAATACACCGTTGATAGGTTGCGCCAGCGTTCTTTTTTTTTTGAAACATTTTCTACTGCAGGGGAGTCCCCCACAACCCTTTATTACCAACCACAAGTGTTACAGTTACAGATATGTACAAATATACATGGAAATAGACTAAGACAGTCTATCCCAGGCTAATGTAAGGAATTAATCCATAAAGCTAAATCAGCAGCCACAGAAGCACTCAACCTATGCTTAAGCATAAGGAGATCTAACATGAAACCCACTTTCCATCCCATAAAGGAATGTCTTTCCAATTTAAAAATGACTCCATTCCTCTGCTTCCAAATATTCCAGCAAGCAAGAATCACTATCTCAGTGAAACAGGGCCCTTTGAAAGACTTTTTGGCAAAAATAAGATTTTGCACAAGTGTGTTATCACTCCAGCTGATTTGCAAATAATTCCAAACTCGGGAGCTAAAAACACATTGAAAGAACAGATGCATCCAATCCTCATTGCAATGTGTGCAACAAAGAACACAATGATCAGTACCTTCAATCTTCCAGTTTCTTCGTTTGATCATATCCTTTGTATTAATCCTATCCTTGAGGATCAGCCAAGCAAAAAATTTATGTTTTGACATGCATTTGGATTTCCATATCCATTTTGCAGGCCCATCAGGAGGTAAATGAGCAAATTGTAGCTGATAGAATTTACTGGAGGTATATAATCCTTTATTGAAATTGCATCTCCAACTGTCCTCACTGTCAGTCAACCGAACATTATTATAAATGACACTCAGATCAGTATACTCCTGGAAAGCTTCAATTGAAAACGGCAAGTGAAAAGCATCCGAGAGGTCTGTCATCAGTAGTAAATCTCGTACTGAGGACAAAGGATCCTTGGCGAAAGAAAATAATCGCGGGAACTTTAAAGCCAAAGGTTGTCCTATCCACGAATCCTTCCAGAAAAGCCCAGTAAAACCATTTCCCAAAACGCAAGAGGATAGGGAACACCAGGTATCTGCTAATTGCATAACACCTCTCCACCAGAAAGAACCACAGGAGGTGACAGCATGCGGTACTGTTTGAAAATAATAAGCATTTTTGACTAAATGGACCCAAGGGATATCCAAAGAGTTATAGAATTTTGCTAAGAACTTCAGTAACAGAGCTCTATTTTGAATCTGGATATTGATGATCCCTAATCCTCCTTTGGTTTTGGGTCTGCATACCATATCCCATGCAGCTAAAGAATTCACTCTTTGCTTATTCTTGTCCTTCCTCCATAGGCATCTCCTCCTTGCTTTATCGATTATATCAATGACACCTTTAGGAATTACAAGAGTGCACATGTAATATGAAGGCAAGGAGGAAAGAACCGAATTCACAAGAACCAAACTATCTCCATAAGAAAGAAATGAGACTGTAGCCGAAAGTCTCCTCTCAATTCTATCAATTAATGGTGTAAAATCCTTGATAGTTGGCTTTGTGGTTCCCATAGGCAAGCCTAAATATGTAAAGGGCATAGAAGCCACAGTGCAATCTAGGACAGAAGCCAAATTCACAGTTTCCTGCTGTGATAAATTAATCGGTATCATCGAAGATTTATTATAATTCACCTTTAGCCCAGTGAGACGAGCATAAAGGTTAAGCAGGTCCATAAAACCAAAAGTTGTGCCGGTTCAGCAGGAAGAATGACTAAGGTGTCATCCACATATTGCACAATAGGAAAGTCTCCACCAATTGGAACTGGCAACCTGAGTCTTCCTTCTCTTAGTGCCAGGTTAACAATACTTTGCAGCAGATCCCCACCCAACACATAGAGAATTGGGGACAAAGGATCCCCCTGCCTGACACCTCTTTTGCAAACAAAAGGTTTGCCAGGAACCCCATTCAAGAGAACCGATGAAGATCCAGAGGCTAGAATTTCTTTGACCCATTTGATTACTAAAGGAGGGAATCCCTTACATTTCAAAATCTGCAGAATAGCAGAATGCTCAATGGTATCTAAAGCTTTATCAAAATCAATCTTGAAGATCACCACTTTCTGCTTAGATTGTTTACATTGGTGAATGTATTCAAAACACCATGCCAGACAATCTTGATTAGTTCTGGATTTGATGAAACCATATTGATTAGCATGGATGCAACCAAAGATTTTGTCTTGGAAACGATTAGCCAGAATTTTGGTGATAAATTTCAAACAAGTATTGGTCAGAGAAATAGGTCTGAAATCATTTACTGTCTCAGGAGAATTAATCTTTGGAATCAGAGTAATGAAAGATCCATTAATGCTCTCCAAAGAGATCTTAGCACTGTGAAAATCATTGCAAAGCTTGACAAAATCCTCTTTTATTATACTCTAGCAGTGTTTAATAAAAAGTCCTGTAAAACCATCTGGTCCAGGCGCACGATCAGGTTTTAGGTGTTTTACAACACCCTCAATCTCCTCAACAGTAAACGGATTAGCCAAGATCTCTAAACCATCAACCACAGGCAAGAAAACAGACAGATCAAAATCAGTCATGGGTGGACAGGAAACACCCATTCTGTTCTTAATGCAGGACCAGAAAGCAGCAGCTTTGTCCATATGATCCACCAACAAATTCCCAGAAGCATCAGTGATGGAAGGAATAGAATTTCTCCTAAATCTCTCAGTGGCTCTAGCATGAAATTATTTAGTATTCTCACCAGAAAGCTTAGCCCAACGAATAGTACATCTTTGCTTCCAGTAATCAGATTGTAAAGCAAGCAAATTCTTGATATGCTTCTTAACAATAAGTCTGAAATTAAATTCAGGAACACTCAACTGCCGCACATCTTCCAATTGATCCAAAAACAAAATCACTTTACTACTCATATCAATAAGAATCTTTAACTGTGATAAATTCCTTCCCCAATCCTTCAAAGCATATCTGAGGTTCTTTAATTTAGCAGTGATTTTGGAAGTAATTGATTTGGCCATAACAGGAGTATTCCAAATCTTTGTCACAAGGTCCATGAAACCAGGTTGCTTAACCCAATGATTTTCAAACCGAAAAATCTTTGCCTTTGGGATGTTAGTTCCAATTTTAACCATACAAGGCAAGTGATCAGAAGTGATTTTAGACATGGGTAACACCATGGTATTAGGGAAGTCCAGTGTCCACTGAAATGAAGCAAAGAACCAATCTAATTGAACCAAAAGCGGATCACTTTGCATATTGGACCAAGTGAAATTTCTGCCCTTAACTGGCAGCTCCAATAAACCCAGATGGCTGATGACATCATTAAATATAAACATATCATTTAGATCAGCCCCAGGTTTATTTCTATTATGCAGTGATCTAATGAAATTAAAATCACCAAGAATCATCCAGTTCTGATGAATCGGAATGGAAAGATTATATAACCAATTAACAAATTCCTCTCTTTCCACCCCCTTGCAAGGACCATAAACATTCACCAAATTCCAAGAAATAGAATTGTGAATGGATGTGAATTTAATGTGAATGGAAGAACGATGAACTTCCAACAATTCTCCACTGAAGATGGAACTATTCCATAGCACAATTAAACCTCCAGAAGCTCCAACAGAGGGAGAGAAGACAAATTGATCAAACCTTTTAGGGCAGAACGACCTAATAAAGGAATAAATCAAAATCCTGGCATTTAGTCTCCTGTAAGCAAATGATGGAAGCCTGACTTTCCTCAATTTTATTATAAACTGCGTCTCTTTTAGATTTATCATTGAGTCCTCTCACATTCCAGTCAAAGACAATCCAATCCAAATTCAGGTAGGCCGTATTATCCATGGAAAAAACAGATAGTAATGAAAATTGCTGATAATCATAACTGACCAGCACCGTAGATAACCAAAAGAAAATACCCATAGTGTAGTAGATAATCATAAATTGCTGATAATCATAAATCTCTTCCTGATCGTCGTGATCGTAGTATTTCCTTCTTTTCTTTCGACCATGGCGGTCGTCTTCGGGTGCGGGCGATGATGTTCTCTCGTTGCGCACTGTGTCTTCTCCATTAGACCATTTGTCGGCTATGATCATCAGCTCCCCAATAGTTTTGGGTGCGACTCGGCCCAGTTCTTCTTTGAAAGCAGTTCGTCGGGCGCCTTTCGCGAAGGCCTCAACCGCTACTTCCTCCGAGATGTTTCCTGCGGTGTTCCTGAGTGTGGTCCATCGCTGCATATACTCGCGAGTGGACTCTCCGCTCTTTTGTTTGCAGGCCCGCAGTTCCTCAATAGTTGCCGGTCTCTTGTAGGTGGCCGGGAAGTTCTTGCAGAAGTCGAAGTGCAGGTCGTCCCACGATGCATAGCAGGATCTCGGTCTTGCTTCCAGCCAGCTACGTGCCGCTCCAACCAAGTGCAGGTTGAGGTACTGCATGGTTGTGTTCTTGTTCCCACGTTGGCATTTTACCGCCGTGAGGTAGTCGTTTAGCCACGAGGAAGGTTTTAGTGAACCATTGTATTTTGTTACTTCTGTGCTGAGCTTGAATCTCCTGGGTAAAGGTGCTTCGCGAATGCAGCGGGTGAAGCACAGCGTGGCGCAGGTCTCGTCGTCCGAAGAACCGGACGAGGAGCGCCCGCGGTTCCTCGCTGCCCTTGCCTTGTCCACCCTATTTTGCGCGATGTCCGACCGCGCGTTGTATCCCGGCTGGTCGCGATCAGTTTCCTTCATTGGCTCCTTGCTGCGTTTTTGCGAGCGGCTGCTGTGATGTCGCGAGCTTTTATCTCTTGGGCTGCCTTCGCTGCTGCTTCGACTGTCATCGCGGCGCCGAGCTTCTTTTCCTCGACTGCGGCGGGGTGATTTGTCTCTTGTGGGCGAAGTGCTCCTATGTTTGCGGGATGCTTGTTTTTCCTTTTCTTTCTCCTTCTCCTGCTGTTCGGCGGCCTTCCTGCGGTCATAGGAGGCAAGCCTTGTGGCTGCCATACCTAGTCCCTTGCGCACTTGCTTGTACTGCTCCGCTCGAGGAACGTTTTCCGCCGGCTGGTTCATCTGCATGTAGGTTACTGCGGCCAGGACTGCGGCAGCAGGAGTTTTCGGGTAGACGTTTCCATCTTCGTCAACCCGCATAAGGGAAGGTTCGACTGACCTGCTGATCCCGCCCAGGGACTCGGCGTCCATGGATGTCGTTTTCGATGCGTATCCCCTCCTCGCGGGTCGAGTTCCGACCGAAGGTGTTAGGGACAGCTCGGCCCACCGCTGACTCGATTCATCCGCCAATCTTTTATGACGGGCTAGGTCTATCCGAGCTTCTTTGATAGTTGCGGCCGCTCTCACTAGATGATAGTGGTAGGCGACCATATCTTCGTGTGGCGCTCCAGCCTCAGGCGGCTTTCTTGTTTGCATGGCCTCCTTGGCTCGGTCCCAAGCGTCCCGTGAGACGCCGATCTCAGCGCGTTCTGCTGCGCTGTGTTCTGTTTCTGGGGGGTGGTTGTTCCGATCCTGCCATGCAGACTTGAGCCAGTCGTGATCCGTGAGTCCTAGGCGTCTTTTGAAGAGTTTTCTTGACCCGAGAGGGTTCCTCTGTCGAGAGGGTATGGAAGTTGCTAGAGTTGAAGCGGATGGACTCGCTGCTTTTTTCTAGGTAGGGTCGCGAGTCGACGGCTTTTGACACTAACCCCGATTCTTCAGGGAAGTGGAGGATCCCGTCCTTGTTGGTGTAGAACTTCAAGCTTCCGAACGTCAAAGTGACGCTCTTTTCCAGCGCGCTGAATACCGGGCGTGATTCCAGCGAGTGAGGGGTGACCACGACAGATCCGATCCGGATAGGATTGGTCGGATCCGTAGTCTAACATTTCCAACGTGAATTGGATGATGAAGCCAAAGATGCCGGAGATACAACGCCCGCCGTTCCCACAGACGGCGCCAATTGTCGAATCTGTGACTCAACAAATCCCTCGGGTGAACCCATAGGGTTTCGAATAGGAGAACCCATCAGCGCTGGTGACGATCGTCGGCTAGACAGGGGCACGATTTACCCAGGTTCGGGGCCCTCGTAGAGGTAAAACCCTTACTTCTTCCTCTGTCGATCTGTATTATCGAATAGATTGGTTACAAAGGTGGTTGCTCAAGTCGAGAGTACGATCTCGAGCTCAAGGCTTTGGTGGTGCGGTATTGCTTGGTCCTCTTCTGGTGGTTCTCCTGGCCTTATATAGATGGCCAGGTCTCAAACCCTACCCGGGGAGGACTCGAACTCTAACCCTATGTCGGTTACAAGTTTCGTATCTTAGCCCGCAAGGCATTGCGGGTGGGCTTCAAGTGGACCTTCCAGAGTACTCCAAGGGCTTCCCTTCTTGGGCCTTAGCCTTTGGCCTAAGACGGGGTGTCCTTACTCGCAGGGTCCAAGGTCCATCCCTTCGTCACCCACCGTGCTGCCATGGACGGTCGAGCTATCCTCGACGACCAAGACCGCGCAGGCAGCGCAGAGTACGGGGCGCTCCTCACTTTGGCTCCTTGTGGGAACCATTTCCCGCCAAATGAGCAGAAAATAGGTCCAAACGCCAGTATAAGAAGGACCCTTGTGTCTCCGGTAGGGGAGAGCTCAGTTCATGCTAGAGCCCAAGTAAGCTGACCAGAGCACAATCTCGCATTTTTACTATAGTAACCGTAGTGCAATCCATCAGACAAGCATGAGTAGGGTTTTACACCACACCGGTGGCATAAACTTGGGTAAACTCTCTGTATCGCCATTGCTGTCATTCTTAATCTTCCCCCGCGAAGCCTCCTCAAGATATGAAGGAAGTGTGTTTATCCCCCAGTGTTCGAACCCCATGAAAGATCCTGTCATTTACAGACCGCTCTCCGACTTCTGCAATGGGTACTTCCCCTTGATTGTCATTGCATTCAAATGTCGGTAGTTGATAACTAGCCGCCATGTTTTGTCAGCCTTTCTGACCATGAGCACTGTGTAGGAGAATGCGTTGTTGTTGTGTTGTTGTGTGCTATGACTCCTTGCGCCAGTAACTCTTTTAATTGTGTTCCGAGCTCTGTTTTCAGTTCTAGGGAAATATGATAGGGATGCAAGGAGATGAGCCAAGCTCCAAGCACCAACGGAATGTGGTGGGCATAGATATGCCATGGTGGAAGCCCAACTAGGGTTTTGAACACATCCATGAACTGATCCTTGCTCGCTTCTTGAATGAGATGGATTTACACTATCACCGGGTTGTCTCCTATCGATTCACTTCCATGGGGAACAACCTAGATGTCATCGTACTTGAAAGAAATCCATCGTTTTCCACAATGCGTCATCATGGGACTGTTCTTAACCAACTAGTCCAGACCTACGATTCCATTGTAACTGTCAAGTCTTAGAACCCTGAATGTATGTGAGAATGTGCAGCCTTGTGTAGTCCATTTTAACACTAGGAATAAAGGAGGTGGTCCTCATCAACACTGATCCACGTGCAACCTTCACCTTCATTATTCCGCCAGCATGTTCACTTCCCAGAGCCAAGGCATGCTTCGTTCGCGCGGGGTTGCCATCCCGGAGATGTTCCGGTACAACGCCATGGAGGAGTATGACCGGATGTGCCGTGAGAGCTCCAACGGCGGGCACGGATCTCATGTAGGCGGGCCTCGCAGCGGAGCCCTCGCCATTTGCGAGCCTCCTCCGCGGGGGGGTGAACCGGCGGCCTTCGCCTCCACTGTCTCCTGGGAGGACTTCGTTCCCGATGAACAGGTGGACGCAATGGTGGCGCTCATTTGCGCATAGACAGTGACGAGGGAGAAGGAACTCCAGCAGTTGCGCCAGGCGGACATGGAGCTCCTCGAGGCGGGCCTCGCCGCACACGCCGCGCATATGGAGCGAGCGGCGTACTGGAAGAAGGTGGTGGAGGACGACACCAAGTGGTCCATCGACATCCTCTGGAGGTCGCTGTACTGCTAGGCGCTAGCCGTACTCCCTAGGTTCGCCGTAGTGCATAGGCTCGCCATAGTTTGTCCACAGAAGCTCTTTTGTATACAAAATTTCGCGAGCATACGTTCAGCTATCAATGTAATGTCCAATTTTCAGTTCCATTTACGGGTTCTTATGTGAGCTACGAGTTCTTCAGCCTTCGAACCAACGAAAATGCGAATTCATAACTTGGTTTTCGGGTTGGGGTAGGTGGACATAATGGTGGCGCTCCTTTGCGCACATACATTGACGGGGGAGAAGGAACTCTAGAAGTTGAGCCAGGCGGACATGGAGCTCCTTGAGGCGGTCCTCACCGCGCACGCCGCCCATATGGAGCGTGCGGCGTACTGGAAGAAGGTGGCGGAGGACGACACCAAGGAGTCCATCGACATCTGATACGTCATAAACGTATCCCTAATTTCTGATGTTCCATGTTGTTTTCATGTTGTTTTCCACATGTTTTCCTTACACTTTATGTCATTTTTACACGTTTTCCGGGACTAACCTATTAACAAGATGCCACAGAGCCAGTTCCCTATTTTCTGATGTTTTTAGTTTCAGAAAATTTGTTCTGGAAATATTTCCGGAATTGGAAAATTCAAAAGCCAGAAGTGCTAAAAGTCCCGGAAGCTTCCAGAAGTTCCAAGAGCCCCTGAGGGGGGCCATAGGGTTGCCACACCATGGGGTGGCGCGGGTCCCCCTGGCCGCGCCACATAGGGGTGTGGCCCCCCTGGCCACCTCCCGACATCGCCCTTTCTCCCATATATACTCCCCGATGCATAAACCCTAGGGAAATCGACATTTTCCCCAAAATAGATCCGTAGCTCCGCCGCCGCCAAGTTTCGAGGGACAGATCTGTGTTCTAGCACCCTGCCGGGACGGGGAAGTGCCCCCGGAAGCCATCTCCATCGACTCCACATCCATGTCCATCGCCGTTGCTGTCTCCTACGATGAGGAGGGAGTAGTTCTCCCCGAGGCTGAGAGCTCTACCGGTAGCTATGTGGTTCATCTCTCTCTCCCATGGTGTGAACTTTATGTGATCATGAGCTTTGTAATCTATTTGAATATGTAGATTGTTCTTCATCTATTATGCTACTCAAGTGGTTTTGTTATCTCCGTAAACACTTTGATCACGGGGTAAAGGTGACAGTGTGTGTTCCGTGTGGTTTAGCATGATATTTATATCTTGTGTTGGAAGGTGAACCTATGAAATTGTGGCGTTTGTTTAGTACTAATTTATGGTGCTCTTAGTGACATTGGGGTGCCCTGGAGAGGGAATATAGACTTTAGTAGTGTTGTTAAAGCCCTACGCAATGATTAATGTTCGTTATTCGACAGGAGAGTGGTTCGAAGTATCATAGTGAAGAAATGATATTTATGCATTCAATTATGTTTTCATTGTTGAGAGTGTCCTCTAGCAAAAGTAGGAGCCCCAGGACTTATTTCCAAGCATTGAAACACCGTTTTCCGCCTGTTCTGCTACATGTTTGCTTGCTGCCATTTTTATTTCACATTGTTATTATCACATATAATCATCCATACTGCTTGTATTTTACTCTCTCTTCACGGAACTAGTGCACCTATATACATGACAAGTATATTGGGTGTGTTGGGGGACACAAGAGACTTCTTGTATCTTGATTGCAGGGTTTCTTGACAGAGATATCTTTGACCCCTACCTCCCTGCGTTCGATAAACCTTGGGTGATCCACTTAAGGGAAACTTGCTGTTGTTCTACAAACCTCTGCACTTGGAGGCCCAACACTGTCTACAAGAATAGAAGCGTGCGTGGACATCAAGCTCTTTTCTATGGTCGTTGCCGGGGAGGGAAGGTAAAAGGTACTCACATCCTCGGGTGTGAGTGCTCGAAGTTATTTCCTTTAGATCCTGCAATTATATCTTTTTTGTTTCTTGTTTTTATTTTCACTAGTTAGGCTTAATGGAAAACAACAAAAATATGAGAGAACTTTATAATCTTTATCTTGAGTTAGGACATGAAGTGTTTGAAGAGAAAATTAAAAAACCTATGGAACTTTATTTGCATTCTAATAGCAATGTTATTAGTATGACTACTTTGAACACTATTATTTCTAATGATATGGAAAAGTCTAAGCTTGGGGAAGCCAGTTTATATGAAAATGGTCTTTTTAGTTCCCCAAGCACGAAGGAGAAAATTTTCTTTAATGATGATCCTATGCCTATTACATATAGTAGTGATCATGATTGGGAAAAGCACACAACTTTTGATATTGAAAATGATGATATAGAAAGCTCTAAATTTGTGGATGATGTGTTTAAAAATCCTTTTTCTACTGATGATTATATGCTTGATACATCTCCTCCTAGTAAAAATAATGACATGTTTGCTAAAGAACACATTTTGGAGGATAACTATTCTATTGCTTATGATGATATTATTCTTCCTATATATGATGATTACAATGATGAATATGATATTTTCAGTCCACCTACTATTGAGGAGAAAATTTATTTTGATTATACTATGCCTCCTATATTTAATTATTATGGTGATGATAATAATAATGATAGCTATTTTGTTGAATTTGCTCCCACTGCTATTAATAGGAATGACTATGCTTATATGGAGAGTATTAATTCTTTTATGCATGTGGCTCGTGATAAGAATGTTTTATGTGATAGCTATATTGTTGACTTTATTCATGATGCTACTGAAAGTTATTATGAGGTAGGGAAACATTGTTTTATTCATTTCAACAATACTAAGTTTCCCCTCTTTATGTCGAAATTTCTGAAGCTGCACTTGTTTTGTTTTCCTATGTTTGTTGCCTTGTGCTTTCATGACATGATTTTCTACAAGATTATTTTTCATAGGAAGTGGATTAGAATTAAATGTTTTTTATATTTTCTTTTTTATGCTCTCTTTTTATTCAATTCATATTTCTCATGTGAGCATCTTCTCAAATTATCATGCCTAGCTAAAAGGCTTTAAAGAAAAGCGCTACCTAGAGACAACCCGTTTTATTTCTCTGTTTTCATTTAGTTTTACTTTGTTTTCCTTTGTGTGCTTTGAACCTGGGTGTTGTCTATTTCCTTAAAAACCCCTCTGTATCTTTTCTTTTGTGTTTTTGTTGAGCCAAGTAAAGCCTCTGGTGGAAAGTTGAGACTATATTTCGGATTTCTGCGCAGGAAACAGATTTTTGTTGTCCACTATTAAATACGTATAAAATCACAGAAAATTCAAATTTACCTGAGAGTTTTTGTGCTTAATACTGGGCTATATATGAAACTTTTCTTAGTTTACCACTTTTTTATTTGAGCAACATAAGATTTTCGAAAAAATATATCTTTACCTGCTGTTCTGTTTTGACGGGTTTCTGCCAATTATTGCATTTGCATTTTAATATCTTTCTTTTGGTGTTCTTTTGAGAAAAAGAGTGTTAAAATAAGTTGTGACAGTAGCTAATGTGTTTTTGAGTACTAGGCTTGTGTTGAAACTGAATCATGTGAATTTATTATTTTGATTGCACTAACGTTGCTAATGAAGATTATGAGAAGTTTGGTGTGAAGGAAGTTTTCAAGGGTCAAGAGAAGAGGATGATATGACGTGATCAAGAAGAGTGAAGAGACTAAGCTCGGGGATGCCCCGGAGGTACATTCCAGAAAATTCTAAGAAGACTCAACTGTCTAAGCTTGGGGATGCCCAAGGCATCCCCTTCTTCATCAACAAATTATCAGGTCACTTATAGTGAAACTATATTTTTATTCAGTCACATCTTATGTGCTTTACTTGGAGCGTCTTTTATTTTTGTTTTAAGTTTGTTTAGTTTTCATTGATGTAGTTCATTGCTGCATCTTATCATACTTGTTTGGGAGAGAGACACGCTTCGTTTTTATTGCTTAGAACACTCTAGTTTCCATTCTTATTGTTCTGTGAGTGTTCACTTTTTGCCATTACGCGTTTAGCCTTTGTTTTCATGCATGTCTTATTCAGAGTGTTAGTTTTAGTAAGTGTTATGTGAGTACTCTCATGTTTTCTTGCTGTATCAGAAAGAGTATTTTTGTTAAAACATATCTTGTATGGTGCTTGTTGGGAAAAGAAACTGCTGCTTGAAGTCGAATTTATAACAGTACTAGTAGAAGATTGTATAGATTGTGGCTAGAACTTTTTCATGCCATGCTAAATGTTATTTTAGTTTTAAAGCCTTGTGATTATTGAGTAGAATGAATAGCCTTAAATATCCGAGAGCATTTAATATGTCTTGAAATATTCATGAGTTGTTCTTGTCATAGTAAAGCATCAATTTATGGTATTCTCTTTCGAATGTTTTATCTGGTTGACTTGGCGCATGCTGACACCATGTTTATGAGTACAAACCAGTCACGAATAGCCTCCATGACCACTTAGTTTTTGAACTTGTGAAACTTCTTATGTTTTAATTAATGATGCTTATGTCGCTATGCATTATTATGGATCTTATGCTCTCTTGATTTGTCGCTCACAGTCTTTTGCTAGCCTCCACCTGTACTGAGTATGAGCTCTACTCGTGCATCCAAACTCCTTAAACTAAAGTTTTCCCGTTGTGTACACCATACCTACCTACATGTGGTATTTAACTGCCATTCCAAGTAAATTGCTCATGTGTTACCTTTAAAACCTTCAAAATTACTCATGTTTTGTGTTCTTGTTTTTGCTCATGAGGACGTCAATGGAGAATCTTTATCTCACTTGTTGATTGGATTTCACACCATGGACTAGTGGCTTCATCCTCTTATCCAAATGATAGAAGAGCTAGCAGCGGGGTGCCCAGCCCCAAATTAATAAACAAATTCTCTTCACTTTTAATACCTCTGTTTAATAAAATAAAAAGCTCTAGCACATGAGTGATCCCTGCTTCCCTCTGCAAAGGGCCTTTCTTTTACTTTTACATTGAGTCTCCGTATTCTAACTTTATGCACAGTTGAGAGAGCATTTTTGCCATTCTAAGTTCTATGTGAGTTTGTCCCATAAACATCAATAATTACTTCATGATGTGATATTATTTGTTCTTAAATTATTTGTTCTAGTCTTCCTCGTGAATTTTGAGGTCCTCGCATTTATGTTTTGTCCCACTCTTAAGGACTAGCGAAATACCACTTTGCCATGTTTTTTCTGTACTTGAACGAAACGTTTATCTTTCTTTGCATTATTATTCATGATCTTTTATTTGAGATACTCTTCATGATGCAAAGTGATTGCTATGCTTTATTATTAAAGTTCTATTTATCATGTTTGTGTTTAAAGTTCTATGATCTCAGCTTACATATGCTTTTACATTATAATGATCAAGTTTATGTTAGTAGCATGTCACCTCAGAAATTATTGTGTTTTATCGTTTACCTACTCGAGGATGAGTATAAACTAAGCTTGGGGATGCTTGATACGTCATAAACGTATCCCTAATTTCTGATGTTCCATGTTGTTTTCATGTTGTTTCCCACATGTTTTCCTTACACTTTATGTAATTTTTATACGTTTTTCGGGACTAACCTATTGACAAGATGCATGTTTTCTGCTGTTTTTAGTTTTAGAAAAGTGGTCCTGGAAATATTCTCGAAATTGGAAAATTCGAAAGCCAGAAGTCCTAAAAGTCCCGAAGAGCCCTGGCGGGGGGCCACAGGGTGGGGTGGTGCAGGTCCCCCTGACCGCGCCACCTAGGTGTGGGCCCCCTGGCCACCTCCCGGCATCGTCCTTTCGCCCATATATACTCCCCTGTGGATAAACCCTAGGGGAATCGACCTTTTCCCCAAAATACATCCGTAACTCCGCCGCCGCCACCGAGAAGTTTCGGCGGACAGATCTCTGTTCTAGCACCCTGCCGGGACAGGGAAAAATCCCCGGAAGCCATCTCCGTCGACTCCACACCCATCTCCATTGCCGTTGCTGTCTCCTATGATGATGAGGGAGTAGTTCTCCCCCGAGGCTGAGAGCTCTACCGGTAGCTATGTGGTTCATCTCTCTCTCCCATGGTGTGATCTTTATGTGATCATGAGCTTTGTAATCTAGGTGAATATGTAGATTGATCTTCATCTGTTATGCTACTCAAGTGGTTTTGTTATCTCCGTAAACACTTTGATCACAGAGTAAAGGTGACAGTGTGTGCTCCGTGTGGTTTAGCATGATATTTTTATCTTGTGTTGGAAGGTGAACCTATGAAATTGTAGCGTTTGTTTAGTACTAATTTATGGTGCTCGTAGTGACATTGGGGTGCCCTAGAGAGGGAATATAGACTTGAGAAGTGTTGTTAAAGCCCTACACAATTATTAGTGTTCGTTATTCGACCGGAGAGTGGTTCGGAGTAACATAGTGAAGAAATGATATTTATGCATTCAATTATGTTTTCATTTGTGAGAGTGTCCTCTAGCGAAAGTAGGAGCACCAAGACTTATTTTCAAGCATTGAAACACCGTTTTCCTTCTGTTCTGCTACATGTTTGCTTGCTGCCATTTTTATTTCAGATTGTTATTATCACATATAATCATCCATACTGCTTGTATTTTACCCTCTCTTCGCCGAACTAGTGCACCTATATACCTGAAAAGTATATTGGGTGTGTTGGGGACACAAGAGACTTCTTGTATCTTGATTGCAGGGTTCCTTGAGAGGGATGTCTTTGACCTCTACCTCTCTGGGTTCGATAAACCTTGGGTGATCCACTTAAGAAAAACTTGCTGATGTTCTACAAACCTCTGCACTTGGAGGCCCAACACTGTCTACAAGAACTAGAAGCGTGGGTAGACAACAACATCCTCCGGAGGTCACCGTACTGCTAGGCGCTAGGCGTACTCCCTAGGTTCGCCGTAGTGCGTAGGCTCGCCATAGTTCAGCCGCAGAAGCTCTTTTGTATGCAAAATTTCGCGCGCAGACGTTCAACTATCAATGAAATTAAATGTCCAATTTTTCATTCCCATTTAGGGGTTCCGCTACGAGCTACGAGGTATTCAACATTCGAACCGATGAAAATGCGAATTGAAACCTTGGTTTTCAGGTTGGGGTAGGTGGACGTAGTGGTGGCACTCCTTTGCGCAGAGACTGCGACGGGGGAGAAGGAACTGGTTGCGCCAGCGGACATGGAGCTCCTCGAGGCGGGCCTCTCCACGCACGCCGCCCACATGGAGCGCGCCGCGTACTGGAAAAATGTGGCTGACGACGACACCAAGAAGTCCATCGACATCCTACGGAGGTCGCCGTACTACTAGGTACTACTAGGCGCTAGCCGTACTCTCTAGGTTCGCCGTAGTGCGCAGCCTCGCCATAGTTCGGCCGCAGAAGTTCTTTTGTATGCAAACTTTCGCGCGCAAACGTTCAGCTATCAACGAAATGTCCAATTTTTCAGTTCAGTTTACGGGTTCTGCTACGAGCTACGAGTTCTTCAGCCTTCGAATCGACGAAGATGCGAAATGAGAACTTGGTTTTGAAGTTGGGATTTTCACACGATGCTAGAGTTGCTCTTAGCCTCGCACTTTTCGGTCTAATTAATTCCCCAAGAGTTCTCTAAGCTTATTTTCCTCCCACATTCCACTGGATTAAACAGGTGCAAAGTGCCGCACTACATTGATTAGTTCCTTGGCCTGCAATGCAAGCCTCTATCTTGGGCAACAAGGACAACACAAGTTGGCAATTTGCCATGTGATGGTTGGGCGACATGGGCAGAAACATCCTAAAACATATCTAAATCATCCATCTTCAGATTAGATTAGGAGTTGCTAATTGGGTTGGACAGTGCAACTTGACCCCTCCAGCATGCAACTTGTATATAAACCAAGACGTACAGTTAATCCATACACCCAGAGCTCGACACAGCAAGATCACACCAAGTCAAAATCAATGGACCTCCACTGTTCTGCTTCCCAGCTCCCGCCCGTTCTTCTTCTGCTTCCTCCCGTGCTGTACCTGTCCTACCACATCGCAAGAAATGTGACCAAGAAGAAGCCTGTTGAAGTGTACTGTCACGTACACTCCTGTATAGATAAGCTCTGTTAGTTAGCGATCCTATTGTCTAGGATAGACCTATTCCTACGCTCTGCATGTACCTGCGAGAGCGCTCCCATGATCTCTGATCTATATATGTAAACTGAATGTTAACTGTAATCGCCGTGAGGTAATACAATTACAGTTCAACTTGGTATCAGAGCAACCAGGCTCTTTCTTCTTCCCCACCTCCCTCCCTCTGCCCATGGCGCAAGCTTCCGACGCCTCCCTTGCTCTCATCCCCTCCGGTGTCTCGATCCACAATCTCAACATCACCAACTACATTCAGTTCAAGCTCGATCTCTCCGGCCAATTCTTCCGTAAGTGGCGCAACACAATTCTCATTCTTCTTGCGCGTTATGACGCTCGCCACCATGTCGAGGAACACACAGATCCCCACCTCGCCGACGACGACTGGCGCCGCACCGACTTCTCCATCACCCTGTGGTTTATCGCCACCCTCGCCGATGAGCTTCAGGAGATTGTCCTCTCGGCGGACAACACCGCGTATCAGACGTGGTGCGCCGTGCCCGCCTTCTTCACCGCCAACAAGGCCGGCCGCAACATGCACCTGCGCCGTGAGTTCCACGACCTCAAGCAGGCCGACATGTCGATTGGCGCCTACTGCAGCAAACTGAAGGCAATTGCGGATGCCCTTGGCGACGTCGACGACCCCATCACCGACGCGCAGCTCACCATGCGTCTCCTCGACGGACTTGGCGACGGGTTCGCCCTCCAGGCCGAGATGCTCCAGTCTCCCCTCGCCTCCTTTGCCGATGCGCAGTCGCGCCTCCTCCTCGCCGAAATCAAACAGAAGGCCAAGGCGCAAGACGCCGCTGCTCATGCGCTCATCGCCAACGGCTCCACTGGCACTGGATCCACCGCTCGCGACCACGGCGCGGGACCACGGACTCCGGTGCGAACGCCAACGGCACCGTGTGGAACGGCAACGACACCGGCCAGTCCGGCCATTACGGCCCGCCCTCCGGCGGCCAAGGCGGGCACACGGCTGGTCACACAGGCGGTCGCGGCGCAGGCTACGGCCACCAGGGCGGCTTCCAGTACGGCGGTCACCAGAACGGCTCCTTCAACGACCGTGGTCGAGGACGCCGGGGGCGCGGCCATGGCCGCAGAAACTGGGGACGTGGCGCTCCACACTTCCAGTCCGGCTACTTCAACCCGCCCGGCTACTACTCCAACAGCTACCGTCCACCTTTCGCCCCCAACCCTGCGAGTATTCTTGGACCTCGCCCTGGACATCATGCTCAGGCCTACTACGCCACCCCTCCGGCCCTCTACGCCTCCCCGCAGCACCATTAGCCTTCTCCACCGCCATATTCGTGGGATCATGGTGCCATGTTCTCCTCTGCGCCGAGCTACTCCACACTTGAGTGGACCATGGACACTGGCGCATCATCTCATATCACCAACAACCCATGTACTTTCTTTGAAACTCATCCTTTTTCTCGGCTTAATTCTCGACACATAGTAGTTGGTAACGGATCTCGAATGCCCATCACTGCCACCGGCAATGCCACCATTCACACACCCCACACACCCTTTCTTCTCTCCAACGTGCTCGTTTCCCCCTCTATGGTCACCAATCTCATCTCCGTTCGAAAATTCACACGTGATAATTCCTATTCTATTGATTTTGATCCGTTTGGTTTCTCTGTGAAGGATCTAGCTACCAAGATTACTCTTCTACGATGCAATAGTGCGGGTGAGCTCTACCCTCTTCACGGCGGCAACTCCAACCCGGTGGCCCTACACACCCTCTCCATCGGCGATTTATGGCATCAAAGACTCGGACACCCCGGGCCACGCACCACCTCCCACCTTTCTCATGTTTTACCATCCACTGGTAGAAAATAGGGCTGTAGTCCCGGTTCGCCAGGGCCTGTAGTCCCGACCCAGCAACCGGGACTAGCAATGCGCGACTAAAAACCCCACTCTATAGTCGCGCCGACTGCGAACCGGGACTAAAGGCCCGTCCACGTGGGCGGGTGGCGGAGCCGGGAGGCGGAGGACATTTAGTCCCGGTTGGCCACATGAACCCGGACTAGATTTATTTCGTAATTTTTTTAATTCATTTGGTTTCTAATTATTTTTCGCACCTTTTTTTCACTCCCTTTTTTTTCAGAATTTGTATTATTTGCTTAGTGTCTAACTACAATTATCTCTAGTCAAATTACTTACTCATGATCAAACTTCCTGCTCGGTCACCCATCCTCCCACTACTCTAGCACTAGCACGCTTAACTTCCGAGTTCCATCCCGTCCCGCATCCAAGTGTTTCGCACGCATGTATGTGATAATAGTATCATATCAATCCTATTAACATGAGACTCGATGCCATATTTCTTTATTGTCTAAATTTCAAATAAATCTTTTAATAAACAAAAGGAATGATGTAATTAATTATTTTGAATAAATAAATAAACTTTAACTTTCAATTTGTATTATTTCTAAAAATACAAATAATATATCAAAAAATTAAGAAAAATAGAACTAATTCATTTTAAAATCTTAATAATACAAATAATATATCAAAAAATGAAGAACAATAATACTAATTCATTTTAAAATCTTAATAGTACAAATAATATATCAAAAAATGAAGAACAATAATACTAATTCATTTTAAAATCTTAATAATACAAATAATATATGAAAAAATGAAGAACAATAATACTAATTTATTTTAAAATCTTAATAATACAAATAATATATCAAAAATGAAGAACAATAATACTAATTCATTTTAAAATCTTAATAGTACAAATAATATATCAAAAAATGAAGAACAATAATACTAATTCATTTTAAAATCTTAATAGTACAAATAATATATCAAAAAATGAAGAACAATAATACTAATTCATTTTAAAATCTTAATAGTACAAATAATATATCAAAAAATGAAGAACAATAATACTAATTCATTTTAAAATCTTAATAATACAAATAATATATCAAAAAATGAAGAACAATAATACTATTTTTTTGTTAACAGATATATAGAATCTGTAGTTTTTCTGTTTTGTTCTCTTGATGTGTTTTTGTTTTTGCTTGTTTTGAAACGTGTGTTTGACATAATATAGAAATAGTATAGCTAGGAATTAATATAGAAATAATATCCAAGTCATTTAAAACTATAGGAAACAAAAATAGTTTTATGAACAACAAAAGACAAGTGATAACTAAATCACAAATAAAATAAGTCTCACACATAGTTTTATGAACAACAAAAGACAAGTGATAACAAAAGACAAGTGATAACAAAAGATATCCATTACATAAGTCTCACAATACGGAACATTACATAACAAAAGATATCCATTACATATATATACTAAGATAACCCATTACATGCATACATCTATGGCTCCGTCGAGTAGATGCGGAACAACTCGTAGGAGACATATGCATCAATGGCTGCATACTTGACGTTCGTCAAGTCCAGTGGGGTCTTCCCCCAATAACGGTGATTCTTCGAGGGGAAATCAGACTTCATCCTTTCGTAGCCCTCGTGGATCAAGGCAGTTGCCATGACAGCCATCCCGGTCTTTGGCCCCTTCAAGTGGATAAGATTCTGAAGATCAATGTAGTGATCTTCAGGTATCATAATACCCAAGCGCATCAACTTCGGACGGTCTTGCGTGATGTCAACGCTGCAAAAGTCAAACCCCATGTTGACAAGAAAATCAACAAGGGCCGGACAATACTTTGAACTACTGCAACAACAAAAAATTGATACGTGTTAGATATGTTGCAACACATGTATTCTTCACATGCAACAAATAAATCGAAATGCAAGAGATTGTACGTGTGCGTTACCTTGACCATTGGAAGATCAACACGGACTCCTTGAACGCAATCTGGATGACGGCAACATCCCTCTGATTCGCCGTGTACTCCAGATCAAGCCCGAAGAACCGGTGTTCATCGGGAGAGGCGAAATAGAGATTGCTCAAATAACCAAGAGCACCGGGCAGCCTCTCGCAACTGTTGGTGTAGCACACGTCGAGAAGCTTGCCGCATGGTGTGGGACCTTGGTATTCCTCCCAAACTTCAGCCATGGCGTGTGTGCTTGGTGAAGATCGAAGAGAGATGGAGGAGGAAGACAGTACAGAGAAGAGAGCAGGAAGAAACAGAGACTCCGACGCGCGCTGTGGAAATGCCCTTCTGCCTCGCTCGCGAAATAAAAACCGCCTCGCGGGAGGCGAGAAGTTTGATCTTTAGTCCCGGTTGGCCACGCCAACCGGGGCTAAAGGACCAATAGTCCCGGGCGGCCAGGTCAACCGGGACTAAAGACTGGGGAGGCCAGCGGACTGGACCATTAGTCCCGGGTGGCCAGGCCAACCGGAATTAATGCCCGCCACGTGCCTCAACGCGCTTCACAACCCGCGATGTATGACCTTCTGTCGCGGGTCTCCTCCCGACCCGGGACTAAAGACTCATTAGTCACAGGGCGCGACGTTTGGGGACTGATGGGGGCGTATGGAAGGCCTTTTTTCTACTAGTGATCGTGTAATAAACGCACCTCTCCCTCTAGTTGCGAGGTGTGCCAAATAGGAAAACATGTACGCTTACCATTTTCCTCCTCTGTATCGTGTACCACCGCTCCCTTTCAATTAATACATTGTGACCTTTGGACCTCGCCTATCCCTAGTTTTTCTGGTTACACCTACTACCTCGCAATCATTGATGATTTCTCTCATTACTCGTGGTCTTTTCCCCTCAAGAACAAATCCGACACCGCAGCAACGTTACACCGATTCCTAACTTTTGTCAAAACACAATTTCATACCATCATTCAAAATGTCCAATGCGATAATGGAGGTGAATTTCTCAACCACACACTTCGTTCTCTTTTTTCATCGAATGGCATTGCCTTTCGGTTTTCATGTCCACACACCTCCTCTCAAAATGGTAAGGTCGAGCGCTAAATTAGAACCACCAATGACATCCTACGTACTCTACTCATTCAAGGAAATCTCCCACCCTCATTTTGGGTCAGAGCCCTCCACACGGCCACTACACTACTCAATATTCGCCCCTCTCGATCCATAGCTTCTCACACACCACACTTTCTCTTATTTGGTCATCAACCTTCCTACGATCATCTTCGTTCCTTTGGATGCCTCTGCTACCCGAACACCTTAGCCACGTCTCCACACAAGCTCGCACCCCGCTCCGCTCGATGCGTCTTCATCGGATACCCCCGGGAGCATAAAGGATATAGATGCCTAAACCTCACAACCAGGAAAGTTATCGTGTCTCGTCACGTCACATTCAACGAGTCGGTTTTTCCTTACACGCCCGCCACACAACCACACACACCAGCTTCGGCCACACCGGATCCAACTGGGGACCACGCAATCTTCATGGAATTCCACCCCACCCAGCCTGCACCGCAATCCCCTTCGGCATCCCCCTCCGCATCAGCCTCGGGATCCAACCACCTGCACACGCCCGCGTCATCCACCCCACCTACCACACCCATCCACTCCCCCGGCGCCACGTCCTCCCTGTCCACCCCACCAGGCGACAACCCGACAGGCCACTCATTCGGAGATTCCACCTCGTCTGCTGCACTGTCCGGCCCACCATCTCCACCCACTCCTGTGACGACACCGCAGCCCACCCTGCCAGCCCACGCAATTCCGATAGAGCCACCCCACAATTCACACACCATGCGCACACGGGCCAAAACTGGCTATCTCATGCCACGACCCTGTTCAATCTCAACACCATCACTACACCCATTTCCCCTCTTCCGTCCACCTACAAAATGGCTCTACGAGATCCCAACTGGCACTCCGCTATGTTAGATGAGTTTAACGCCTTGATTAAGAATGACACTTGGACATTAGTGCCCAAACCTGCTGGTGTTAACATTGTTACAGGAAAGTGGATTTTTTGGCATAAGATGAACTCGGACGGATCACTCGAGTGGTACAAGGCCCGGTGGGTCCTTCGTGGCTTCACGCAACAAGAAGGGATCGACTACACCTAGACTTTTAGTCTCGTGGTGAAACCTGCCACGATTCGGGTTGTCCTCAGTCTAGCTACGTCGCAATCTTGGCCTATGCATCAACTTGACGTCAAGAACGCATTCCTCAACGGGCATCTTCAAGAAACGGTGTACTGTCACCAACCATCCGGGTTTGTCCACTCCTCTCTTCCAAACCACGTATGTCTCCTCAAAAAATCCTTATACGGTTTGAAGCAAGCCCCACGAACATGGTTCCACCGTTTCACCACGTTCCTCCTCACCATAGGCTTCACCGCATCCCGTTGTGATCCATCTCTGTTCATTCTCCACCGTGGAACATCCACTGCCTATCTACTTCTCTACGTGGACGACATAATTCTCACCGCCAACACCACTTCTCTCCTCCACTCACTCATCCACTCCCTCAAACAATCTTTCTCCATGAGTAACCTAGGCTCCCTTCATCATTTTCTCGGGATCTCTGTTCATCACAACACCCACGGTATCATCCTCTCCCAACACCAATACGCACTCGAGCTACTAGACCGCGCCAATATGAGCAATTGCAACACTATATCCACTCCCATCGACACTCGTGCCAAACTATCCTCCACGGATGGTTCTCCTTTCTCTGATCCCTCTCTCTATCGTAGCCTAGCCGGAGCTCTACAGTATCTCACCCTTACACGCCCCGATATTTCTCATGCCGTCCAACAGGTTTGCCTATTCATGCATTCCCCCCGTGATGCCCACTTCCAGTTGATCAAACGTATCTTACGTTACATCAAAGGCACACCTCACTTCGGACTCCAATTATATCGCAACTCCTCCACTGATATCCTTGCGTACTCAGACGCAGATTGGGCGGGCTGCCCGGATACACGCAAATCCACGTCAGGGTTTTGTGTTTTCATTGGCGACAACCTCGTGTCATGGTCCTCCAAACGGCAACCAACTGTCTCCCGCTCCAGCGCGGAAGCAGAATATCGAGCAGTTGCCAACGTCGTCGCCGAGTCCTGCTGGTTACGTCAATTGTTGACAGAGCTCCGACGCCCTCCTCGTCGTGCCACTGTTATCTTCTGTGATAACATCAGCGCGGTCTACTTGTCGTCAAATCCCGTGCAACATCAACGGACAAAACACGTGGAAATCGATCTTCACTTCGTCCGCGACCGCGTCGCTCTCGGTGAAGCCAAGGTCCTGCATGTGCCCACGTCATCGCAATTCGCTGATATCTTCACCAAGGGATTGCCAAGCACCGTATTCACAGAGTTTCGGACCAGTCTCCACATCGTACCTTACGACGTTCGAACTGCGGGGGGGGTGTTGAAGTGTACTGTCACGTACACTCCTGTATAGATAAGCTCTGTTAGTTAGCGATCCTATTGTCTAGGATAGACCTATTCCTACGCTCTGCATGTACCTGCGAGTACCGCTGCTAGGGCTCCCATGATCTCTGATCTATATATGTAAACTGAATGTTAACTGTAATCGCCGTGAGGTAATACAATTACAGTTCAACTAAGCCCACCCGCTTGTCGGCTACCTCCCGGCGTTCCTCAAGAACCGACACCGCTTCCTCGACTGGTCGACCGAGCTTATCGTCAGCAGCCCGGCGCTGAGGATGGGCTTCTGGATCCCCGGGATGACCACTGGGATCGTCACCGGCAACCCGGCCGACGTTGAGCACATTCTCCGCGCCAACTTTGCCAACTATCCCAAAGGCGAGCGCTCCATCTCCATGCTCGTGGACTTCCTCGGCCACGGCCTCTTCAACTCCGACGGCGAGCAGTGGCTGTGGCAGCGCAAGAAAGCCAGCGTCGAGTTCAGCACGCGGTCGCTCCGCCGCTTCGTCGTCGGCGCCGTGCAGGCCGAGGTGAGGGACAGGCTGCTTCCGCTTCTGCGACGCGCGTCGGCCACCGCCGTGGTGCTTGACATGCAGGACGTGCTCGAGCGGTTCGCCTTCGACACCATATGCGTCGTCTCCTTCGGACACGACCCGTGCTGCCTCGCAGACGGCGGGGTCTTAGCTGAGGGGAAGTCGGACTTCATGCGCGCGTTCGGCGAGGCGCAGGACCTCGTCAGTCGCCGGTTCATGGACCCGGTCGCGGCGTCCTGGAAGATCAAGAAGTGGCTCAACGCGGGCACCTAGCGCCGCCTAAGGAAGGCCATCGCCGACGTCCACGGATTCGCCATGGACATTGTCCGCGCCCGCCGCTCCCAAAGCGTGTCCTCCGCCGGAAAAAACAGAGATGACGTCCTGTCAAGGTTTGTGGCGAGCGACGAGCACGGCGAGGAGACACTCCGGGACATCGTGCTCAGCTTCCTGATCGCCGGGCGCGATGTTAGCACTAATCTTGACTGCTGCCGTGACGGGTGGATGGCCAAGCAAGGCGGCCATGTCAGTTGGAGGCGAGTTGTGCTGCATGCATGCATGAGTTTGTTAGCTGGCCTAGTCCTGTGCGAGAAAGGTGTATGTGCGCCTGCATGTAGCTAGGTTAGTTGAGTTAGTGGCCGGGTGATGCGTGTGCATGGGTTAGTGGCCTGTGTGTGTGCGCGTGCCTCGGGCTATTTAAGGTGCCAGTGAGCTCGGCTGTGAAGAGAGAGCAGGGAAGAGGAAGATGTAGTCTCCGTCGGACCATGGTGTGCGCCAGGCCGACGATGAGAGCTCCCCTGGGCAGTACTACGTGTGTGCGTGTGTACCTCCATGTATGTGTTCGAGTTAGTCGCTGTGAGAAATAAAGCCAAGATACAGGCGTTGGTGCGCCGCGGCGTTCGTGCGCCGGAAAGTATTGGTGTCTCCTTCGTCTCTTTTGTCCGGCGTTTGTCGCCGGAGGGCTGCCTCGGCGTGTGTCGCCGGAGGGCAGCCCCAACATTTGGTATCAGAGCCTCAAAGGCGACGGTGGCCGTGGTGCGCGGTGAGTCCGCGGCGAGCATGGCGGATGCGGCCGTGGCGCGTGGTGAGTCCGCGACGAGCACGGCGGATGCGGCCGTGGCGCGCGGTGTGTCTGCGGCGAGCACGGTGGATGCGGAGGCGGCTGCGTGACGAAACTCCGGGCTGTGCGTTGGCCTATGGAGGTGCGCAGGGCAGCGGCAACCACGGCGGACACGGCGGCGGCGCCTACACGGCGCGACGCGGAGGTCGCGGATGCGCGGCACGGCGCGGCCGCGTGGAGGTGCTGTGCGGCGGTGGAGGCCGCAGTGTCACGGTGGAGACCGGCGTTTGTGCGCCAGGTCGAGTCCGGCACGGTGGAGACCGGCGTTTGTGCGCCAGGTCGAGTCCAGCACGGTGGTGACCGGCGTAAGCGCGCCCAGGTCTCACGGATGAGCATGGTGGCTCCCGTACGAGAAGATTGGATCGCCATGCGTACGTGCGCGGGACGATCGTGAAGAAGAGGCGTCAGTGCGCCAGGGAGATGGTGGCTCCGATAGCTTCCCAGTAATCACGAGTTCAAGATTAGGAGGGAAATTGTTAGCACTAATCTTGACTGCTGCCGTGACGGGTGGATGGCCAAGCAAGGCGGCCATGTCAGTTGGAGGCGAGTTGTGCTGCATGCATGCATGAGTTTGTTAGCTGGCCTAGTCCTGTGCGAGAAAGGTGTATGTGCGCCTGCATGTAGCTAGGTTAGTTGAGTTAGTGGCCGGGTGATGCGTGTGCATGGGTTAGTGGCCTGTGTGTGTGCGCGTGCCTCGGGCTATTTAAGGTGCCAGTGAGCTCGGCTGTGAAGAGAGAGCAGGGAAGAGGAAGATGTAGTCTCCGTCGGACCATGGTGTGCGCCAGGCCGACGATGAGAGCTCCCCTGGGCAGTACTACGTGTGTGCGTGTGTACCTCCATGTATGTGTTCGAGTTAGTCGCTGTGAGAAATAAAGCCAAGATACAGGCGTTGGTGCGCCGCGGCGTTCGTGCGCCGGAAAGTATTGGTGTCTCCTTCGTCTCTTTTGTCCGGCGTTTGTCGCCGGAGGGCTGCCTCGGCGTGTGTCGCCGGAGGGCAGCCCCAACACGCGAGACGACGTCCTCGGCGCTGACGTGGTTCTTCTGGCTCGTGTCCTCCCGTCCGGACGTGGTGGTGCGCATCGCCGACGAGGTCCGCTCGGTCCGAGCGTCCACGCACACCGGCCAGGGCGAGTCATTCGGGTTCGACGCGCTCCGGGAGATGCACTACCTGCACGCCGCGCTCACCGAGTCGATGCGGCTCTACCCGCCGGTGCCGGTCGACACCCAGTCGTGCGCGGCGGACGATACGCTCCCGGACGGCACGCACGTCGGGGCGGGCTGGTCCGTGACTTACAGCGCGTATGCCATGGGGCGGCTCGCGGCGATATGGGGCGAGGACTGCGCGGAGTTCAAGCCTGAGAGGTGGCTCGGCGACGACGGCGCGTTCCGGCCGGAGAGCCCGTTCCGGTACACGGTGTTCCACGCCGGGCCAAGGACCTGCCTTGGGAAGGAGATGGCGTACGTGCAGATGAAGTCGATCGTTGCCAGCGTGCTTGAAGAATTCAGGGTCGACGTCGTCGACAAGGACTTTGTCGACGGCGTGCCCGAGCACGTCCTCTCGGTGACGCTAAGGATGAAAGGGCGGGTTGCCTGTGCAAATCAAAGACAAGTAAGAGCGGGTGGAAGCGTAGGACGATGAAGGTGGTCCTGACTCCTGAATGTTAAGTGCAATAAGTTCATTAATAAATACTCCCTCCGTTCAACAATAGATGACTTCCACATATCTATATATGGATGTATCTAGACATATTTTAGTGTCTAGATACATCCATATATAGATATGTGGAAGTCATCTATTGTTGAACGGAGGGAGTAACTAGCAAACATGCCTGTGCAACAGGGCGGGAAAAATCAACTTCTAATCTATGACCCAATATTGGCGCAAAAAGGTAGATTCATCTAACCTTAACCTCCATTGGCCGTTTTGTCTTAATTTTTAACAACTTAAAGATATTGAACGTCTTTCCTGAATAGTTTTGCGTGTGTTCACATAAGTTTTATTAATTATTTTACGAGTGAAGTTTAAGTTTTACTTCTTAATAACCACAAAGGATTGAGACGGGCATCATCGAGTGCAATATATCTAAGAATTATAATCTATCTTAACGATAAAAATTGATTTACGACATGTGCCTAGAACCAAAATTTGCCACAAATTGATCAACCCGCCTAACCCAAACCCTAATTTTTCCTTTTACTTAATCTTAAAAAAAAACATAGAATGACATTCTGAATAGAACTTCGTATGGTGTAGCAATAGGAATTAATACCCATCCTCTATTTTTAACATGGAGTCTCACATGTATCACTACTTATCCTTTTTCGTTGCTTTATTATGTTATAATTATTTTAATTTCCTACTACATCGCGTTTCTAAGTTTTACGGGGAAAAAAATACTGGCGTCTCACATGTATCACTACTTATCCTTTTTCCTTGCTTTATTATGTTATAATTATTTTAATGTCTTACTACATCGGCATTCTAAGTTTTACGGTTAAACAAAAAATACTGGTGCTCTCGATTAAATTGTTGGATACATGTTTTTGGGTGTCACTTTTTTCATGAGCAAGTTACCCATGCGTGTCTATAGGAAAATCTGCGGTATTAAAGGGTCCTGAGGTTCCTACAATTGAAGAAGTAGATTTTTGTAGCTGAATGAGTGAGTGTTTGTCTTCTTGCTTTGAAATTAATGTAAGTGGCAAGTGCAACTGCAGTTTGCTGATCGAACTGTATGTCATGAACTCCTCCAGCCATACCGTCAAGGCCACTGCGATGATTTCGTCGAACCGCAGCTCTGCAATAGTAAAACATACCTGAATTCCTAGATCTAAAGAAAAGCAATCTTCTTTGCACATGGAAGATTCAGTTTTATTATGCAGCATGCATGGAGTCTGAAACTTGACCAATACAGAGTTATGTACATTAGTGAAGACCCTCGCAGCAGCACTGTATCGCCGGTAGCTCGCCGCGGAAGTTGAACCGCTAATGAGGATTGACATCTCCCCTGTGGACATGGAGCGCAGGACAACCATGAAGCCGAAGGCCGCGGGACTCCTCGTCCAGCATGCTGCCCAGTTCCCATCGTTCCACACCGCGGCGCCACCGCATGAGGACGACACCGTCCTGTTCCCTTCCCCGCCACAAACTCATTTGCTTTGTCTCTAGTCTTCAAACGAGACACCTTCCTCAGGTCTGAAAAAGGTTAAAATCCTCCAAATTCTCATCTCTCCCCAAGATCTGGAGGTTTCGTCGTATCCATCTAGAAGCACAAAGGCTCGTACCCTGGTATAATGTGGCCATCTCGCTCAGCATCCTTACCTGGAGGAGCACCGGCAGTCACGGACGAGATAGCACCGTGCTGGTTTGCCTGGACACCATCCGCTCCCGGTGAAATCACAATGTCGAGCTCAGGATCGACGACGCATGGGTCCGCGGGCTCTGCTCCGGTCCTCGGTGATGTAGATAAACAAAGGTCCGGTCCGCGGGCTCATCGTGACTATTTTGTTCTTCTCTTTAACGACCTCGTCGACTTTCCTTCCGTCCGCCGTGGCGGACGGCATGGATCTTTCTACACCTCTAGTCGAATCCCTAGCTCGTGTATCCATAGGAAAGAACCCTCGTTTTCGATTGTGAGCTTAGATAGATTTTTTTGGGGTAATCAATTGCTCCTATTTAAAGGTTGGAAAAAAAATCTGGTCAGGATACTCAAATTTGGAGTTTTTTTATCTCCCAAAATCAACACTATGGAGGACGAATAGGAAGCTGGTGTAGGAAACTGTGGCTCTTGACATATATAGCTACCGATCTGGATTAGAAAACGGAAACACCGGACCTAAACCCAACATACCGGACGAACCTACCACGTACCACGATGACCATCACAACATTAAGTCGTAATTTAGCAAAAGATTGGAGGGGTATAACTTACGGGTGGCATAGTGGGTAATTTTTGTCAACTTGGATGGCACTTTCGATGGCGGACCGACCGACCAACCAACCAACCAGGGAAGCCTTAACGCTTTTATTATTAGGTAAAGATGTACTCCTCTCAAAATAATTATCAATTTAGTGCTATCTATTTTAATCTATTATATCGACAATTATTTTGAGACTGAGGGAGTATGTGATTTTATTTTATTGCTATTTTCTCATCTCAATAAAAAAAGTGCTTCAGTTGGCTTCGTTGATAGCTGGTTTATATGGAGTCCTTTTTAAAGTTTCTTGAAATAGACTTACGACCCGCTATATTAATATAGCAACCATACCACATCAGTTTAAAGTTCAAGAAAATTCTTTCAACATCTTAACACAAACTATCTTATATTATGGATTAGATAAAAAAGACAAATACTGAAATATCCGAAGCAAAAAGATAGCAAATTCAAGGTATCTTACACACCAAAAAATACAAAAAATTCACATCCCGTAGTTTTTTTACTAATAGAATTCAACATTATCTACTGAGATAAGCGTATATGTAGCGCGTACAACCAAAAGCAATAGATAATTGCACGACATAGCCAAATAATTGTTTAAAAAAAAAGAAGAAAAGCTAGTAACACTCTTCCATCAATGAACTACTGAAATAAGCGTGAACGAGATCATTTGAAGTGCTACAATATAACATAACCATTTATCTGTTCTAAGACGACGATATCACAATCGGAAGCGTATCCTCGTAGCAAGGTCGATATGTGAAGGCATCATCGACAGAAGCAGCATGTGTGACACAATCTTTCAAGAGATCGCAACATCGACGTGTCAAGATGGTACACTACCACCGCAAAGTCCATTACTAGTATGATCGCATTTTTGTGAGGATGGAATCCCACGATGCCGCTGCCATAGCTACTCCATGCAGGCGGCCCAACGTGTGTGGCGTCTCCGACGTCCACGTCGATGAAGTTGTCCTCGCCTGAGTTCCAAGAATCTTCAGAGCCATCTAGGTCCTCCTCCTCGTCTTCATAATAATATTCCTCATCGTCTGTCGGGCTGGCTGGTCCACCGTTTCTTCCAACACTACCCCATATCACTCTCGCTTGTATTGTACGAGGGTGAATCATATGACCGTGCGGGTTGAGGTTGAGGTCATATGGCAATGTCCACCGTAGCTGACCATCTACTGATTCGGTTAGCAACCATACTCGGAGCTGCAAACCGTCGATCCCGACATAGTGTATCCCTCTCTCATAGTTTGCTAATAGGGAATTCCGGGGCAGGGAGTAGCGCCTACTCTTTGGACCAGGTTTATCCTCTGGCAGCTCGACCATATCATAAGTCCCCTTCGAAGGCCGCAAGATCATGAGGATGTTGTTGTGGCAATGCACATATAGCGACCCACGCCAGTACTCAGATGACCAGAATGCTCCATCATAGCTACCAGGCGGCCTTGCCACCACGTCGTAGAGGTGCCCTGGGGCACATCGCCCTGGCGTGAACGCTCGACTCTCCCACTGCCCTGTGCATGATGAGTACACAAACAAGGGCACCACCTTCTCCTTTGGCTCCTTGGCCCCCTGGTCTTCCGCTGGTCTCACCGATGACGACTCCTCCACGACCAGGATAAGGAACACGTCATAATGCAGTGACACAGGCGGGTCGAAAGCGAGGGACATCAGTTCCCGGCGGTGACATGTGGCTTGGCAGGAGAGCGTATCGGGATGACGCTGGGTTGAGCACGCACTTCTTTCCCCAATCGTCCTCGATGAGGAGGAGCCCGTTGCATGACTGCATTAGCGTGGTCCTGCGTGGGTAGTAGAGGCGGCGGTGGGGAGACGGGGCGAAGAAGGTGCAATTGGAGTTGCATCCAGTCTTGGTGAAGAAGATGTCGGGGAAGGAGCGCCGGGGAAAGTAGCGGTCGAGGGAGAGGTTGTGGGCGTCAATGATTGCCCGCCAGGCGCGGCAGACGCATTTGCAGGCGGCGATGGCGCCTCCGGGTAGGCGGCGAAGGATGCCAAGGAGCACGTCGTACGGAAAGCACATGCCGTCGCCCCCTCCGGCGTCCATGGTGGCGGATGGATGGAAGTGACAGACGTCCGACTCGCGGCGGCGCGACGTTTAGCGGCCAGTTCCGTGATGCGGATGCAGGTGATTTCTTTGGGTTTTGCTTTTCACCGGGTTCGACTTGGCCGCCACGGAATTTATTCAGGTAAACCATACGTGTTTGTAAACATCCATGGATGCCGTGTATATACCGGAATCCACCGCGTTGTGAGATCGGCAGCGCGTAAAGGAGTCGAACAGCAACCGCTGCGTGCGAGCTGTGTGCAGGTTGAAAACCTTTTGGAAGGCCCGCGAACCTGTTGCAGGCTGAGCTGCTCCACCCCGTGTGCAGATCTGTCCCTATCCAGATCTGCAGAATGACGGGATTGTGGGCAGTGAACTCCCTGCATGGATCTCAATATGCCATGTTTATATCTCTATGGAAAAATAATCATACTCTGATTTAGTTATGTCTGGATGTCATCATTGCTATGAACCAGTGCGTAGCAGGACAAATGTGTTGTCTCGGTTATTATGATATACTAGCAAAATTGCCCGTGTGTTGCGACGGGTTGACGCGTTTAGCTAAGAAGACGTTGCGACCAACGGCACGCAAAGAGTGCAGAATCGAAATCCACCACCCAGTCTAACTCGTCCGGTCTAAAATATCGGACATGAAAGTTTAAATGCTTGCAGGACAATCCTTATTTTTTATTTTTTTTGCTTACAATACTTACATTAAAATATGGAAAGTCCGGTCTAAAATATAGGACATAAACGTTTAAATGCTTGCAGGACAATCCTTCATTTTTTGTTTACTTGCAATAGTTACATTAAAATATGGAAAGTAATATTCACTACAGGAGGCGCCGCGACCGCCGACGGCCACCGGAGAGGCCGACGGCCAAATATCGGCCTCGTCAGCGTCCAGACGGGAACGGAAAATGAAGGACTGCGTGCCGTCGGCGTTCAAATCCCCGTCGGCGTTGAAATTCCTTGCCGTCGGCGTAGAGCTCACCGTCGGCGTTACGACGGCGTACCGGCCTTATCCCCGAAAGTCACGCGCGTGGACGAAACCCGCGGTTCCATTTCCCCTGCGCCCCCGCGTGAACCGCCGCCGATGCCGCTCCCCCGCACGCCCGCTCCGCCACCACGAGCTCGCAGACCTCCTCCCTGGCCGTCCACCGCTCGCAGCCCTCCTCCCGGCGGCCGTCCGCAGCTCCCCGCCCTCCGGCGCCCTCGCGCCGCTCTGCCCCGCCGTCCGTCGCCCACTCTGCTCCGCCCTTTGGCGCCCCGCGCCCCTCTGCCCCGCCCCGGCCCCGGCCTCGGCCACCACTGCCCGGATCGATGCGGCCCCACGCGCCCGCCGGCGGCGAGCTCGGCAAGTGAGTCGGGCGCCCCTCTGCCCTGACCTGCCCCCTCGATCTGCCCCGACCCACTGCCCCGCGGCGCCCTCGATCGATCGGGAGAGAGACAGTGAGGTGGAATAGGTAATTTTTTTATAGATTTGTTAGTTAGCTGTTAGTACAATTGGTAGTTATGTTAGTTAAATTAGTTCCTAGTAGTTATGGTAGTTAGATTAGTTAGAAAATATTAGGTTAGACAAATTTTAGTTTAGGAAAAATTTAGGTTAGATAAATTTTAGTAGCTATTTGTTTTTAGTTTGAAGGTAATTTAATTAGTTCCTAGTACTAGGTTAGTATTAGGGTTAGAATTATTTTAGTTGATAGTACTAGGTTAATATTAGAGTTAGAATTATTCTAGTTGATAGTCCTAGGTTAGATTAGGGATGTTAATTTAGTTAATGATGTTGATTTATTTGTTACAGGAGATTGGAGCCGCCACGCCGTCGACCACCTACACCGCCACGCCACGCTCTCTACCCCGTCGGCATTGTTTGGAGCCGCCACGCCACTCTCTCGACCCCGCCGCCGTTGTCTGGAGCTGCCCCGCCACGCCCCCGACTCGGTCGTCACGCCGTCGTTCGACTACTTCCTCTACCGCAGAGGGTGAGCTAGAACTCCGTCTTCTCCCTCAAATTTATTTATGTCGCGTCACCTAGGTGTCATTTCCCGTCCGCGAGCGTTACGCGGATAAATATGCATTAGAGGTAGCATATTTTGAACCATAACGCTTGCGGCATTTACGGGACAGTCGGCGGATGCGTAGTTGGGTACGTTCTCCATGTTCTGCTCCGGTCTGGGTCAGGATTTCGGTAGCGCCTCCTCGTTGTTCTCCTTATGCACATCCTCTCGGCTTTTTGCGGAGACGTGTCTCGGGAGAGCAGCGGGGAGGTGCTACCGAAATTTTGTCTCGGATCGGGGTAGAGCATGGAGAACGTACTCAATCTACGGATCCGGCGGCTGCTAGGACCCTTACCTATTAGAGATGTAGGCTGATGCTTCATTTTGCACGGTAGAAGAAAAAAAATTACTATGATGCAATTAATTTCATACTATGTATGTTGTTTGGCTCCGAAATAAAACAGAGGATGGCTGATAATGGGTGGATATACAGTGGCCGAATTAGTGCGGTTGAAATGTCCGATGAGTGGGTATGGAAGACGGATTTCTTAATGAAGGAGTTAGCGCGTGGTTCAAAGGTAGGCATTCGTCCACTTTGCCCTTGCAGTCATTGCAGGAAGCGTCAGTGTAAGGGAAAAGAGGATATGATAAAAAAAAACCTTTGGTTTATGGGTATATGCCGGGCTTCGTCACGACGGTCGACTTTGCTGAATATGAACGTGAGAGTGGCAGGGTGATGCGGCAACGGATCAATGGCAAGGAGGACGATGGGACTAGAAACTTTATGAATGATCTCCGTGATTCCTACATGCCAGATTCGCCACCTTCACACGAGGAACCGGAGGAACCGTGTGAACAAGAGAAACCTTCTGAACCCGAGGAACCGGAGCCTACCGCGAAGGCCTACTTTCATATGATGGAAACGGCTGAGAAAGCTCTGTACGAGGGCGCAAGTATTTCTCAGCTCGATGTCATCTCGCAAGTACTAGCCAAAAAGCTCGAGTATGGCAACACCCGTTCATGCTTTGAAGCTTATCTGCAAACATATGGTAACATGTTGCTCGAAGGACACTGTTTTCCTAAAAGCATGTACGAGACGAAGAAAATCTTGCGAGAGCTCAACATGGATTATGAAAAGATAGATTGTTGTCCTAAAGGTTGCATCTTGTTTCGGCAACAGTTTGCGGATGACAAGTACTGTACCCTGTGTGGAGCCTCTAGGTATCATGAGGTAAAGGGAGCGGATGGTCAGAAAAAGCAGACGAAAGTCGCCAAGAAGATTCTTCGTTATCTCCCATTCATAAAAAGAATCCAGCGGCTTTACATGAACAAGGAGTCTGCCACACACAAAATGGGGAAGAGATACGAGGACGAGCATGGACGGGTAAAGATGGGACATCCATCTGATGGTCAGGAATGGAAGAATTTCGATGCAAAATACCCCGAGGAGGCAGAAGAGGCTCGAAACGTCAGAACTGCGATAGCAACCAATGTATTCAAACCGTATGATATGTCGACTGCCTCGTACAGCTGCTGGCCCGTGTTTGTTATTACGCTCAATCTCCCTCCCGGAGTCCTAATGCAAAGGAATACCATATTCCTGTGCGGAGTTGAGCCATTTCTTCCGCACGCTCTGCGCTAAGCAGATATGTCCCCTGATTATTCAGAAGCTTCATGATCTAGTGTCGGAGTTGCTATGCAACTTAGATACGATATTTCCGCCAGGCTTCTTTACTCCGATGGCACATCTTGTTGTGCATCTCGTGAACGAGGCTCTCTTGGGTGGACCGGTGCAGTTCCGGTGGCAGTTTTGTATTGAGAGAGAGTTTAGGTATATTCGAACCAAATGTGGAGATAAAAATAAAATTGAAGCATGCATAGCTGAGGCAACTATCCTCCAGGAGATGGCGGACGCTAGGCTAACGTACTTTCCCGATGATGTTCCCACTATGCATAACCAGGCATCTCGATACAATGTCGACGAGCCTAAGAAAGACCCCAAGCTCCTCCTCTTCAAGTGTCCCGGTGGCAAGGCTGGTGGCGCAAAAAAATATACTTTGACCAAGGAAGAGTTGGAGTGCGTAATGCTATACGTGCTCTTGAACATGGATGAAGTGGTTCGTGACGAGGGGGAAGCAGGAAGTTTCCTCCTAACACTTTGCTTGCAGCTCTGATTAGGAAGTACTGGCCGGGCTTTTACACTGTGGTCCCTAACGGCGAGAAGAAGCTAGCCCGCCATTGGGTAGACTATGAGGCCGCCGCTTGCCCGGGCTTCGAGACAGCTGCTGACGCCGTGATCAGCACGTTCTGGGTATGGCGAGGTTTTCCAATTACGTCCATAGTTGATGCCCCCACCATGCTAACTCTTTACTCTCACAATCTTTTTATGCATGTTTATAGAGATTATTTAGGGTTCTTCCGGAGTATCAGGCCTCGGCGAACAGGACTGTGTTGGGGCCGATGGTAAAGAGGACGCATGGAAGGCGATGGTGGCAGCAATGTGGCTCGGGGAGGACGAGGAGTTCAAAGCCTTAAGCGAGCCGAACAAGGCAAACCACGGCCACGAGGGGACACACTGTGCGTGAGCCCGCAACCATGCTAGCTTCAAGAAAAAATTTGTATGTGCACACATCGAACAACATGCATTTTATTCCCGTCATGTTTCTATCTGGTATGCATAACATTTCTTTGGCGATGCAAGAGTCCATCACGGGGAATGTCCCTCTTACGCCGATGGAAGCATGGGAGAAGATGAGGATCAAGAAGGCCGATCCATCCAAGCCCCAGCCCTCGCTTCCAGAGTACTTCGGTAGCGCCAGGGAGGACTTGGCTAGTTACATGACGGCGTTCCAGGGTTTTTATCCTCACGTGGATAACCCTATTCAGGAGGAGACCGACGTGATGGCTTTGGTCGTGGGCGGGCGCGGCAGGGAGCATGGTCGTCTTCGCTGCCTTAACCAGGTGATCCCGCGTACTCCTGAGTTGAGCCTCACCAGTATCAAGGCCACCCTCACCGCCGACGTCCCCGTTGTCCCTCCTCCTCGACAGACTTCCAAAGCTCGCGCCGAAGTAAGTTCTTCTCAATCTCATTCCCTTTTCGACATTTCTTCCTTAGTAGCTAACTTGACGAGATTCAACTTTCATCGAGATTCATTTTTCTTTAAATTGTAGGCTGCATTAGGTGATGCCTACGATGCAGCTATGGCGGAGTACACCGTTAAGTATGAGGAGTGGACGCAGAAGAGAAGGGCCTATGGGAAGAACTGCGCGATGCTGTAAGTTTCACCATTTTCTCCCTGCAAAAAATGACAAGTCCTACTTCCCCTACTTTGAACCTTTATTTCTGCAAAGCCTAACATCAAAAATATCTTGTAGGCGGACGAGAGGTTATATTCCACTGGAGAGCGGGTTATAATACCAATTCCACAACCACCTAAGCCTGACCTGCCGCCTCCGTTTCCAACGAAGGAGAACTTCACTCGCGTAGCCTACGTGAGTACACCGGTAAGTTATATGCCAAACCAGTCGTTACCTCTGTCATGTGCCCGCCACGTTAGAGTTGCTAACTTCTGCTAAAAAAATGCATGTAGGGATCGGGACACTCCGGGGCTACTCCCTTCGGCCGTGCTAATGACTCGCCAAGTCGCGCGATCACACCGTTTCATCACGCTCCCGGTGCATCGCCGAGTCCGTCGCGCGAAGCCGATGCCCGTGCTACTCCCTCGCCGAGTTACGGGCATGGTTCGACGGCGGCTACCCAGCGCGGAGTGTCGCCTATTCTCACTCGGTCCGAGATGGGCACTTCGAGCTCCCGCGAGATCTAGCTAGGATGATGATCTTTGTATCGCACTATCGATGATGTTCGGATGTTTTTTTACCTTGTATGATGTTTGGATGATATGGACATGATGTTTGGATCTTCTTTGTGTCATTTCAATTTTGTTTTTAATTTTTCTGCAATTTAATTCATCTTAAAAATTGTCGAAACGGAGCAACGCAGAAGTAGGAAAAAAAACCAGTTATAGGCCGACGGCAAAGCCGTCGGCGTCTTCTAAACGTGCGGCCCAGCAGCCACACAGGCGGCCCGATAGGCCGACGGCTATGCCTTCGGCGTCTTCCCCCGCGCGCGCGGCCCAGCGGACGCCACGTGGCCCAGCAGGCCGACAGGTTTACCGTCGGCGTCTCTTTCGCCGAACGGAAACAGGGAAACGGCCTACGGGCCAACTTTGGCAATACGCCGACGGCTGACGAGTACGCCGACGGTCTGTCTTCTTCGCCGACGGAGCTGAACGCCGACGGGAGGACGCCGACGGCCACCGTCGGCGGCTTGATACGCCGACGGGAATGAGAACTACGCCGACGGCCCGTCCCCGTCGGCCTATCCACGCGGTTCTATTGTGATTACAGTACAATCTTGTGTATCTTTGTGAAGCAGTTTCAAAAGAATTAAGGCAGGATGTAGATATAAGGAGTGAAAAAATATTTCTCATTCATTTGCATATCCTTACAGTATTTGGCACCATTAACCGTATGAGCTGTTGCGGAGTAGCCTCTTTCGGACTAATTTAGTCCATTTACTGAAACAGTATGTATGCTCCACAATCTAACCATTCCCACTTTCTTTAAAAAAAAGTATGAGCTGCAGTATACATCTCTTAGTGCCAAAGAAAAATTAATGGCCGAAATTCGTGTGTCACAGGGTAGGGCACACGCAATTTGCTCGAGCGACAAAGTGTAGGTTCCTAGCATTGAGGTGCCCAGATTGCATGTCATTGCCACTCGTATCAGATGTTGTGCTCCACCACTACCTTCTCGCGCACCTTCCGGACATATTGGAAAGGAATTGGACGAGTAAGGAGAGTGGCGGTCCGGGCTCATCGTCTCGTCCGACCTGCAGATATGGGCCATGGCGGCTGTCTCGCCGGACCTGCAGATTGGGGCCACGGTGGCCTTGTGAAACCAGTTTCTCGCCCTAGGCCAGGCGCGGGGGCAAGAATGTGAGAACATCCGGCGGCGAGAAATTTGGCGATGCGCGCAACATTCCGGGGGCGGGAACCGGGATGAGCAGAGCTGCAGAGGACACCGGCCAGCGGCGCGTGTGAACCGGGGATAATTTTTTTTTTCTGAGAGTAGATAGGGTGTGAAGGACAAAGGGACTGCTCTCCATACCAGGCACCATGCTCCAGCGGTCGTGGAAGAAGAAACAGAGGCGGCGGTGATTGTTCACTTGGCGGTGGCAATGCCTCTAATATCTTTTAACAATAAGGGTAAAAATAAGAGACGGACGAAATTTTTGACAGAAGTCTTGCTTGCTTTATTATTAGGTAGAGATTAGTAATAAAAAACTATTTATAATTACCTCCAACCAAAGACGCTCTGAAGTTCCTTGACTCTTATCTTCATAGGAGTATTACGCATTCTGGAATTTTGACTTGTTGATAACCGGTGGAGAGGAGAGAAAGGAGAAAACAATTGTATCCCTAATCTACGGTTCTATCCCCCCTCAACCCCCCCCCCCCCTCCCCCGCTTAGTTACGACCTACCTATGATGGCCCTTCAGGCCTTGGAGGGGATGCAAATCTCGCCCTCTTGCCAGCAGGGAAGGTTTTCATTTCTTGATTTATTTATTTCCAATGTGCTCGTCAGGACGGTGAGGCAGCGGCGAATAAGGTACTCTCCACCTATCACGTGGTGTGCAGTGTCGGTAGACGGTGCATGGAGTTGTTTGTCCTAAGAATCTGGTCATTACTCGTGTTCATAGGAGTGGTTGCAGATTTGACTCTTCTGGTCTCACGGGTGATGGTTTTTTTTCTGGTGCGCTAGTCCCAAGGGGTTTAGCACGACGACTTTCATGTTGTACCTATGACAACAAAAACTCTACTATGACAAGTTTTTCCCAACTCCAATGAAGGAGCGGAAAGGATGGCGTCGTGTCCTCGTTTCAGTGCTTGTAGCTGCCGCTAGCAGGTTGTCGAAGTACCTAATTATCTTTATTTATTACTCTTGAAAATCTGTGTACTACCACTGGTTATTACTAATTGATGTGTAAGCCTTTCTGCAAAAAAGAAAAGAAAAGAAAAAGATAATCAAGTAAAACCATGATGGCAATAGAGAAATGTAAACCGAATTTCATATCCACCGAATAGGCACAATCTCCACTCAATTCGCATATAATCTTAGAAATGAATTCTTCCCACTCAAATTACATGAAAGGGCCACCCTAGTCCATTTTGCAGAGTCTCCACTCAAATTATATGAAAGTCTCCCTCAGTTATGTGTTCTATATAATCTATTTCAGCAACCGAATCTATGAACTACTCATATTGCGCTAGGAAATCTATGTGGTTCTCATATACTTCGGATTTGTCATCTAGCAACGGTTCATCTTCAGATTCTTCATCAAACAATATGTCATCTTTATCTCCATCGTCAGATTCGTCCTTCAGAATTACACTTGAGCTAGATGATGACGATCTTGACTCTCTCAAGTTTGTTCCTTTTTCTTGATCGTGCTTGCTAGCACAAACTCCGCTTGATGAAGACTTTTAATTTGCTTCCACATACACCATTATTGGAGATACCCTTCTTGGTAAATCTTTACAAGGCCACAATATCCAAATGGATGGCAAGCATCAAGTATAGGATTTCTTCGAGATGCTTCACTTGAGGTTCCACGTCAAACTTGATGACGAACACCGCTTGACGATGACATGGACCATGTGCTATATGAAATCTTTCTTTTGATGCATGCCCATAGAAAGATACCTAACCACGTATAGAGATTCCATACACACATATCATGGTTTAGTTCACAAAGCTATATGGTCAATTTCTTACCATACAGCGAGATACAAAATCCCACTTTGTACATCTTGTAGCTTTGTGTGTTGATCACTTGCTTCATCAACCGTGTATGTTTGCTTCTTCATTCTTCATATGATAATTTCTTGAAGATAATCATGAAAGACCATCTAATTATTTTCTTCGAGACACTGCAATAATCTCAACTCAAACCATGACCATTATTCATATAAATCCTTGAATATAACAATGCCCGTCAAGGAAGCTAATAGAGTTCTACACATGAACTCCATTATTTACCATGGACAAGATATACAAGGATAACTCAATGAAAACACTAGTCCATAAGGATTGTCATTAATTAGCAAAACCACATATGGGGCACCATGCGCTTTCTATCTCCCCCATTTTGGTAATTGATGATAATCCCTTTTTACGAGGGCTTATATGATGAACTAAGCAACCATGCACAACAAAGAGAAATGATGCAAGAGAGTTGAAGGAAAATGGTTAAGAACGAAACTAAAGCATAAAACCAAATTCCCTTAAACCCTCTAAACTTCTCCCCCATTGGCATCTATTGCCGAAATGGGAGGAAAACCTTAGAAGGTCAATAATATATGAGCTCCCCCATATTTTATGCAATCCCTCATGATATGAGTGAAGTCAAGTGCATATATCCAACTACGAATAGATGGAGGGATATCAAATTATATTGAGGATCCAAAGATTTACAAAGACTATAAAATTGAAGGATACTTTCACAAAGAAGGAACGAACCAAAGGATCTGAAAAACCAATTGACCATACACAATATTATGAAAAGATTCGACCAAGTGTTCTAGAAAATAAAGAGGGAACTCCCCAAGGTACATGCACAATGTTAGATTTGAATTACTATATAGTGTGCACAACATGGAATGATCATCCCCTTCTAGATAATTTTGAACAAAACAAGAGCAAGCAAATAGATAGGAAGTGAAGCAAAGCAACTTGCAATCAAACAAAATTGAGAAATTAAGATCAAGGAGCGTCAAATAAATATTTAGTCAACCGAAGTAGATGGGTGTGACAAGGAAAAACATTTTTAGGAGACTAATAGCATGATAATATCATCAACATAATCTTTCAATATGTGTGTCACATAGTGCATATCATGTATTTCCCATACACACAAACCAACAAGGATAAAACACATAGGCCCACAAATCAAGATGCAAAAGGAATACCAAATGAAAAGCAAAACTTGTGTCTTTTAGGAACAACCAATCACAAAGACATATAAGCTTGTGATTAAAAAAAAAGCATATCAACTAAAGATGTAACTATTGTTGTGTGTATAAGTTTCTAAGTGGACACCAATCACAAGACATATATCCACAAAGAAACATGCACACACAAAATAGGTATGAAGGAGAAGAACATGATATCCAAGAGAAAGTCATAAATATACCAATAAGATTTTTTGCTTGAAGTCAAAGCACAAAGCTCAAATTTATCTTAAAGGTATATAAATGAACAACCAACAAAACTTATCAAAGCATCACAAATATCACAAGGGAAAAGTGATAGTTGGAATGATTCGAGAAAGGTAACACGTATCACAAAGGCAAATGGTTTTCAGAAACTTCAAGAACCAAAAGAACAACAACAAAAAGGAATTCATGCCAAAAAGTAATATACACAAGATTGAAAGCTAGAAACGTATGCATGAGATAGATACTTGTTACCGAGATGACGTTGGTGATGAAGAGGATGTGAGTTTGTTAATCATCGTAGCTTGACTCATATAATCCCATGATGAGAACACCTTCTTTATGAATGAGGAAAGAACCCAATGTATCTCCATTGTACCTAAAACAAATTTCATGTACAAAATGGTTCCCAAACTCATTGGGTCCAAATATGTTAGAACAACTACATTACACAGGGCCGTCCCTGGGGGGATCTGCGGGGGCGACCGCACGGGGCCCAAAAATTTTGGGGCCCCCTACATATATACGTATACTATGTATATTGTGTATAAATTTATAAAAAAATAAATGGAAACCAGGCCCTATTTCCGTGCCAGGTTTCTAACATGGGCCAAGAAACAAATGGGTCAGAGTAGAGGACCTGCCTCTATCGACACACGCACGGACGGATTGATCGCTGGGCAGCAGGGCAGGCTAGCTAGCGTTAGGTTTGTCGATCGCCTGGATGTAGTCCTCACTCCGCACGCTCACGCACGCAAGACGCCAGTCGGCGACTCGCCGTCATTCCGTTGATCAGTTCCGTGAGATCGTGAAGGACACGCAGACGCCAGACACACGCATGCACACGGCACACCGCCGGCCGCCGCACGTACGGACGCACATGGCACACCGATTCTGGTATCCTGATCGCGAGACGTGATTCCCATCTTTACAATACAGTTTTCCAAGAACAAAATCCCTCGCCCCTCGGGCACGCCGCCATAGTGATACATCAATTGATTACTTTTAGTGATTCTTTTTTAATTTCTGGATAGTTTATATCCTAATTTTGATTCGTATTTATTTATTTTCAGCATTATCATGAAGCCATCAGGTGCTGCTAAAAGAAAAAAGAGGGCAGCAGATAAAAAATTGGTAGATTCACAAAGAGGATCTCTTCTAAATTTTTGAAGAGTAACCCTGCCACTTCAAAAAATTCAGACGAGTTGGCGTTAGTTCTTGTGGGAGAACCAAGTAATGTGAACCTAGAAGATGACATGCATACAGAAGACAATGTTGACATCGACGCATATGATAACAATGTGAGTGATTATGACGGTAATTCACCTCCCACGAAATCTGTTAGTGTTGATGAAGAACCAATACATGTGGATATTTATGATCCAGCAAATTGAGCTAGTCTTGATAACAAAGCAAGGGATACAATAGTTGAGAAGGGGCCTATTAGAGAAGATGATATTACTTTTCCTTTAAATAGCAAGAGAAGACATTTTTCATACGCCTATTTCTATAGAACAATGAACAACGGAGAGGTACGTGATAAAAAATGGTTAGTTTATTCAAAACAGGTTGACAAAGTGTTTTGTTTTTCCATTAAGTTGTTTAATCCTATTAACTGCAAAAGTAGTTTGGTTAATGATGGGTATAAAGATTGGCAGCATATTAGTGACAGTCTAAAAGAACATGCAGGAAGTGTGGAGCATATTGCTAGCACGATCTCTTGGAACGAACTTAAAAATAGATTGGCAAACATGAAACAATTGATAAGGAGTTACAGCATCAGATCACAAAAAATAAGGAGCGCTTAAGGCGAGTTTTGCTAGGAATAGTTGCTATTGTGAAATGACACATCTGGTGAAGGGCTTTTCAATGTATTGGTTGAATCCATCAAATCATATGGTCCTCTTATTGATGACATTCAGGGTCAAGGTTATGATAATGGCTCTATTATGAAAGGAAAGCAAGGGGGGTTGTTTAAAGTAGGTTGCTTAAAATAAATCGAAGGGTTTTGTATATGCCATGTGCTTGTCACAGTCTTAATCTCACTCATTGTGACATGGCTAAATGATGTGTTAAGGCTGTTTCTTTTTTTGGAATAGTGCGACAGATCTATGTTTTATTTGCTGGGTCTACCAAAAGATGGAATGTTTTGCTAGATCATGTGGAGGTTTAACTGTGAAGTCCTTGTCCAATACTCGCTGGGAGAGTCGAATTAAAAGTGTCAAAGCAATTAGATATCAAGCTCCCCATCTCAGGTCCGCTCTTCTAGAGTTAAGTGAAGATGGTGATACCGAACCCAAGGATCGGAGTGATGCAAAAAAATTATATAAAGTGCTTGGTAAATTTGAATTTATATTTGGTATGGTTATTTGGCATTCAATTTTATTTGCAGTTAACGCAGTGAGCAAGAAGTTGCAGTCACCATCCATGTGCATTGAGTCGACAATACAACAAATAGAAGGTATACGCGATTACTTCCGCACCTATAGAAATGAAGGGTTTGCTTCTAGTTTGGATAGTGCCAAGGAAATTGCAGCTGAATTGGGTGTAGAGCGATCATTTCCAGTAAAACGCCATGCTTCCAGGAAAAAGCAATTTGATGAAACTGAATGCCAAGAAGCAATCTTGCAAGCCGAGGAGGATTTTGAAGTGAACTACTTTTTGGTTATGGTTGATATAGCAATCACATCATTGACGAGTAGATTTGAGGAGCTCCAATCATTCAAGAAGGTATTTGTATTTTTAATGAGTTCAACATATTTGAAGTCGTTGGATGGTTCTCAATTGAAAGAAAGGTGTACTTAATTTGCAAATACTTTCACACAAGATAAATGTGATGTCGAGCTAAATGATATGATTTCTGAGTTGAGTGTCATGCAATTTACTTTACCAGATAGAACAATGTCGCTATGGAGATTTTTCATTTTGTGAGGGAAGAGAATTGTTATCCTAATACTTCTATTGCTTATCGAATCTTATTTACTATGTATGTGACTGTTGCATCAGATGAAAGAAGCTTTTCCAAGCTGAAGCTATTGAAAAAATATTTGAGATATGTAATGCCACATGAGAGGTTAAATGGTTTGGCAACTCTATGCATCGAGAAACAGTTATTGGACGAGATTTATATTGATTCCATCATCGACGATTTTGCATGCAGAAATGCAAGAAGGAAATTTTAGGGTGTGTTCGAATTATAAAACTCATATATCATAGTGAAATTACGCCTTTGTGCGTCCGTGGTTTTTTTCCGTAAAGGTTTTCCACGTAAATAATTTGTGTCTCGTTTTTTTATTGTTATTTATTATGCTAACCGATTTATACTAAGGGGCCCTAAATTTTAGTTTCGCCCGGGGCCTCCGAAATCTAGGGACCGGCCCTGAAAATACATAGGACGAACGCCACATAAATATGTGCATATTAATATGAATTTGAATTTCATGCACATCTTAGCCATTTAGGATTTGATGTAGTTTATCCTATATATTGGATCAAATAAAGTAAGCATGTCAAGAGATATACGAAGTAAATATACATGCACAGAACTTTCAAGAAACAAGCAAGATATAAATTGGACAAACCACCAATTAAAACAAAGAAGCCACTCACAAGAATAGAAAGGGAAATAATTATCCAAATCTATTATATATTAAAAGAAATATACATATATCTAACAGAGTCACCACGTTATGCCACATCATTCATATTAATTTTGACGGTTAGATGAAAAATTGATGGTTATGATTTAACAAAAGGCATTCAATTAGCGTAACAGTTTTGACACGTTGTAGATCCAAAGATTATGTACTTTTAAGACATAGCTATATTTTTCCTTATAAAATTAACTAGAAAAAATTTACGACCTGACTCCCGTAACTAATTCAACGTGTATAACACGTACGCGTCGTGAGTTTTCTTAACAATTTACGACTGACTCCCGTAATTAATTCAACGTGTATAACACAAACATGTCGTGAGTTCTCTTCTTAAACATGGACTCATGTACTCCATAAGTGTCGTGAGTTGATGATTGATTAAATTAAATGTATAGAAGCATACACGTGTACAAAGAAGGTATGTTCTGAATAGACCGACGTAACTGGATCTGCGGGTACGTTCAAACAAAAGGACAAATAGCTGGCAAATTCGGTACAAATATCTCGGTCATTTAGGAAAGGGGACTGCTGAGCGTCCTCCTGGGGAATAGATTCCCCAATCCTCCTATCCCGTAGTCTGACACGTGTCCAAAAAAACAACCAAAACCGCTTTTGCTGCATGACTCTCGCACTTTTGCTGCACAACTTTTCGCTTTTGCTGCAGTATAGTAAATATATTGCTCTGGACAAAACATAACAGGAAAAAGGCTGGCCTCACCGAAGATCTCTTAGCAAAAAATTTGTACTACAATAGCAAAAAACTAATAAAAATTGCAACAACAAAAATTGTGCTATTGAAGCAAAACTTTTTGACTTCACCGGGAGACATCGTCGGAGATTTTGCCGGCGGCATTGAAAAAAAAATATTCTGCTACTACTACAGCAAAATTTCTGCTATTTTAGCAAAAAAATGTGACTTCGATGGATACATTGCCGGAGAGTCTCGCCTGAGACATCGTCGGAGATTTTGCCGGCGGCATTGTAACAAAAATATTCTGCTACCATAGCAAAATTTGAGAACAATTATAGCAAAAATATTCTGCTATTTTAGTAAAAAAAAAAGGTGACTTCGACGGAAACATTGCCGGAGAGTCTCACCTAAGACATCGTCGGAGATTTTGCCGGCGGCATTGTAACAAAAATATTCCGCTACTACAACAAAATTTGAGAACAATTATAGCAAAAGTATTCTGCTATTTTAGCAAAAAAAAAAGATGACTTCGACGGAAACATTGCCGGAGAGTCTCACATGAGACATCGGAGACATTTTTAGCAAACAATTTATACTATGATAGCAAAATTAAATAATAACTGCAGCAAAAAAGTTGTGATATAATAGAAAAAAAATTTGTACAAAATAACAAAACGACAGCAACGCGTGGGAGGCCGGCTCTCCGGCGCGTCGAGGAGCCGTTTCAGTGGGCTCAGAGGCCGTCTGGCGATGGCGCCTGATGCTTCCGGCGACGAGTCACAACAGCGCCTCCATGGTCCCCGCTCCTCGTCACCACAACCGGCCGTCTATAGCACTTCCGCCGGCCGAAGGCAGCAACTCATTCAGCCCATCACCTACAGTAGCACCGTCGATAGGCGACGGCAACATGTCAACTCTAGAAAGGAGCACCCAAGGCCACCGATGCTAGCATCACCTTTGATCTACGGGAGCACTGCTGTCCCGCCATGGCAGCACAGGCGATGATGGGCGGTAGCGCTGGCGCTAAGTTTGGAGTGCAATGCTGGCCTCCATGCCTGCACCGGCGATGATGGGCGTTAGCACTGGCGCTAACTTTGGAGACCACTTACTGGCCTCCATGGCAGCACCGGCCTTGAGCATAGGCAGCTCCGCTGGCCACTGGTTGGAGCACGAGCTAGACCACTCAGAGATCTGAGGTTCGTTCGTGGAGCAGTATCGACGGAGGTAGGAGAGAGAGTATTCCGAGATTGGGGGATGGGGACGGAGCCAACGGCGGCACCATACAGAGACTACGCATGAGCTCTCGTATGGGAATCACTCATGGGGATGGAATCGGTAGAAAAGGCGACAGAAAATCTATGGCAGCTCTGTGTTGAGGAAGAAGATAAAAGCGGGAAGAAATGAGTGGACGAGAGCGACCCGGGGCGAGATAAGGTAGTCGGGGCGGTTTCTTTCCACTAGTGTGACGCGTGGAGCGCTGCTGAGGCGGAGAACGCGCTCGTCGTATCCTCCGCTGATTTCCCTTTAGGAAAAGATAAAACTTACATGTTCTTAGCTAGCTAAAATACTGGAAGGACTCACGGGTACATTCCGGAAAAAAACACGTAACACACTAGCTAGCTAAGTCCGTTCAGAAAATAAAAAACGTACCCTTGCTGGCTACCTCGATCGGAATACCTTAGTCTGTTCAGGATTAAAAAATACCTTAGATTGCTATTGATTCCATGGTTAACAATAAAGCTCCAGGTCCAGATGGGATTCCTATTGAGTTCTTCCAATCATGGTGGAGTGTTGTTAAGAATGATGTTATGAGATTGTTTAATGATTGGTTCCTGGGGGACCTTGGCCTGTATAGAATGAATTTTGGTATGATCATCCTTCTACAAAAAACTCTGATGCTGACTGTTTGCAAAAGTACAGACCAATCTGCTTGTTGCAAGTCATTTAAAAAATCATCACCAAGGTAGCCACCCTTAGAGTGGAACCTTTTATGGATAAACTCATCTCCAAATGTCAGACTGCATTCATCAAAGGAAGGAACATTATGGATGGGATCGTGTCTTTTCATGAGATTATTCATGAATCCAAGAGGAGAAAGTAGCAAGGGGTGGTCTTGAAGTTAGATTTTGAGAAAGCCTATGATAAGGTTGATTGGTCATATCTTCTTCACTGTGTCACTTTGAAAGGTTTTAGCCCTCTTTGGAGGAGGATCATAGAGGAGATTGTGTGAGATGGTACTCTGTGTGTGAAAATTAATAATACTAGAGGGAAAGATTTTGGTAGTCATAGGGGAGTTAGGCAGGGTGATCTTTTTTCACCCTTTCTCTTCAATTTGGCAGCAGAAGGGCTGGCAAAATTGATTCAGCAAGCTCAGGATAATGGCCATATTGTTGGGTTGGTTCCACACCTGGTTAACAAAGGAGTGGCTATCTTCCAATATGCTGATGATACCCTTCTGATGGTTCAGGATGATGTGAAGCAGATCAGGCAGGTAAAACTAATTTTGTACATGTTTGAGGCTATGTCTGGTCTTAAGATAAACTTCATGAAAAGTGAACTATTTCTGGTGCTGGAAGATTCCATCAGAAGTGTTGCATATGCAGACATGATGAACTGTCAGCTAGGTCACTGGCCAATGAAGTATCTTGGTGTCCCTGTTAGTGGATCAAGGGTGCTGGTGGCTAACTTGAAACCCCTTGTGGATAAGCTGGGCAAGAAGCTGGATGGTTGGGCTGGCAACAACTCCTCCATTGGGGGGAGGCTTACTCTCATCCAATCCTCTCTCAGCAGCATTCCCATCTATCACATGTCTATGTACCTGTTACCTGATACTTGCTTAGAGGAGATGACGAAAATCATTAGGAGATTCTTTTGGCAGGGTACTAATTCTAAGAAAAAATACTATCTGGTCAGGTGGAATATCATCAACAAACCAAGGTCTAAGGGGGCTTGGGGATCAAAAATCTGAAAGTGTTCAATTATAGTCTTCTTTGTAAATGGTGGTGGAGACCGGAGATGGAAGAAGGGTTGTGGCAGGAGCTTGTTAAGAATAAATATGGCATCTCACATGGAATTTGGAGGGTTGCTGTGAAACAACAAGACTCACCTGTCTGGAAAAACTTGCTGAAGGTTAAGAAATGGTATATGCAAGGTAGGATGATGATCATCAATGGTGGAGGTGAAACTGACTTCTGGCATGATCATTGGTGTGGTAAACTCCCTCTGTGTGAGTCTTATCCTGGTCTGTTTGAGATTTGCTTGGATCAGGTGTGCACAGTCAAAGAAATGCACTCCAGGAGATGGCAGCTAAGATTTAGGAGATGGCTTGGTGTTGACCTACAAATCCAGGCTTCCAAGCTTAAAGATTGTCTTGTTACTGTTGCCTTGGGTGTGGGTCCTGATAGACCCAAATGGAAATTTACCAAATCTGGAGTCTTCTCTGTTAAATCCATGTATAAGCATTTGTCTTCCTCTGCATTGGACAGATCTTTCTCTCATCTTTAGAAGGCTAAAATTCCTCTTAATATCAAAATCTGGTTGTGGTTGATATGGCATAATTCAATTGCTACTAAAGACAACATGAAGAGAAGGAAATGGAAAGGGGATTTCTCATTTAGCTTTTGCTTTACTCATGAGTCAATTCACCATCTTTTCTTCTCTTGTCCTGTTTCTGTTTTCATGTGGGGGATTGTTTGTTCGGTTCTTGGGGCACCTAACAGACCTGCTAATTTTACGCAATATTTTTGGTGGATTGCGAACTGTTTTCCTCACAAGACAAATCTTCATGTGGTTGGAATTGTTGCCTTTTGCTGGGCAATTTGGAAGTCTAGAAATAGGGCTTGTTTCAAGAAGAAACTCATATCTTCTCCTGTGGATCTTGTTTGTTACATGTGTGCTTTTCTTCGTTATTGGGCAGGGCTTCAGAATGCTGGTGATAGGACGACCGTGGAGGAGGGCGCCAGGATTATTCAAGAAGCTGCGCTGGGGCAGCATGCTCGCACACGCCCCCGTCTGTCAAGTCACCAAGAGGAAGGCGTTGAAGATGACGTTGACGTTGTTGGTTGATTCACTCTCCAGGAAGATGTGCTGATCCAGTTTTACTGCTGCCACCTGCCTGTGGTCGTTTGTTTTGCTACTTATCCTCATTGTGGAAAAAATTGTCAGTCTTTGTCTGGTGTGGCTGTTACTTCCTGTTAGGCTCGTCCGTTTTAAGAACTTTCAGCCGGGGTTTTAGTATCCATTATTTGGCTTGGGGGCTCTCCTCCCCCTCTATGGGCGGAGATATCTGTTTCCAAGTTTAGACTTTCGTTTTTACTTTCTCTGCAATGGTTTGTAAATAAGACCTTGTTCTGTTGTCTCACGATAATGGAACCCGGCTAGCGTCGTTTGTAAAAAAAGGATTAAAAAATACACACGTGCCTAGCTAGCTAGTATGCTGAAAACAGGATACAACATCATACTCTTTCATATTAATAGAAATACTACATACCAAATCTTCACGGGGTTTATTAGATCCCACCGTATTGATTATTAAAAAAAAACAAGATAACATTACACCAATATATGTAGCCTACAACCTATGGACTTGATTATTTGTACAATTATAAGCACAATGAGACTGCAAACCTAGGATTTTCTATATCACATCAAATTAACTGTCCGGTAGATTATCTGATGGATCCTTTCTTTAGCGTAATTAACATATATCCCTTAGTAAGAAACATTCCATCACAACCATAACTAAGAGGATTTGAACATGCTAAAATTTCTTCTACAAATGCACTAAAAATTTACTATATAATTACATTATGAGATATTAATTTTTATATAAAACCTTTGTTACATGACCAGAATCACCAATATATGTACTGCATTTATTACCAACACTATTTTGATGCTGATATGGTTGCAACACGAGAAATGTGGAAACAAGGAATGTAGGGGTATCACACTCTGTTTGATCCATTCGAGTTTTCTAAATTGACATAAGAATAATGTTTCATGGTCAATTTACCAAACGTAACTTGTGATTTAGCACACAAAGATTAATTGAACAATATTAGATTTCTCAATTGGATTTTGAATCAATGGCACAATATCAATTAGCTGGCATAGGTGGTCTCAACTTAAAAGGAGGGATGAAGCACAATATCAATTAGATGGAGATTCACCGAACAGTCATTAGGGAAAACAATGATGTTCCATTTATATACATTGGATTGTCACGCGAACAGTCAAATAATAAGGGTTGACGTTCCCTATTATCAGTACAGATCCACACACTTTTAGTTGAAGGAATTTCAGAAGGATATTATGACCACGCATGAGTTCACATGTATTTCTCATCACATATTAAACAAAAGTGTGTCGGATATGGTTTCCAATTCTTAAAAACAAGATTGTATGGGACAATACAATAGTAGCATTTATTATTTTGTGTATTGATGGTGCAGATCTTGCACTCGTTGGGATACCCCAAGAGGAGGGTGTGATGAGCAGAGCGATAGGAGTTTTCCCCTTAGTTAAGAACCAGGGTTATCAATCCAGTAGAAGATGGAGGACCTTCGGAAGGTTGATGCCACTGACGGTGGTGCTAGCCTTTCACCGGTGTCAGCAACAACGTGGAACCTGCATACAACACAACCAAAATACTTTGCCCCAATGGTACAGCGAGGTTGTCAATCTCACCGGTCTTGCTGAAAACAATGATTAAACGTATAGTGTGGAAAACAGTTGGATGTTTGCAGAAAGTAGAGAGAGCAGGAAAGTGTTGTGGTTTGTTTAACAGTGTGGAAAATGGACCGGGGTTCATAGGTTCACTAGTGGTGTCTCTCCATAAAAGATAGCACGGTGGGTGAACAAATTACAGCTGGGCAATTGACAAATAAAGATTGCACCGTAGTGCACATTATAACATGATGATTACGATGATATTTAGTGTGGGCATTACAACAAGATACATAGACCGACATCCATCTGCATCTATGACTAATAATCCACCCTCGGGTTATTACCGGAACCCCCTTAGGTATTAAGTTGCAAGCAACAGATAATTGCATTAAACAAAGTGTGTAATGTAAGCAATGATTATACACGCGGGTACTCTCACCGCTGTTTTCTCCCAAATGGAAATAGGACATCCTACCCCTTCACGTTTCTGTCACTCGAGCAAGGCAACAAGGAGGCATGAACCCACTATCAAGCATAACTACTCCCTCCTGGAGTCACTAGCAACTACTTGGCCCGAGCAACCACTAGTAACGGAAAGCATGCAAGATGAAAAATAGCATATGCAATAAATACTATAATGAACTTGGCATAAGTTCAATATTCATCGGATCCCAGCAAACACATCATATAGAATTACATAAGATCAATCTCGATCATGATAGGCAGCTCACGAGATCTAAACATGGAGGCATATGAGGAAGAGGCAACCATCTAGCAACTGCTCTGGACCCGTAGTCCAGGGATAAACTACTCACGCATCACTCCGGCGGTAGGCATGGTGATGTAGAAGCCCCCGGTGATGATTTCCTCTCCGGCAGGGTTCAGGAAAACAGCTCCAGAACCTTCCTGATCTAGGGTTGACGGTGACGGCGGCTGCGGAACGTTTTCGGGGATTTTGATCAGGTGCCTAGGGTTTTCCATCCGGGGGGCTTAAATAGGCGAAAGGGCCAAGGCGGTGGAGGCCTAGGGGCCCCACACCCCTAGCTGGTGCGGCCAAGGGGGGCCCGCGCCAGCCCATGGTGTGGCCCCCCTGCTGCCCCTCTTCGAGTCCTCTTTGGTCTTCTGGAAGCTTCCTGGGAAAATAGGACTTCCGGGCTTCGAATTTTCCAATTTCGAGAATATTTCCAGAACAACTTTTCTGAAACTAAAAAACAGCAGAAAACAGGGAACTGGGTCTGGGCATCTTGTTAAAAGGTTAGTCCCAGAAAATGTATGAAAATGCTAAAAATAAGGGAGAAAACATGTAGCAATTTTCATAATATGATCATGGAGCATCAGAAATTAGAGATACGTTTATGGCGTATCAAGCATCCCCAAGATTAGTTCCTACTCGTCCTAAACGATAGCACAATAATTTCTGAGGTGACATGCTACTAACATAAACTTGATCAATCTTATGTAAAAGCATATGCACACTGAGTTCATAAAACTTTAAACACATGCATGAAAAATACAACTTTAATAATAAAGCATGGAAATTACTTTGCATCACGAAGAGTAACTCAAATAAAGGATCATGAATAATAATGCAAAGAAAGGTAAACGTTGTTTCAGGTATTGAGGAAGCATGGAAAAGTGGTAATTCGCTAGTCCTAAAGAGTAGGACAAAACATAAATGCCAGGACACTTTCAAAGTTCAAGAGGAATACTATAACAAATAATATCACATCATGAAGTAATTATTCATGTTTATGGGACAAATGCACATAAAACTAAGAATGCAAATATGCTCTCTCAACTGTGCATAAAGTTAGAAGATGGAGACTCAACATAAAAGTAAAAGAAAGGCCCTTCGCAGAGGGAAGCAGGGATCACTAATGTGCTAGAGCTTTTTATTTTATTAAACAGAGGTATTAAAAGTTTGACATTTGTGGAGGAATGTCTATATTTTAGGAGAGGTGTATGCTAGTGTCAACGAATGGTAAATAGACAATACAATACGTCACAAGCCAACTGGATTCACAAGAGCGGCTCCCATGGTGAAGGACGCAACTGTTGTAGAAGGTCATCCCTCTTTATCTTTTGTTTACACTATTATGCTTTGACTGATATGATCAGGGGGAAAAATAGTGAAGAGAATTTGTTTATTAATTTGGGGCTGGGCACCCCGCTGTCAGCTCTTCTATCATTTGGATAAGAGGATGAAGCCACTAGTCCATGGTGTGATATCCAATCAACAAGTGAGATAAAGATTCTCCATTGACGTCCTCATGAGCAAAAACAAGAACACAAAGTAGGAATAATTTCGAAGATTTTAAAGGTAACACATGAGCAATTTACTTTGGAATGGCAGTTAAATACCACATGTAGGTAGGTATGGTGGACACAATAGGAAAACTTTGGTTTAAGAGAGTTTGGATGCACGAGTAGAGCTTATACTCAGTACAGGTGGAGGCTAGCAAAAGACTGGGAGCGACAAATCAAGAGAGAGAGCCATAATCATGCATAGCGACATAAGCATCCTTAATTAAAACATAAGCAGTATCACAAGTTCAAAAACTAAGTGGTCATGAAGTCTATTCGTGACTGGTTTGTAGTCATAAACATGGTGTGAGCATGCGTCAAGTCAACCAAATAAAACATTCGAAAGAGAATACCATATATTGATGCTTTACAATGACAAGAACAACTCATGAATCTTTCGATACATATTAAACGCTCTCAGCTATTTAAGGTTATTCATGCTACTCAATAACCACAAGGCTTTAAAACTAAAATGACATTTAGCATGGCATGAAAAAGTTCTAGCCATAGTCTATACAAGCTTCTACTAGTACTGTTATAAATTCTACATCAAGCAGCAGTTTTCTTTCTCCCAACAAGCACCATACAAAACATGATTTAACAAAAATATTCTTTATGATATAGCAAGCAAACATGAGAGTACTCAAATAATACTACTAAAACTAACAGCTCTGATAAGAGATGCATGCAAAATAGGAACTAAATAAATGCAGCAGCCAAACAGAGACTAAGAATACAACGTATTCTTAAGAAAAAGCGGAGCGTGTCACTGTCAAACAAAAGAATGCTAGGGTCCAACCAATCATATTATGAAAGTAAAAAAAACTGAAAGCAAAAGCAAATAGAAAACAAAAATAAACGACGCTCCAAGTAAAGCACATGAGATGCGACCGGATAAAAATATAGTATCACTAGAAGTGACCTGATAATTTGTTGATGAAGAAGGGGATTCCTTGGGCATCCCTAAGATTAGACGCTTGAGTCTTCTTGGAATTTGCTGGGATGTACCACCGGGGCATCCCCAAGCTTAGGCTTTTCACTCTTCGTGATCACATCATATCATCCTCTTCCTTGACTCTTGAAACTTCTTTCACATCAAAATTCTCACAATCTTCATTAGCAACGTTAGTGCAATCGAAATAATAAACTAACATGGTTCAGTTTCAACACAAGACTAGCAGTAAAAAAACACATTAGCTACTGTTACAACTTATTTTAAAACTCTTTTTTCTCAAAAGAACACCAAAAGAAAGAGATTAATATGCAAATGCGATAAATGGCAGAAATCTGTCAAGACAGAACAGCAGGAAGATATCGATTTTTTAGAAAATATTATGTTCCTCAAATCAAAAAGTGGCCAACTAAGAAACGTTTCGTATATAACTCAGTCTTAAGCACAAAAAAGCTCAGGTCATTTTTAATTTTCTGTGTTTTTAACAGAATTAACAGTGGACAACATAAATCTGTTTTGTGCGTAGAAATCCAAAATATAGTGTCAACTTTCCACTAGAGGTTTTACTTGGCTCAACAAAAACACAAAAGAAAAGATACAGCGGGGTTGCTAAGGAAATAGACAACACCCAGGTGCAAAGCACACCAAAGAAAACAAAGAAAAACAGGGAAATAAAACGGGTTGTCTCCCGGTAGTGCTTTTCTTTAACGCCTTTTAGCTAAATAAAGGGTCAACTCAAGTATTTTCAAGTGAAGAGGCATGAACATCAATACCAATAACTCTCTTTTTACTCATCTTACCCTTCTTATTTGGTTTGGGGAATGTGTGCTCACATGGTGTGAAGGTAAATTTTAATCTACCATTCCCCACATCTATTACTGCCTCCAGGAGTTTCAGCAAGGACCTTCCAAACGTAATTCTTCCTTCTCCTATACATTCAATAACAAGATAATCAGTGGATACGGTACTTCCCATGATTTTTGTAAACACTCCCTCAGCTATCCCAATGATAAAAATAGTGGTATTATTGATAAGGGGTATTTCTTCTCCCTCTTCAGAAAGTTTCCAAAGATTCAAAGACTCGTAGATTTTTCTAGGCATGAGACAAAATTCAGTCATAATATCGCAATGAGCATATTTTTTCATCATTTATAACTATTTTTACTATGGGGATCCACATTGAAGGTTCAGAGTTTATTGGCACAAAATCATAACGAGCACGAATCTGGTTATAGGCTTCTTTTAAACATGCTATAAATGTTTCAATAGTATTTAATCTAGCCATAAAACTCACAAGGGATGAATCAATTTGACTAGTTGAGATAGAAGTTGCATTCAACTTTTTTATGGCATTAAGAGCTCGATCCCCATCACTACGTAGGAAGTCTCCTACTGCAGATTCTAAAGCATATCTATAGCAAAGAACAAGACCAAAGTAAAAACTACTAAGAAATAAATTCAAGGTCATCATGGGTTCAGTTTTACTATAGTAATCAAGAATCCTAGACCAACCTTCCTTGAAACTCTCCTCACTCTATTGCTTGAAAGTGAAGATTGTTTCTTCCGGTGACATAGTGACAGAAACAAAACTAGACGTAAAAGCAAGAAAATAAATAACAGCTATAAAGTAAACTAATTTTTTTGTGTTTTCAATATAGAGAATAAAAACAATACAAAAATAAAAACAAGAGAATAAATAAAATAAAGAGGTTGAGAGTTAGAGACTCCCCTTGCCAGAAGAATTCCTTCTCCCCGGCAACGGCGCCAGAAAAAGTCCTTGATGGTGCAGATCTTCCACTCGTTGGGATACCCCAAGAAGAGGGTGTGATGAGCACAACGGTAGGAGTTTTCCCTTTAGTTAAGAACCAAGGTTATCAATCCAGTAGGAGAAGGAGGACCTTCGGAAGGTTGATGCCACTGACGGTGGTGCTGGCGCTTCACCAGTGTCAGCAACAACGTGGAACCTGCACACAACACAAACAAAATACTTTGCCCCACGGTACAGTGAGGTTGTCAATCTCACCGGTCTTGCTGAAAACAAAGATTAAACGTATAGTGTGGAAAACAGTTGAATGTTTCACTGGTAGAAAATAGGCCTTTAGTCCCGGTTCGCAAAGGCCATTAGTCCCGGTCGCGCAACCGGGACTAAATATGCGCGACTAAAGACCCCCCCCGCTTTAGTCGCGCCACTTACGGACCGGGACTAAAGGCCCGTCCACGTGGGCGCCAGGAGTCCGTCGGGGCGGAGGACCTTTAGTCCCGGTTCTCGTGGCTAACCGGGACTGAAGGCCTCCTCCGCAGGTTTAGAGTTTTAGCCCCCCTAAACCTGGTTTCTTTTTAATTTGTTTTGTTTTATTTCTTTTATATTTTATTTTGTGTTTTATTTTAATTTTGATGAAGTTTCAGTACACATATATATTGTATGCTACTATATACATGCATATATGAAATTTCAAACAAGAAGAATTCAGTAGGAATATATAATATATATTCAATCTCGGGTGACCATATACAACTTCGAACAAGTTTCCATACACAATTACGATGGATGACCATACACAACTTCGAACAAGTTTCAATCTAGGAGATGCATAAGGAAAAATGCTGCTAAGTCATGTTGAATTGGTCGTCGTCGGACGCATAGTGTTCTCCTTTAGAATTGATGACATGCCTAAGGAAAAATCCTGCAATTTCCTCTTGAATTGGTCGGAAGCGAGCTTCTGGACTAAGCGTCCTCCGCAAGTTATGGAGATTCTTCCGCGCGCTATCCGACATTTTCTTCTCAGAGGTTTCTCTCCGTATGTTCTCACAAACATAGTATCCACATAGATTGGTCCCCGGTGGCTGCTTATCCACACGAACTAAATTTCTAAAATCTAGCTGATGTTTGAATTCACCGACAATTTCTCTTGAGAACCGTCTCCAAACTCTACAATGCAAAGAAAATTAAATGAACAAGGGAGTTATTAGCTACTGCATATTAGGAAATGAACAAAAGAGACCGATCGAAATAGAGCGCAAATGATTGAAAATAATTACTTTTGCAGCATTTTTCTCATGTCGACCCAAAGCTTTGGATCTGAATCCATAGAGTTCATACTAAAAACTGTGGAGGTGTGAAGTTCAATTTTTAGCAGCATCCAGTGGAACCCGCAGACACGTTACATGCACAGTCATGCATAACTTATCGATTAGACATACCATGCATGGAGTAAACAAAAGAGAATGGGCACAAGCGAGAAACACTCACCCAAAATGGTAAGGAAATAGAATATGACTTTTGAGTTGATGCTTTCTAAGAAAATTGTACATGTCTTTCTCCACGTCTTGGGGGTGACGTTGTAACACATGTCCATTAATGATTTGTGGATCAATGAACCCAACATCATGGATGTTTCTTATTTTGCATTCCCAAATCTTCAATCTGCATAATAGCGTACGCAACAATATAGTTAGGACAATATATATATATATATATATATATATATATATATATATATATATATATATATATATAGTGCAGGCAATGAAGAACGAGATGAGGTAGAAATAAATCACTTACAGAACGTAGCAACTCAGGATAGATTTGTCGAGCTCGCGCAGATTGAACAGCTGGAACAATTCACTCATCTCAACTGTTACAGAGTACTTTTTGGTGAGATGCTCCTCTGTAACATCCACATAAACATATTCTTTGTCGGCCCATGATATGAAATTTTTGTACCAACGTAGCAGATTTCGCATTTGTGGTGGTAGACTCTTTTCCTGCGTAGGCTCGACGAGAGGCCCATTCTTCACATATTGTAATGCTACCTCACACATTGGCGCATCGTCCAGGCCTAAAGAGGAGGATTGGGGGGCGGCAGTTGCTTACCCGCCAGAGGAGGATTGGTGGGCGACGCCTGCTTACCCGCCGGAGATTGTGGATCGGGGGACGGCGTCGAATGGCGTGAAGGAGGTGTAGGTGAACCAGCACCACCACCACCACCACCACCACCACCACCTGCACCATCGGAGGGGGGTGGACTTGTTAGCCTTGGCGCCTCGCCTGGAAACACTATGTACTTCTTCTTCCATAGAATGAACTGGCGCTTGACATCTCTAAGTCTTCTCTCCCCTTCGGGTGTAGCTATGTCAATCTCCAGGTCCTCAAACACTTGGACTATGTCTTCCACCGTGACACGAGCATAGCCATATGGAATGGGGTTGTTGTGGTGGAGTGCTCCAGGTGTACAGGGTAAAGCACTGCCGGTAGCAACCTTCGTGGAAATGTTCCCACGGGATAATGCAGATCACATTCTTTCATCTCCTTTACATCAACGATGGGGTAGTGAGGCTCCGGTGCACGAATCTCGATCAACGGTGCATTAGCACCTGCAGGCGGGGCCTCCGTGGAAGCCACGCTGCTTCTCCGCTGATGCTGGCTTCCGAGATCTGCTTCACGATCTTCATGCGGCCCCTGCAGGCGCCGATCTTTCTTTCACAAGTCCATGCACGGTCTGCTTCAACTCACTAAGTTCCGATGCAACCTTCGCCAAAAGATCTGCAGCCTGGTCCGTCTTTCTCTTACGGATTCTGTAATAGTACGGGTCATTGTCCTGGGAAAACCCTACTTTCCACGGCATTCTTCCTTTGCCTCGTACATGTCCTCCGTGTTCAGGATGCCCGAGGGCATGGGTCAGTGCGTCTTTCTCTCTGTTGAACGTGATCAAGCCCTGTTGATCTTGGGTCATTGCGTCAATAAGGGCTTTTGTGGGAGCAAACGTTTTCTTCCGATAAACACAGGCCCCTGTCTCCGGGTCTAGCGATCCCCCATGCCCGTACCACCACATTTTGGCTCTTTCGTCCCATCCCTCTGTACCTAGAGGGATTCCTCGCGCCGTCAGCCCGTCCTCCATCTTCTGCCACTTAGGCGCCGAAACGCGGTATCCTCCTGGCCCCATAACATGATGGTACTGTTTCTTATCCGCATTAGCCTTATTGTTTTTCGATATTTCCTTGAAATGCTCCGATTTCTTTTGCTTCACAAATTCTGGCCAATCAACTCTCAGTTTCTCATGTTGTCCAGTGAAAATCGGAGTCTTGCCCTTGTTGACATATTCACGGGTTAAATTTTTCTTGAAGTTCCGGAATGCTTCGGCCATCTTCTGAAGAGCGAACTCTTTGACTAGCCTCCTCCTCTCACGTCCACCCGGAACCGCGTTACCGAATTCATCGACTTTGTTGTATTCCGGAGGTAGAATAAAATGTACCATAAGCTTTCTCCACAGATCCTTTTTCGTTCTCTTGTCGACAAAACTGAAACCAAGACATGCTTTCTTTGGCTCCTTCCATTCCTGGACGGTGATCGGGACGTTGTCTCTAACAATGACTCCGCATTGGTTGATAAACTTTGTGGTGTGCTTTAGGGGCTTGCCGGTTTCACCGACTGATTCGATGGTATATGTTTCTCCTTCTTTCATCGCCCTGGATTTTCCACGCTTTGTCGTACTCGATCCGGCCGAGGGCTAAAATAAGAAAGAGAGTCACGCGCGTTAATGCATATGTATTCACATTTCAGTAAGTTTGTATCACGAGAGGCTCAGTGTATATATATATACCTCGCCGGAGGTGGTTGGTCTTTGCAATTCGAGATCGTCGTTTGTCGACGGTTGACCTCCGTCGACAATGTCCATTCCTTCACCTTCTTGATCATCAACAATGTCCGTTCCTTCACCTTCTTGATCATCAAGGTTCAGATAAGAAGAGACTACATCCTCTTCTTGCTCATCTTCTGGGCCCGACACATAAGGGATCTCGTTGTTTATGATGCTGTATATATAACCTTCAGCCTCCTGATCCGTAAGAGACAAGGCTCTATTGTCCGCCATATGTCACTCCTGCAGACATGCATGTAGTAAAAATTAATTAAGTATATAGGATACTTAGCAAATATTGTCGTAGAAGGAGGGAAAAACAGATTGCTAGGGTTTTGGGTGGAAGAACGATGACCACCGGAGGGGGAAAACCATACTTTAGAGGTGTGTCCAAGATTAGTTGCTCAAATGACTTGGAGAACCCCATAGCTAGGTTGCATTTGCTTTCCTTGTCATTTTGGTATATTACACTTAATATTCTGAATTTATTGAATTAAAACTTATTTTCATTATTTTAATGAATTTAATTCAAACAGATTGCTAGGGTTTTGGGTGGAAGAACGATGACCACCTCCGGGTTAGTGAAATGACCGTACTTTTTTTTTGACTTAGGAATATATATTTAGGGTTAGTAGACTTAGGGATTTTTTTGAGCTTTTTTTTACTTACGAATTTTTTTTTGACTTAGCAAAAAAAACGAGTGCAGCCAGCCACACGGGCCAGCCACACTCGCAGTACTGCACACGGGCCAGCCAGCCACACGGGCCGCGCGCGCGTCCAGAGCCCAACTGCCAGCAGCCACACGGGCCACGCGTCCAGGAGCCCAACTGCCAGCGTGACGCGAGCGTGACGCGATGCTAACGTCACCGTCGTTTTCGTTTTAGACTTAGGGTTTTCCGTCGGTCACGGGCACGGGCGCGGGCGCGTTGCTGTGAAGACGTCCATCGTTTTCCGGTACGGGCACGGGCGCGGGCGCGGGAGACGGTCACGGGGCACGGGCACGGCGCGCGGGAGGACGGGCACGGGCAGTGGCGCGGGAGGACGGGCAGGGGCGCGGGAAGACGGGCGCAGGGGTGGTGGGCACCTACCGGAGACGGGCATGGCAGAATCGACGCGGGGAGAAGACGGCGGAATCGGCGACGGCGCACGGAGAAGACGAGCAGGGAGGCGCGGGGAGAAGACGAGCAGGAGGCGTTGGTCCTTAGAAAATTTTCGGGGCAGCGCGAATCGGGAATATATAGGGCCAGCCTTTAGTCCCGGTTGGTGTCCCCAACCGCGACTAAAGGTCTCCTCCGGGTACCATCCGCGGGCCTTTAGTCACGGTTGGTGTCCCCAACCGGGACTAAAGGGGTACCTTTAGTCGTGGTTGCTGTCACGAACCGCGACTAAAGGTTTTTTCGCGGCGTTTTCGTTCCCGCGCGGAAAGAGCCTTTAGTCGCGGTTCGTGACACGAACCGCGACTAAAGGTGCTTTTTCAAATACTTTTCTTTTTATAATCTTAAAAATACAAATAATATATTAGAAAATTCAGAAAAATAAAACTAATTTTTTTTTAAAATCTTAAAATACAAATAATATATTAGAAAATTCAGAAAAATAAAACTACTTCATTTTAAAATCTTAGAAATACAAATAATATATCAGAAAATTCAGAAAAATAAAACTAATTCTGTTTAAAATATTAAAAATACAAATAATATATCAGAAAATTCAGAAAAATAAAACTAATTCTTTTTAAAATCTTAAAAATACAAATAATATATCAGAAAATTCAGAAAAATAAAACTATTTCATTTTAAAATCTTAAAAATACAAAGAATATATCAGAAAATTCAGAAAAATAAAACTAATTCATTTTAAAATCTTAAAAATACAAATAATATATCAAAAAATTAGAAAATGTTGTAGATCTCTCCCCCTTTTTCTTCGTACTTGGATGGTGTTTTCCTAGCTGTTTTTCCTTTTTGTTTACACTGCCACTGCTGCTACCCTTTGGGTCGCCACCTCCCTTGGGCCCCTTCCTGCCGCTCTTTTTCTGCATCGCCAGATCAGGAATGCACGCCCGCCCTATGACTGAGTCCTGGTCAAAGCAAAAAACAGTAAAGATTTAGCAACATGAGCAACACAAGCTTGCTATTACTGTAGTATATACTGACGCCAAGAGTTCGTAAGCTGCTAACCTGCAGATTGGGATAACAATGGGAATGGCACATGGAAGCTCTGGGCCAGGCGGTCACCATTAGATTTATATATAGGCTGACCATCATGGGTATATATATAGATAAAAAAGGTAGTACATAATGGCAAGAGTGGATCTAAACCTAAACGGAGAGCATTGAATATCTACATAATGGCAAGACTGTGTATCTGATATCTGCTAGTCATACTCCTGCCTAGGCCTATAGTACTCCGACTCGTAGTCGTCGTAGTCGCCGCTGTCGTCTTCACTATCGTCGGACGGTGCTCTGCACTCCCTCGGAGGGTCACGACTCCAGGACTGGGCGTGAGGGTAGCGCAGGCGGGGGTTATCGCCAGCCCTGATGTAGTTCATGACGCTCTGAAGAGTCCGTCTGCCGCCCCACCACAGCCGACGACGGCCTCGTTGAAGTTCGACGGAGGCGGGCTGTTCACCTCGTACCTGGCGAGCGCACTCTCACGCCGATTAATGCAGAAGGCGTCCCAAGTAGGGCGGTAGTCAGGATTCCAACTGGGATTCCTCCGCTGCTCCGGCGTGAGCTCGTGGTAGTAGTGGTTCGTGATGGCCGCCCGACGCGCCACACCTTGAGGAAGAGGAGGTACCGGCAGTCCTCCGGTGCTCAGCATCTAACCGGCGGGAACGCTGTAGCCGGGCGGGCAGGGGTAGTTTGATGCGGAAAGTGCCTCCGCCTGGTTGAATGTTAGAGTGGGTACGGGAGAAGCCATGAGAGAGTGGTGAGTTTTTATGTGTTTATGCCAATGGTGTGGCAATGCATACATATATATAGCGAGAAGAAAACATATATCCCTTTAGTCCCGACCCGTTTTACCAACCGGGACTAAATGGTACGGGTTTCGTTAGAAAACCGATCATCCCTTTAGTCCCGGTTGGGGACAACAACCGGGACTAAATGGGTTAGGGTTTCGTTTGGACCAATCAGATAGAATCACACGGATCGTGTGTTTCTTTCAATCGCTTGTGAGTCGTTGGACCCGGGGTGTGTTTCTTTCGAGCTGTTGTGAGCCGTTCGATCAGGGCTACGGTGTGTTTCTTTCGAGCTGTTGTGAGCCGTTGGATGAGGGTGTTTCTTAAACGTTGGATCAAAACCCTAGCACAACACTTTGTGAGCCAGAGGACCCTATATATATCCCACCTTCATACACCGGTCAGTTCATCGAGCAAATATATACAAAACATCCGGATTCGTCGTCATACGTCCTGCCGTGCATTTGGTATGGATATATGCACCCAGTAGACACGGTGGGGCTGTATGATGGCGATACCGATTGTTTTGTTCTACACCCCCTATAAGGTTTGATACATCATATATTCAGTTCATCGAGCAAATACAAAACATCCAGATTCGCCATCATACGTCCTGCCGTGCATTTGGTATGCATATATGCACCCAGTAGCCACGGTAGGGCTGTCTGATGGCGATACCGATTGTTTTGTTCTACTCCCCCCTTTAAGGTTTGCCCCAAAACACATCAGAGATAATATAATTCACATGATCCATTCAACAAAGTTTGGTACAATAAATTATTACACATCAATTCTTCCCTTGTGTCCCCGCTTTCTTACGATTTGGTCGTATCCATGGAGCATCCTCATCATTTAACTTAATGCTTGGGTCATTTTTCACTTTGAAGGGCGGAATTTCACCAAACATATTATAATCTTCTGACATGTCTGTCTTGTCCTCCACTCCCACGATGTTTCTTTTCCCTAAAGAACAATGTGGTGCTTTGGATCATCGCATGATGTACTGATTGTTTTCTTATCTTTTTGTTTCCTCGGTTTGCTACTCATGTCCTTCAAATAGAAAACCTGAGCGACATCTTTGGCTAGGACGAATGGTTTGTCAAGGTAACCAAGATTGTTGAAATCTTCCGTATTGCTCGTCCACCTTTACCCCACCTCCTGTTAGCTTGAACCATTTGCACCGGAACAAAGAGACCTTAAAGGAGGGTCCATAGTTAAGTTCCCATATCTCCTCTATGTAACCATAATGTGTGACCTTTTGCCCAATCTCGGTTGCTGTATCAAAGCGGACACCACCGTTTTTGGTTGGTGCTCTTTTTATCTTGGGAGATCGTGTAGAATGTATTCCCATTAATCTCGTACCCTTGAAAGTCGTTATAGTCGAAGATGGTGTCTTGGCCAACATGTACAGCTGATCTCCAACATCATTGTCATTCATTAAATGTTTTTGCAACCAACTGCCAAAAGTCCCCATGTGGGCCTTTCTAATCGAGGATTCAGGCATCCCCAGGTTGTCCGAGCGTAAAATATTCTTGTGTTGCTCGAAGTACGGAGCCACCAAGCTCGAATTTTGCAGAACTGTGTGGTGTGCTTCAGTCATAGAATGACCGTCCATACGTATCGTTGATTTCCTTCCGATCGTGCCTTTTCCACTTAGTCTCCCCTCGTGCCGCGATTGAGGAATACCAATCGGCTTAAGGTCAGGAACATAGTCAATACAGAACTCAATTACCTCCTCATTTCCATAGCCCTTGACGATGCTTCCTTCTGGCCTAGCACGGTTACGAACATATTTCTTTAATACTCCCATGAACCTCTCAAAGGGGAACATATTGTGTAGAAATACAGGATCGAGAATGGAAATCTCTTCGACTAGGTGGACCAGGAGGTGCGTCATAATATTGAAGAAGGATGGTGGGAACACCAACTCGAAACTGACAAGACATTGGACCACATCGTTCTGTAACCGTGGTAGATATTCTGGACTGATTATCTTCTAAGAGATTGCATTGAGGAATGCACATAGCTTCACAATGGCTACTCGAACATTTTCCGGTAGAAGCCCCCTTAAAGAAATCGGAAGCAATTGCGTCATAATCACGTGGCAGTCATGAGACTTCAGGTTTTGGAACTTTCTGTCCGCCATGTTTATTATTCCCTTTATATTCGACGAGAAGCCAGACGGGACCTTCATACTGCTCAGGCATTCAAAAAAAATTACCTTCTCTTCTTTGGTAAGAGCGTAGCTGGCACGACCTTGAAACCATTCCGGATGCTGGTCATCTGGGTCTTTCAAAAGTTGTTGGTCCTGCCGTGCTTCCTTTGTATCATTTGTCTTCCCATACACGCCCAAGAAGCTTAGCAAGTTCATGCAAATATTCTTCGTAACATGCATCACGTCGATTGCAGAGCGGACATCTAGGACTTTCCAATACTATAGCTCCCAAAATATCGATTTCTTCTTCCACATGGGTGCGTGCCCGTCAACTCCCAGCGGAACTGATTGTCCGCCAGGACCCTTTCCAAAGATGACATTCAAATCCTTGACCATATCAAATATCTCAGCACCAGTACGTTCCGCAGGCTTCGGCCGGTGATCTGCCTTGCCTTGAAATGCTTGCCTTTCTTTCTTACGTTATGATTTCGGGGAAGAAATCGACGATGACCCAGGTACACGTTCTTCCTACAATTATCCAAAAATACACTTTCAGTCTCATGTAAGCAGTGCGTGCATGCTTTGTATCCCTTATTTTTCTGTTCCGAAAGGTTACTGAGAGCAGGACAATCGTTGATGGTTACAAAAAGCAACGCTCGTAGGTCAAATTCCTCTTGTTTGTGCTCATCCCACACACGTACATCAGGTCTGCCCCACAACTGTAAAAGTTCATCAACTAATGGCCTTAGGTACACATCGATGTCGTTGCCGGGTTCCTTCGGACCTTGGATAAGCACTGACATCATAATGAACTTCCGCTTCATGCACAACCAAGGAGGAAGGTTGTAGATGCATAGAGTCACGGGCCAGGTGCTATGGCCGGAGCTCTGCTCGCCAAAAGGATTCATGCCATCAGTACTTAGACCAAATCTTATGTTCCTTGCGTCAGCTGCAAAATCTTTGAACTCTCTGTCGATCTTTCTCCATTGCGTTCCATCGGCGGGGTGTCTCAACTCCCCGTCGGACTTACGGTCCTCTTTGTGCCATCGCAAGATCTTGGCATGCTCTTTGTTCGTGAAAAGACGTTTCAACTGTGGTATTATAGGAGCATACCACATCACCTTGGCGGGAACCCTATTCCTGGGTTTCTCGCCCTCAACATCGTCACCAGGGTCATCGCCTCTGATCTTATAACGCAATGCAGTGCATACAGGGCATTCATTCAAATTGTCGTATTCACCGCGGTAGAGGATGCAGTCGTTAATGCATGCATGTATCTTCAGAACCTCTAAACCTAGAGGGAAGACAACCTTCTTTGCTTCGTACAAACTGGCGGGCAACTCGTTATTCTTCGGAAACATATTCTTCAACATTTTCAGCAAATTTTCAAATGATGAGTCAGCTACACCTTCCCGTGCCTTCCATTTCAGCAAATCCAGTGTGCAGCCCAACTTTTTCAGACTATTGTCGCATCCTGGGTACAGCGACTTAGTGTGATCCTCTAACATGCGATCCAAATTCTCCCTCTCCTTGTCAGTTTCGCAGCGTCTCCGTGCATCAGCAATGGTCCGACCAAGATCATCAGCGGGCTCATCATGTGCCTCTTCTTCACCTTCACCAAACCCTTCCCCACCTTCAGCATCATCCTCCATGAAAGTATGACCGAAAGCCTCATGATAGTTGACATCGATATCATCCTCTTCTTCATCTTCTTCCATTCTAATCCCTCTTTCTCCATGCTTGGTCCAACAATTATAGCTTGGCATGAAACCGTGCCGAAGCAGGTCCATGTGAACGACTCTTGAGGAGGAGTAACCCTTCTGATTCTTACATTCAGCACATGGACAGATAATAAAACCTCGGTGCTTGTTCGCATTTTCCACTACGAGGAAATCTTTCAAACCTGTAGTGAACTTGCCGGAGAGTCGGTTACCGTACATCCATTGCCGATACATCTGCATTATTATTATATAAAGTATATAATTAACCATCATGCATTTGTTAAACTAACTAGCTAGAAATAATACAAATCATGAAAGGTTCAAGTTGCTAACCGCGATCGCGGAGGAAAAATAAATGAAAAAGCTCAAGTGTGGCTCGGACACTTCATATCATGTGTGTTTCATGCTCTCGGGCATTACATAGAACACCTTGTGTGCATAGGAGGAACCAAAAGCAAACCCACCACCCCTTGTGAATATTGTGAGTAGAAGTGACACCAAATGTGGCTAAGTGCAGCGAGCTGAGTCCTATATAGAGATGGGCTTTTAGTCCCGGTTGGCCTGGACAACCGCGACTAAAGGACTTCGGGCCAGCCTTAGGACCTTTTAGTCCCGGTTGGCCAGGCCACCCGCGACTAAAGCCCCTCCCGTCCGCTAGGTGTGGACCGAGCGCGCTGGGCCTAGACAGTTGGTCGCAGGGTCTCCTCCCGAACCGCGACTAAAGACCCCTATGGTCACGGTTCGATTATTTTGGGGACTAATGGGGGCGCTTGGAAGGCCTATTTTCTACCAGTGTTTGCAGAAAGTAGAGAGAGCAGGAAAGTGTGGTGGTTTAATAGTGTGGAAAATGGACCGGGGTTCATATGTTCACTAGTGGTGTCTCTCCATAAAAGATAGCATGTTGGGTGAACAAACTACAACTGGGCAATTGACAAATAAAGGTTGCACCGTAGTGCATATTATAACATGATGATTACTATGATATTAAGTGCGGGCATTACAACAAGATACATAGACTGACATCCATCTGCATCTATGACTAATAATCCACCCTCAGTTTATCATCGGAACCCCCTTAGGTATTAAGTTGCAAGCAACAGATAATTGCATTAAACAAAGTGTGTAATGTAAGCAATGATTATACACGCGGTACTCTCACCGTTGTTTTTTCCCAAATGGAAACATCACATCCTCCCTCTTCATGTTTCTGTCACTCGAGCAAGGCAATAAGGAGGCATGAACCCACTATCAAGTATAAATACTCCCTCTTTGAGTCACTAGCAACTACTTGGCCCGAGCAACCACTAGCAACGGAAAGCATTCAAGATCACAAATAGCATATGCAATAAATACTATAATCAACTCGGCATAAGTTCAATATTCATCGGATCCTAGCAAACACAGCATATAGAATTGCATAAGATCAATCTCGATCATGATAGGCAGCTCACGAGATCTAAACATGGAGGCATATGAGGAGGAGACAACCATCTAGCTACTTCTATGGACCCGTAGTCACTCCGGAGATAGGCATGGTGATGTAGAAGACTCCGGTGATGATTTCCTCCCCTGCTGCCCCTCTTCGACTCCTCTTCGGTCTTCTCGATGCTTCCGGGGAAAATAGGACTTCCGGGTTTCGAATTTTTGAATTCCGAGAATATTTCCAGAACAACTTTTCTGAAACTAAAAAACAACAGAAAACAGGGAACTGGCTCTGGGCATCTTGTTAATAGGTTGGTCCCGTAAAACGTATGAAAATGCTATAAATAAGGGATAAAACATGTAGCAATTTGCATAATATGATGATGGAGCATCCGAAATTTGGGATACGTTTATGACGTATCATGTATTTCGATAAATGTTAATAAAAAATGACCTAAAGTAGTTAGTAATGTATGGAATAGTACTAATAACCGTATGGGGTTATTTTGGTAGTGCAATAAATAATAAAATTTACTTTGTGATAGGAAATGCATTAAATTGTCAATTGATTGAAATGTTATCCGATTCTATTTTAATATTTTACAAAGAACACTCGGCAATGATAGAGTAGAATAACTAGATTGAAGGCGGGTTATAGCATGAATATAGTAATAAATATGTCATGGTATTTTTTGAAATAAAAAGGATTCAAAATATTTTCTCCACAAGCGATATTTTACATAACTTAACATTCCCAAAAGCGATAGACTACTATGATTTTAAATAATTTTTCTAATATATATCACACCATAATTGTTTTTTCATGAATGGATACAGTGTGCTAAAGATAATAACCTTGCAATCCAAGATCTATTTCACCATAAATTATTTGTATCAATGTGCTAAAGATCTTGCCTTCGCATTTGCGAGGGCCACCTTGCTAGTTATTAAATATAGCGGTAGTTGTCTCACAGCCACCGTCAATTTAGTGCTACCGTTCACCTGTCAATTCTCATGTATCTCTTCATCTCCTACTATGACCCATTTGCATCCTCAACCCTCCCATGTCCCACTCCATGTTGTTTATATACTCGTCGGTCATCACAAGACCCCAATCAAATAAGTCGAGGAGAGATGGCAACTGGGATTGAGAGATTGGGAATATAAGATGTGAGACAATCGTCATAATACATACACACATCGAAGAGAGAGAGTGTGTGTGTGCGCGCCAAAGAGGTCCCGTCAAGAAAAACTCCCAATACGTCACTACGGGAAACGCGATAGACGCCGACGGCCGGTGGATACGCCGACGGCCAAGTATCGGCCCCCTCGGCGTAGGGTGGTCGGTACGATTGGCCACCCGCCTGCCCATCGGCGTCTCTTCCCCCTCGGCGTATGGAGGCTACCCCGAGGGCCACCGTCGGCGTATCTATCCCCCTCGGCGTAGGGATGCCCCGTTACGCCCTTCGAACGCGGCCCGTTACGTGATAGGCTACCCCGAGGGGGTGCCGTCGGCGTAGGTGAATAAGTTTTTTTCCCACGTTTGATCGTACCGTGTGAGTTTTAAAAAAAAAACTAACCCTACGCCGAGGGGGTGCCGTCGGCGTAGGTGGAGTTTTTTTTTTATTTGCTCGATAGCGATGCGCAAGCCGTTTGCGTGTGTGTTTTAAAAAAACCTTTATTTTGCCAAACTCTTGGTGTATCTATGTTGAAATAGGTACTTGTGTACCTAAAAATGATTTTTGCCAAAAATCATGAGCAAACTATGAGGTACCTGTAGTTCAAATTTGACCAGTTTCTAGCGGAATCGGCAGAAACTTCTGTTCTTCAAAAGAGGTGGATGGAAACCTTTTCATAAGAAACAAATTGGTTATTTGTGCATATAACATGGTCTAGTATTTTCAAAAATTATAGATGTCAAGTTTTGCAACATATTTGCGGTAGGTCCTTCACAAAAAACCCTATTTTTTACACTCGGAACATGGAAAATGGTTTTTTGCTTCAATGAAAAGGAAAACTTCCTCCGTCAGTTCGTGCTTCCAAGATGCATATTTGTGTGTAATATGGGAACATTTGAACAAACTATGCCATGGATATGACCATAACACTCGTCATTTGGCCCGAAACCCACGAATGTTCGTAGGGGATAGTTAATTTTTGTGAACACATTTTCAACACAACTGTCGTATTCCAAGTTTATTATTTTTGTTGTATACTAGGAGCTATATAATGACACCACGCGAAGGTCTCGCATCATTTTGTTTTTTTTGAATTTTTTGGAATTTTCTAACCCCGTTTGAGGAAAAAGTCAAGGCGGCGGGCATGACCGTTCGTATCTAGGGGTTGAATATTGAGAAACTCTTGGTGTATCTATGTTTATATAGGTAATTGTGTACCTAAAAATTATTTTTGCCAAAAATCATGAGCAAACTATGAGGTACCTGTAGTTCAAATTTGACCAGTTTCCAGCGGAATCGGCAAAAACTTATGTTCTTCAAAAGAGGTGGATGGAAACCTTTTCATATGAAACAAATTGGTTATTTGTGCATATAACATGGTCTAGTATTATCAAAAATTATAGCTCTCAAGTTTTGCAACATATTTGCGGTAGGTCCTTCACAAAAAAACCCTATTTTTTACACTCGGGACATGGAAAATTGTTTTTTCTTCAATGAAAAGGAAAACTTCCTCCGTCAACATTGTCCGTGATTCCAAGATGCATGTTTGTGTGTAATATGGGAACATTTGAACAAACTATGCCATGGATATGACCATAACACTCGTCATTTGGCCCGAAACCCAGGAATGTTCGTAGGAGATAGCTAATTTTTGTGAACACATTTTCAACACAACTGTCGTATTCCAAGTTTATTATTTTTTGTGTATACTAGGACCTATATAATGACACCACGCGAAGGTCTCGCATCATTTTGGTTTTTTTTGAATTTTTTGGAATTTGCTAACCCCGTTTGAGGAAAAAGTCAAGGCGGCGGGCATGGCCGTTCGTAGCTAGGGGTTGAATATTGAGAAACTCTTGGTATACCTATGATGAAATAGGTACTTGTGTACCTAAAAATGATTTTTGCCAAAAATTATGAGCAAACTATGATGTACCTGTAGTTCAAATTTGACCAGTTTCCAGCGGAATCGACAGAAACTTCTGTTCTTCAAAAGAGGTGGATGGAAACCTTTTCATATGAAACAAATTGGTTATTTGTGCATATAACATGGTCTAGTATTTTCAAAAATTATAACTCTCAAGTTTTGCAACATATTTGCGGTAGGTCCTTCACAAAAAACCCAATTTTTTACACTCGGGACATGGAAAATGGTTTTTTTCTTCAATGAAAAGGGAAACTTCCTCCGTCAACATTGTCCGTGATTCGAAGATGCATGTTTGTGTGTAATATGGGAACATTTGAACAAACTATGCCATGGATATGACCATAACACTCGTCATTTGGCCCGAAACCCAGGAATGTTCGTAGGAGATAGCTAATTTTTGTGAACATATTTTCAACACAACTGTCGTATTCCAAGTTTATTATTTTTGGTGTATACTAGGACCTATATAATGACACCACGCGAAGGTCTCGCATCATTTTTGGTTTTTTTTTTGAATTTTTTGGAATTTTCTAACCCCGTTTGAGAAAAAAGTCAAGGCAGCGGGCATGACCGTTCGTAGCTAGGGGTTGAATATTGAGAAACTATTGGTATATCTACGATGAAATAGGTACTTGCGTACCTAAAAATGATTTTTGCCAAAAATCATGAGCAAACTATGAGGTACATGTAGTTCAAATTTGACCAGTTTCCAGCGGAATCGGCAAAAACTTCTGTTCTTCAAAAGAGGTGGATGGAAACCTTTTCATATGAAACAAATTGGTTATTTTTGCATATAACATGGTCTAGTATTTTAAAAAATTATAGCTCTCAAGTTTTGCAACATATTTGCGGTAGGTCCTTCACAAAAAAACCCATTTTTTACACTCGGGAAATGGAAAATGGTTTTTTTCTTCAATGAACAGAAAAAGTATTATATATGATGGAAAATATTATATGAATGTCATATTTGAATTTCTCTCATTTTTCTAATCGATATAGACATATTATTTGTCAAATTTCGATTTACGGATTTATAGATATGAATTTTTCAATATTAAATAGAAAAGGCAAAAATGTTAATTATTATTTAAATTAAAGATTATTTGAATTCAAATTTATTACTAGTAATTATTTTTTACTTAAATAATTGTTTGAATTCACAAAATAAAATAGTGTGACATTGATGGTCCAAGGGTTAAGGTTAACAGGATAGATTGGATAATATTGACAACAACACATCCGTTGTTTCTAGGGATCGCACAAGGAAGGAACTACGAAGTTAAGTGTAACATCCAAGTATGAAAACTCCATAGTTGTTTTACTTCTTGTTTTATTTAAGCAATTCATCATGTCATCATCCTCATTTTTATTTCTGTTTGCATTGTTTTCATAATGAAATGCCAACTTAATCAACCTTTGTTTTCACACTTGTGTGTTACAATCTTTCAAATAAAGAATTGCAAATTAAAAACCTCATTTGTTTCCAAACAATCCATTATAATTCACCTATTAAATTGTTGCTTAATTCAATCAATCACTTTAATCAATTAATTCCAAATCATTTCCAAATTCCAACCAATTCTCAAAATCTTTACACTTTTGAATCCATGAAGTTCACCACAACATTGTATTCTTTAAATCATTTTTAAACCCTAGGGGAAACCCTATTGAAATTGCTTTGTTTTTCCAATATTAATTAATATTGGAAATTTCAATCAAATTTGGTTCAATTTTCAAACAGCAAGCAAACATTTAAATTTTTAAAAACAAAAGCTACCAAATGTTTGCTTTTCACCTAAGGAATTTATCCTAATTTTTCCAAATTTTTCTATAAACTAAAACCTATCAATTTCTTCCAAAAGCAAAAGCTACAAAAAAAAACAGAAAAGGAATTTTCGAAAAAAAAGAAAAAGGAAACAGCAAAGGAGAGTGGGCTGCGTCCAGCCCACTGCTCCTTTTCCTCCTCTGCGCGCGGCCCAGCCCAGCACTTAACGCGTGTAACGCTTCAAGATTCGTGCCGATCTTCTGTTCGTCGTCGTCAAGCAGTACGGCAGCGCATCGGAGGCGCCACCGCACCCCCGCAGCGACTCCGGCGGCCACGCCGCGCCTCCATGCCTATAAAACGAACCCTAGGGCCCCCGTACCTAACCCTAGCCCTAGGTTTGCTTGTCCCATCGCTCCGTCGCCGCCAATCGCCTCCTTCCCGACGGATTTCCTCTCTGAAACTCTCACCGGCGGCCACCCCTCTGAAGAACGCCATGGCGCCGCCGCGTATCATCTCCACTTAGCCACCTACCCCCTGGAACGGATCCGCCACCCTACCAGCTACGCCTTGGACACCCGCGGGAGCACGGAGGAGCACCACGTCCTCGACGCCGTCCTCGACCTCGCCGCGGCCACCGTCGTCAGCAGATCGTCATCGTCGCGCCGCTGCCTCCTTCTACAACGGTGGTGAGCACCGTTCTCTGTCCCCTCCTCCTCCTCTCGCATCCGTGCAGCTGAGCAACTCCAGCACCCACTCGCGCACGGCCACCGTCACAGTTCCCGCCGGCGATCACTGAACCTTGTGCTGTGTCGAGCAAGCGTTTCGTCGTCAGACAAAAATTCAGTTAACGCACTCGTTGAACTATAACCTGAATCCGTCCCCTATACTGTCAAACACCGCAGCGCAGCGCAGATGGTTGCGCTCTCTCTGAATCTTGCGGCAGGTCTCGGGTTCGAGCCCGCAGCGCCGCACACTTTTTTGCTGCATTTTGCTTCCACCGCGCGCATGCCCACATGTCATTGCCTTCCTCTGCCACGCGTGCGCGCGTGCGCCACGCTGGCTAGGGGGTCCACTGCGCAGTGGCAGCGTGTAGAGGCCAACTGAGTAACAAATGGTTTCTGCGAATTCCAGGAAATTACAAAAACATTTTAATTAGCAGAATTAAAACAAAACTTCAAAATTTAATAACTTTCATTATGTAATTCCAATAAATAAAAACTTTATATGTTTTCTGATCCAAATTTCCTAATCTTTCCAAATATTCAATTTGTGTACTGTTTTGGAAATTACAAATGTATTTAAAATTCAAACTTAAATATTTCAAATGTTAATTTATAAATTCCATAACTAATTATTTATTAATCCAATAAATGCAAATAAAATATGTTTTCCATACCATTTTAAATAACCTATTCAAATATAATTTTTGTTTACTGTTTTGAATAATTAAAATTGCCCAAACCATTTAAATCTTGTTTAATGCAATTAAAAATTGTTTAATATTGTTTAATTCATAATTAAATAATCCTAAGTCCAATTTCAAAATGTGAAACATGTAATCCAACTAAAATTTGATAACCTTTTAAAATATCAACTTTGTTATTTGTTTTGAACACTTTAATTTGATGAAAACAACCACTACTTGTTTAACACCATTAAGTAGCAATAATTTCCAAACTTGATAAATGTTTTCTAAAATTGTTAACCATCATTCCAATTGCATTTAATATTATTATCTTATTGTTCCTCATCATGCATGCATCATGCTAACTCACCTACACATGATGCTTAGTGGTAGAACAATTAATTCAACTCTAAGGCATGGGCTTTCCATATGCAATCTTTGCATATGGAATCCATTTAAACTTGTGTATCATATCAAATAGTTTATTTTGGTGCATCTATTAACATGACATGCATCATCCCATGTTTGTGCACCTATGCCATGTATTGATTGCCCGTCTTCCTTCGTTGTTGTTTTTGCTTCTTCTCGCTTTAGACGACGACGTTGGTACCGACGAGCCTTACGACACCACTACCCAGGACCTAGCCCAGTACCCGGCTGCTGAGCTTCCAGGCAAGTTATCACTCACATGAATCATCGAGTTCCTTCCACACTTGTTGTTGATACTATCCTTTTGTCTACTATTGCTAGCCCTATGAATCGATGCTTGTTCTCCGAACCCATCACATGATTCCCTGAACCAATGATATTGCCTCACCTCCATACCTACAGCCTTTGTTTGTGCCTGTTCTTATCTAGCATGCTTAGGGTTGCTTTTGCTCGAGCCTGTTGTCGGTTACTTCGTTTACTATCGTACTCTTATTGTTGTTACCGTACCGGGGGTTCGAATGTTAATCAATCAATCCTGTTAATGCTGCTATTAATAATAACTTGATGATAAGGCACCGGCAGGAGGCCCTTTGTGGTTTTGAGGCCTGCTAGTGTCGACCCTAATAGGGAAAGGGTCTTGTCTACTGATCCATGATGAGCGCACTACCCGCATGTGGGAAGAGAGTATGGGCGCCCCCCTCAACTTGACTCGATTCGCATCTCGTCCAAATCGCCGTACTAGTTCGGGCTTTCCATTTGCTGCATCATATGCAGGTACGAACCCGAGGCCAGGGTGGAACTTTTGTAGTCGGCATTTAGGGCGGCGTGGTCTTCCAGTGCTATGAAGGTCCTCCACTTCTTCGGGGGGCTGGATTAGCCGCGCACGCGCAGCACGCGGTGCTTTGGGCTTGATGCGAAGAACAGTTGGTTGTGTTGAGTGTCTCGCTTGGTGGGTTTGATTCCCATCTGGCGGGATATTCTTACGTGTACGGTTACTATGGTGCACCCCTGCAGGGATAAATCTTCTCGAGAAGCCGTGTTTTCCGCGGTTATGGATTACTTGGTGAAAGTACTGGCTAACAAGTACTCAGGACAACTTCAACATAATGATCAATCATGTTTCACCCAATGATTAATAACTTGACTAGTAATAGGTTATTCACACAATAACTTGACTCATCTTCTTACAACGGTGTGAGTTATCCTCGGATTGCTTCTTCGGATAAGGGGCGAGATCCAGGATGGGTTTGTTTGAAGTTATCTTTCAGTTGGTTACAATTCCTCGATCTTATCTTTTCTGTTAGCTGGAACTAGTAGTATCTTCTTTAGTTGTTTAGAGCAGCCCGCTGCAGCTGTTATAACACCTATCTTCTTCCGTTGATCCCAAGCATCAATGCTTGTGTTGACGGGTAACTCTTTGATGAAGTGTGAGTCTTGCTTGCCAGTACATCAAATGTACTGACCCCGTTGGGGCTGTGGTTTACGCAGAGTACGACTACGGCTACGATGATCACCAGGATGGCTACTTCGTGGAGTTTGACGACACTGCAGACGAGTAGTTGGCTGGACCCCGGGCAGGATCCAGGACCTACGTGGATGGGCTTCGCTTTCTTTATTTTCTCCGGCTTCTTAAGCCTTTGGATTTGTCTGTACTCAGACCCCTTTGATTGCTTCCGCTGATGTAATGAATGATATGTTGGGACATGTGTCCTCTGGATGAGTGTTTTGCTATCTCTGCCTTAGTGAAGGCTATTTGCAAACGTATTTCATTCTTTTGTGTCCTAGAGACATTCTGTGATTTCCTTTTGTTCAAAGCTGTTGACGTACCGTGCGTGCTTGATTTGAAGTACGTCGACAGTAGTGCCTTAGGTTCCTAGCGGATAGTTTACATCGACGATGGAAGCAGGGCTTGTGTTGTCGCGCATAAGCGCAGGCCTACCAGGAAGCTGGGACGTGGGAGCAGGTATGCCCCATAATCCAAGCACCTGCTATCCAGTTCGGCCCGATGAGTATCCTCTAGAAACCAGGGTGCGACAAATGGTATCAGAGCCTGTCTGACCGTAGGATCCCTTTTACTGGTCGCAGTTTGAGTCTAGAAACTATTTTGTAGCTATATAGGAAAAATGAAACGTGAGAGTAGGAACTCTGTTCTTTTTCTTCTTTCCCCACCCTCCCACCCCTTTTTCTGGTAAGGAAGTGTAACGTTGGTTTTTCCCTTCTCACCTAAACTTTCAAGTTAGGATTTCACGTGTTTTGGGTTCTCCGTAGTACCTCAGGTTTTTGGTCTCGTTTTCCCGATGTTGCTTCGATATCCTGTTCTTCTAAAGAACCTTTCGTCCGTTGAAATCTTGTTGTTGTTTTCCACTTCCTTTTTCTCTTACCGGCGTCTAATCAAAACCTTCCAAATCATCTGCAGATGGGTCTCACCTACTACCCGCAGGTGGTTCGCATGACCCGTTGCGAGGACACTGCCGGTTTTCCGGAGACGCTGAGGGACATGGTTACCTATCTGGGGTTCCGTTGGGCACCAGAGTACCAGGTCTACGAGCACCAGCGCGAGTTCGAGCAGACTTTCTACAGAGCCATCGTCTACATTCTGTCGGATGATGGCAGGAGCATAGTCCACCGCTACGAGTCCGTTGGTTCCACAGTGGACATGGCAGTGCAGCAGGCAGCGTACGTGAGTCTCACCGTCCTTCGGGCTGACTACTGGGGGTTTGATGATTCCATCTATTGTCACATCCCCCGTGGTTACATCACGTCGGCGGGAGTTCACTTCACTATCCACCGCAACCTGGATACCTACGAGGATGATAGCTCCAGGATGTACACCACTGCTCAGTTCGTGAGGCACAGTGACGCCGTTGCTTCCACACTTGCTCAGGAGTTGGCCTCAGTCAGGGACCAGCTCTACCTCGCGTTGACGCGTCTGGCGACGTACACCACAGACTTCGTTGGAGACGAGCGCTTTGCGCGTTTCACTCAGCCAGCTGGTTTTCCTCTGCCAGATGCGGGAGGTTACGAGCCGATCAGAGGTCCACTCCTCAACCTTGGAGCTGGTTACAGTGGTATTCCTCTCTTTGGAGCACAGGGAGAGGACGCTTTCTACTTCACCACTCCGAGGGTTCCTCTCATAGCAGTTCCTATCTACATGGATCGTCGTGATACTAACTTCCGTGAGCGGACTCCTCCTCGCCGTACCACTCGCCGTATCACTCGCCGTACTCCTAGACGCCGTCCTGCGTGATGAGCATTGGAGTACCGATGTATCCGTTACTAGCTGTGTCTAGTTTATCCTTTCGTTTTCGAACCATGTATGGTGTGAGATTCTGATGTACTCGAACGTATGATGTACCTGTTGGTTATCGATTCATGCGTCGGATTAATCTCTCTTTCGGTTGCTAAGTTTATCCCTCCCTATTGTTGTGCTAAAATGAATTTCAATTCAGGATGCCTCCAACAAGGAACACGCCTGAGCCACCGCCGATCGCTGAGCTCTTGACTCAGATGACTCAGGTCATGGCTCAGATGGTCCAGGTTCAGAACCACCAGAACCACCACCAGAATGCTCCAAGGGTCACCATCAAGGACTTCCTCAGTGTGGGTCCCAAGGCTTTCGTGGCAACACGCGAGCCGCTGGATGCTGATGACTGGATCCGTGACGTAGCAAGAGCCCTGGAGATTGCTCATGTTGCGGAAGAGGACAAGGTCAACTATGCTGCTTACCTACTGAAGGGTCAGGCAGCATCGTGGTGGGAGAACTACCAGGCCATGAGAGCTGGCTATCCTATCACTTGGGGTTGCTTCAAGGATGCCTTCCTGAAGTACCACATCCCCGATGGTCTCATGGAGAGGATGCGTGAAGAGTTTTGCTCTCTGAAGCAGGGCAAGCTCGACATCATCGGCTACCAGAATGAGTTCAATCGCCTCGCTCGGTATGCTGGAGGCGAGGTGTCTGCTGAGACCAAGAAGATGGCAAGGTTCCGCCGAGGTTTTAACCCGGAACTGAAGTACGCTCTCACAAACATCAAGTGCAAGGACTTCGTCGAGCTCGTGAACACCGCGCTCAATGAGGAGAATGGGCGCAAGGCGTTCGAGGAGTCCAGGAAGCACTCGCGTGAGGGTGGTTCCTCCTCCAACATGACCACCCCCCCGCAGAAGCGCCGCATCTGGGTGCCAAACAGTGCTGTCACTAGGGCTCCAAATGCCCAAGCTTCTCCAGGCTTTGGTCCCCGCCCACCCAACCCAGCTCAGATGCATGGGCAGAGGTTTGCAATGGCGCAGCCAAGGCCAGATCCTCCGCGTGTCGTCACTTGCTTCAAGTGCAAGGAGACTGGGCACTACGCTGATAAGTGCACTCAGAGGATGCTGCCTCCTCCACCACCTCGCCCCAACACCAACCAGGCGATGGTCCGTGCTCCTCCGCATAAGGCCTTCAACACCAACAACAGGCCTGTTGGGAGGACCGCAAGGGTGAACCACATCAAGGTTGACTCAGCTGAGGAAGCTGCTGACGTCGTGCTCGGTACATTACCCGTAAACTCTTATCCAGCTAAAGTGTTGTTTGATACCGGAGCATCGCATTCCTTTGTGTCAAAGATCTTTGCAACAACTAGTAAACTCCCCTTTGTTGGTTTGGGTTCCCCGCTAGTAGTAAACTCCCCTGGAGCAACTATGCAAACTTCCAAGATCAGTCATGAGAATCAGATCTTAATTGGAGGTCAAATATTTCTTGCTTCTCTTATACTACTTGGCAGTTCTGACATTGATGTCATCCTTGGTATGGATTGGTTGAAGGCCAATGAAGCAAAAATTGACTGTGCTCAAAAGTCAATAACTCTCTTCCACCCTGCTGGCCAGATAGTCTATTCTCCGAAGGAATCAAGTTCTGTTCAGCTGTACACACTCGATGCTAAACCTCTACCTCTGCTTGAAAATGTTCCGGTGGTTTGTGAATTCCCTGACGTCTTTCCACAAGAATTGCCAGGGATGCCTCCAGACAGAGCAGTTGAGTTTGTGATCGAGCTCGAACCAGGTACTGCTCCAATCTCTAAGCATCCATACAAGATAGCTCCTCCTGAACTGAAGTTGTTGAAGGAGCAAATTGATATGTACATGGACAAAGGTTACATTCAGCCTAGTTCTTCCGCTTGGGGTTGCCCAACTCTGTTTGTTGCCAAGAAAGACCAAACAAAAAGACTCGTGGTTGACTATCGTCCTCTCAACGAGAAAACCATCAAGAACAAGTATCCAATTCCTCGTATCGATGATCTTTTTGATCAACTTGCTGGAGCCTCAATATTCTCAAAGTTGGACTTGAGGATGGGTTACCATCAAATAAAGATCAGAAAGGAAGATATTCCTAAGACAGCCTTCACCACTCGCTACGGTCTATATGAATACACCGTAATGTCCTTTGGTCTCACCAATGCACCGGCGACCTTCTCTCGACTGATGAATTCTATCTTCCACGAATACCTCGACAAGTTCGTTGTGGTATATCTTGATGATATCCTTGTCTACTCAAAATCCGAGGAAGAGCATGAAGAACACCTTCGTCTCACTCTCATGAAACTCCGCGAGCATCGTCTATATGCCAAATACTCCAAATGTGAGTTCTGGATTTCAGAAGTGGCCTATCTTGGTCATATCATCTCTGCCAAGGGCATAGCCATTGATCCTGAAAAGGTTAAGGCAATTGTTGATTGGAAACCTCCTAGGACGGTGAAGCAAGTCAGAAGTTTTCTTGGCTTGGCTAGCTATTGCCGTCGTTTCGTCCAAAACTTCTCCAAGATTGCAAAACCTCTCACTGATCTCACCAAGAAGGACAAGAAGTTCGTTTGGTCTCCACAGTGTGATGAAAGTTTCAATCTCCTCAAAACTAAACTCACTTCTACTCCAGTTCTAGTTGGTCCAGATACCACCAAACCTTTCCAGATATTCTGTGATGCTTCTCTCCAAGGCCTAGGTGCAGTTCTTATGCAAGAACGTCAAGTTGTGGCCTATGCTTCACGTCAGTTGAACCCACATGAGCAAAACTATCCCACTCATGATCTTGAACTTGCAGCAGTTGTGTTTGCCCTCAAGAAATGGAGACAATACTTGTTGGGTAACAAAACTGAAATCTTTTCCGATCACAAGAGTCTGAAATACATCTTCACTCAACCAGATCTAAACCTCAGTCAAAGGAGATGGATTGAAAAGATCAAAGACTTCGATCTCACCATTTCTTACACTCCAGGAAAGGCTAATGTTATGGCCGATGCTCTCAGTCGCAAATCCTATTGCAACAATCTCATGATCATGGACAGCCAACCTCCACTTCATGAAGAATTCCAGAAGCTGAACCTTGGTCTTGTTCCTCAAGGCTATCTTGCTAGCTTGACAGCCAGTCCAACTCTCGAGGACAAGATTCGTTCTGAACAGTTTCGTGATGCTGAAATAAAGAGGATGGTAGAGCAAATCAAAGAGGGCAGTGATAAGTTCAAGTCCTTCTCTATTGATGACAAAGGAGCTGTGTTCTTCGAAGGACGCATTGCAGTTCCTCAGATTCAAAGTCTCAAAGATATCATTCTCAAGGAGGCTCATGAAACTCCTCTCTCCATCCACCCTGGAAGTACAAAGATGTACCAGGATCTTAAGACTCTGTATTGGTGGCCTGGCATGAAACGTGAAATTGCTCAATACGTTTCTGAATGCGACGTTTGTCAACGTGTCAAGGCAGTTCATCAGAAAACAGCCGGTCTTCTCCAACCTCTCAAAATCCCTGAGTGGAAGTGGGACATGATTGAAATGGACTTCGTTACTGGGTTTCCAAAGTCCAAGAAGGGCAACGATGCAATCTTCGTTGTCATTGATCGTCTCACCAAGGTTGCTCACTTCTTTGCTGTCAAGGAAACTATCTCAGCTAGCCAGTTAGCAGTCTACACAGCAAAGATCGTTCCTCTTCATGGTGTTCCATTGGAAATTAGCTCAGACCGTGGAAGCATATTCACTTCTCATTTCTGGAAGAGTTTCCAAGATGCATTGGGCACTAAACTTCTGTTCAGCACAGCTTATCACCCTCAGTCTCAGGGGCAAGTCGAAAGAGTCAATCAGATTCTCGAGGATATGCTTAGAGCATGTGGTCTCTCCTTTGGCATGAAATGGGAGGATTGTCTTCCATATGCTGAATTCTCCTACAACAACAGCTACCAGGCAAGCCTAGGCATGGCACCATTTGAGGCATTGTATGGCCGCAGATGCAGGAGTCCAATCAATTGGTCTGGAGTTGGTGAACGTTCACTCTTAGGCCCTGACATTGTTAAGGAAGCCGAGGAGAAAGTTTGTATCATTCGTGACAATCTCAAAATTGCCCAGTCTCGTCCGAAGAGTTACTATGACAGCAAGCACCGGGACATGGTCTATGCACCTGGTGACAAAGCATATCTCCGTGTAACTCCCTTCAGGGGCACTCATCGTTTCGGTGTGAAAGGAAAGCTGGCACCAAGATACATTGGTCCTTTCAACATCCTGTCAAGACGTGCAGAAAATGCCTATCGTCTCGAGCTTCCAGAAAAACTATCAAAAGTGCACGATGTGTTCCACGTGTCACAGCTCAAGAAGTGCTTCAAGGATCCAGATCGTGCAGTTGATCATGATGACATTGAACTGCAAGATGATCTTTCTTATGAGGAGCACCCTACTCGAATTCTCGATGAGACCGTTCGTAAGACTCGCAACAAGAGCACCAAGTTCTTGAAAGTGCAATGGTCGCATCATTCCGATAAAGAGGCAACATGGGAGACCGAAGAGGATCTTCGCAAGAAGTATCCGGACCTTTTCACGTCTCCGTAGGAATCTCGGGGCGCGATTCCTTCAAGGGGGGGCGTTTTGTAACATCCAAATATGAAAACTCCATAGTTGTTTTACTTCTTGTTTTATTTAAGCAATGCATCATGTCATCATCCTCATTTTTATTTCTGTTTGCATTGTTTTCATAATGAAATGCCAACTTAATCAACCTTTGTTTTCACACTTGTCTGCTACAATCTTTCAAATAAAGAATTGCAAATTAAAAACCTCATTTGTTTCCAAACAATCCATTATAATTCACCTATTAAATTGTTGCTTAATTCAATCAATCACTTTAATCAATTAATTCCAAATCATTTCCAAATTCCAACCAATTCTCAAAATCTTTACACTTTTGAATCCATGAAGTTCACCACAACATTGTATTCTTTAAATCATTTTTAAACCCTAGGGGAAACCCTATTGAAATTGCTTTGTTTTTCCAATATTAATTAATATTGGAAATTTCAATCAAATTTGGTTCAATTTTCAAACAGCAAGCAAACATTTAAATTTTTAAAAACAAAAGCTACCAAATGTTTGCTTTTCACCTAAGGAATTTATCCTAATTTTTCCAAATTTTTCTATAAACTAAAACCTATCAATTTCTTCCAAAAGCAAAAGCTACAAAAAAAGCAGAAAAGGAATTTTCGAAAAAAAGAAAAAGGAAACAGCAAAGGAGAGTGGGCTGCGTCCAGCCCACTGCTCCTTTTCCTCCTCTGCGCGCGGCCCAGCCCAGCACTTAACGCGCGTAACGCTTCAAGATTCGTGCCGATCTTCTGTTCGTCGTCGTCAAGCAGTACGGCAGCGCATCGGAGGCGCCACCGCACCCCCGCAGCGACTCCGGCGGCCACGCCGCGCCTCCACGCCTATAAAACGAACCCTAGGGCCCCCGTACCTAACCCTAGCCCTAGGTTTGCTTGTCCCATCGCTCCGCCGCCGCCAATCGCCTCCTCCCCGACGGATTTCCTCTCTGAAACTCTCACCGGCGGCCACCCCTCTGAAGAACGCCATGGCGCCGCCGCGTATCATCTCCACTTAGCCACCTACCCCCTGGAACGGATCCGCCACCCTACCAGCTACGCGTTGGACACCCGCGGGAGCACGGAGGAGCACCACGTCCTCGACGCCGTCCTTGACCTCGCCGCGGCCACCGTCGTCAGCAGATCGTCATCGTCGCGCCGCTGCCTCCTTCTACAACGGTGGTGACCACCGTTCTCTGTCCCCTCCTCCTCCTCTCGCATCCGTGCAGCTGAGCAACTCCAGCACCCACTCGCGCACGGCCACCGTCACAGTTCCCGCCGGCGATCACTGAACCTTGTGCTGTGTCGAGCAAGCGTTTCGTCGTCAGACAAAAATTCAGTTAACGCACTCGTTGAACTATAACCTGAATCCGTCCCCTATACTGTCAAACACCGCAGCGCAGCGCAGATGGTTGCGCTCTCTCTGAATCTTGCGGCAGGTCTCGGGTTCGAGCCCGCATCGCCGCACACTTTTTTGCTGCATTTTGCTTCCACCGCGCGCAGGCCCACATGTCATTGCCTTCCTCTGCCACGCGTGCGCGCGCGCGCCACGCTGGCTAGGGGGTCCACTGCGCAGTGGCAGCGTGTAGAGGCCAACTGAGTAACAAATGGTTTCTGCGAATTCCAGGAAATTACAAAAACATTTTAATTAGCAGAATTAAAACAAAACTTCAAAATTTAATAACTTTCATTCTGTAATTCCAATAAATAAAAACTTTATATGTTTTCTGATCCAAATTTCCTAATCTTTCCAAATATTCAATTTGTGTACTGTTTTGGAAATTACAAATGTATTTAAAATTCAAACTTAAATATTTCAAATGTTAATTTATAAATTCCATAACTAATTATTTATTAATCCAATAAATGCAAATAAAATATGTTTTCCATACCATTTTAAATAACCTATTCAAATATAATTTTTGTTTACTGTTTTGAATAATTAAAATTGCCCAAACCATTTAAATCTTGTTTAATGCAATTAAATTTTTTTTAATATTGTTTAATTCATAATTAAATAATCCTAAGTCCAATTTCAAAATGTGAAACATGTAATCCAACTAAAATTTGATAACCTTTTCAAATATCAACTTTGTTATTTGTTTTGAACACTTTAATTTGATGAAAACAACCACTACTTGTTTAACACCATTAAGTAACAATAATTTCCAAACTTGATAAATGTTTTCTAAAATTGTTAACCATCATTCCAATTGCATTTAATATTGTTATCTTATTGTTCCTCATCATGCATGCATCATGCTAACTCACCTACACATGATGCTTAGTGGTAGAACAATTAATTCAACTCTAAGGCATGGGCTTTCCATATGCAATCTTTGCATATGGAATCCATTTAAACTTGTGTATCATATCAAATAGTTTATTTTGGTGCATCTATTAACATGACATGCATCATCCCATGTTTGTGCACCTATGCCATGTATTGATTGCCCGTCTTCCTTCGTTGTTGTTTTTGCTTCTTCTCGCTTTAGACGACGACGTTGGTACCGACGAGCCTTACGACACCACTACCCAGGACCTAGCCCAGTACCCGGCTGCTGAGCTTCCAGGCAAGTTATCACTCACATGAATCATCGAGTTCCTTCCACACTTGTTGTTGATACTATCCTTTTGTCTACTATTGCTAGCCCTATGAATCGATGCTTGTTCTCCGAACCCATCACATGATTCCCTGAACCAATGATATCGCCTCACCTCCATACCTACATCCTTTGTTTGTGCCTGTTCTTATCTAGCATGCTTAGGGTTGCTTTTGCTCGAGCCTGTTGTCGGTTACTTCGTTTACTATCGTACTCTTATTGTTGTTACCGTACCGGGGGTTCGAATGTTAATCAATCAATCCTGTTAATGCTGCTATTAATAATAACTTGATGATAAGGCACCGGCAGGAGGCCCTTTGTGGTTTTGAGGCCTGCTAGTGTCGACCCTAATAGGAAAAGGATCTTGTCTACTGATCCATGATGAGCGCACTACCCGCATGTGGGAAGCGAGTATGGGCGCCCCCCTCAACTTGACTCGATTCGCATCTCGTCCAAATCGCCGTACTAGTTCGGGCTTTCCATTTGCTGCATCATATGCAGGTACGAACCCGAGGCCAGGGTGGAACTTTTGTAGTCGGCATTTAGGGCGGCGTGGTCTTCCAGTGCTATGAAGGTCCTCCACTTCTTCGGGGGGCTGGATTAGCCGCGCACGCACAGCACGCGGTGCTTTGGGCTTGATGCGAAGAACAGTTGGTTGTGTTGAGTGTCTCGCTTGGTGGGTTTGATTCCCATCTGGCGGGATATTCTTACGTGTACGGTTACTATGGTGCACCCCTGCAGGGATAAATCTTCTCGAGAAGCCGTGTTTTCCGCGGTTATGGATTACTTGGTGAAAGTACTGGCTAACAAGTACTCAGGACAACTTCAACATAATGATCAATCATGTTTCACCCAATGATTAATAACTTGACTAGTAATAGGTTATTCACACAATAACTTGACTCATCTTCTTACAACGGTGTGAGTTATCCTCGGATTGCTTCTTCGGATAAGGGGCGAGATCCAGGATGGGTTTGTTTGAAGTTATCTTTCAGTTGGTTACAATTCCTCGATCTTATCTTTTCTGTTAGCCGGAACTAGTAGTATCTTCTTTAGTTGTTTAGAGCAGCCCGCTGCAGCTGTTATAACACCTATCTTCTTCCGTTGATCCCAAGCATCAATGCTTGTGTTGACGGGTAACTCTTTGATGAAGTGTGAGTCTTGCTTGCCAGTACATCAAATGTACTGACCCCGTTGGGGCTGTGGTTTACGCAGAGTACGACTACGGCTACGATGATCACCAGGATGGCTACTTCGTGGAGTTTGACGACACTGCAGACGAGTAGTTGGCTGGACCCCGGGCAGGATCCAGGACCTACGTGGATGGGCTTCGCTTTCTTTATTTTCTCCGGCTTCTTAAGCCTTTGGATTTGTCTGTACTCAGACCCCTTTGATTGCTTCCGCTGATGTAATGAATGATATGTTGGGACATGTGTCCTCTGGATGAGTGTTTTGCTATCTCTGCCTTAGTGAAGGCTATTTGCAAACTTATTTCATTCTTTTGTGTCCTAGAGACATTCTGTGATTTCCTTTTGTTCAAAGCTGTTGACGTACCGTGCGTGCTTGATTTGAAGTACGTCGACAGTAGTGCCTTAGGTTCCTAGCGGATAGTTTACATCGACGATGGAAGCAGGGCTTGTGTTGTCGCGCATAAGCGCAGGCCTACCAGGAAGCTGAGACGTGGGAGCAGGTATGCCCCATAATCCAAGCACCTGCTATCCAGTTCGGCCCAATGAGTATCCTCTAGAAACCAGGGTGCGACATTAAGCGTGCTGGGGCTGGAGCAATCTCATGATGGGTGACCGATCGGGAAGTGTTAGTAGAAACGAGTAATTTAGATTAAAAATAAAAATGGTTAAAGATAAATATAAATGTGACTATAGTGTGATTAAGTGGTTAAATAAGTGAAATAAAAAAAAACTCAGAAAAAATTCAAAAAAAAAATTTGAAAAAAAATTTGAATTTTTTTTGAAATATTGTGCCCCTACGCCCACGGGGGGCCGTCGGCGTATGTACCCCTACGCCGAGGGGATGCCATCGGTGTAGCCCAGCAAAGGGCGCTCCGTAGCCGCCACGTGGACTCCTACGCCGAGGGGGTTGGCCGTCGGCGTACGTGGGCGCGTAACGGACCCCGTTCTGACGCGTTGTGGGCTCCACCAATCTATACGCCGAGGGCGTATTATACGCCGACGGCCAAAGTGCCTACGCCGACAGGGGTGTACGCCGAGGGTGGCCGTCGGCGTATGCCTACGCCGAGGGGGACAGGGGCTACGCCGAGGGGGTCCGGCCGTCGGCGTCTATCGCGTTTCCCGTAGTGCGTCCATAGATTTGATTTGCCATTCTTCTACACGCACTACTGGATTCCTGCACTTCGCCGTGTATCATAAAGACTCGGCGAAGGGCGAAAAATACTCGGCAACGGCTTTGCCGAGTGTCACACTCGGCACACATGACTCGGCGTCGTCTATCTCGGCAACCGAAACTTTGCCGAGTGTCAGACCGCGGGGTGCTCGGCGAACGCTTTGCCGAGTATATTTGGTGTGCACTCGGCAAAGTATCCTGGGACAGGTTCCGTTCCTTAGTCCCGTAACGGAACGGTGCTCGACACTTTGCCGAGTGTAACACTCGGCAAAGATCCTGGGACCAGGCGTCCATGGTAGCGCCACGTGTCACGCTTTGCCGAGTGTAACACTCGGCAAAGAGCCTGACACAAGGCGTCCATGGTGGCGCCACGTGTCCTGTACGCCGAGTGTCGCGGCACTCGGCAAAGAGAAACCCCCTGTTCGCCGAGTGGCCGCGTTGCCGAGTGTCATGTCGCCGAGCACGTCGACCTCAGCCGAGTGGCCGGTACGCCGAGTGTCGAGGACACTCGGCAAAGTCCAGAAACGGTACGCCGAGTCTTTTCCTTTGCCGAGTGTCTATTCGCCGAGCGGGCTCACTCCACCGAGTGAGGTCTACGCCGAGTGTCGTGACACTCGGCATAGTCCCCTCCGTGTACGCCGAGCAGGGGTTTGCCGAGTGTCGCACTCGGCAAAGAGGTTGCCCAGGCGACCAAATGGCACCTGGGAGCAAACGTTGCCGAGTGTTTTGTTGGCCACTCGGCAAAGTCTTGCTCCCAGGTGCCATTTGGTCGCCTGGGCAACCTCTTTGCCGAGTGTAACACTCGGCATAGTGACCATTTGGGTCTTTGCCGAGTGCAACACTCGGCAAAGTGGTCGAAATTTTAACAGCAGCTTGCTGCATTTGCTATATTCCCTGCAAACAAATCACAAATAATATTTGTTTCACAATTTTCAGTACCAGAACACACAGAACACACATATACTTCATATTTAGCTCCACAAACACAAAACACACATATTTGCACCAAAATAGAAACAAATGCATAACATACTTAATATTTAGCTCCACAAACACAGAATGCATGACACAAAGGTTTAAACGCCATCCTACAAGCATCCTAAGTAGTTCACAAGTTCATCATCATCTATGGATCCACAACAAGCACCGAGGTCTACGGAGCCGACTCGTCACCGCCAGCTCGATCGCCGTCCTGGTCCATGTCGTTCTGGGTTCCCGATGATGAAGCATTTCCCTATAAAGATCCATATTAGTCGACTAAGCTGAAAAAATGAATCAGCTAACAAGCTGCAAACCAACTTACCAAGTTCAGGTTAAACGGCGGTAGAGGAGGTAGAGGGGGAGCTGATGGATCCCGTGGAAGAGCGCTGACCATCTGCAAAGATGAAAAGAGATAGACCGGTGAGTTTACACGCATATAATGATGAATGGAACTAAAAGGGATGAAAATAATACCTGCATCATTGCCTGCATCCATGCATGCTGGCTACTCATCTGCTCCTCCATTCTTTGGACCTTCTCTTGGGACTCCCTCGCGATCCGCTTGTTTTCATCAACTTCATCCTACGGGATGTTTAATGTCAACAATTGCGCAACGGAAACAAGATATACGGGTGCTGAAGAATGATTGTACCTGCATAGCGGCGATGGCATCTAGTCCTGGCCGTGGGCGGCGCTCGATAGAGGGCGATGAGCTGACCGACCTCGCACGGATCTGGGAGAGTGTGGGTGTACCTGTGGTATCGAAGGCGCCATTGGCGAAGGCAAATCTGCCGTTCCTTCGACCCTCTCCCGCAACCATAGCAACCTGTGGATCATAGGGGGCCGTGAAGGGGTCACACTCAGGGCCGTGCTTCTCCTTCATCTTCTCGACGTACTTCTCCCACTTCTTGCCGGTTTGCGAGTTGATCCACTGCTGATCAGCCGGTACATCAGGTTTCAGCACCTTGGGGGTCCGGGTCCTACGGAAGGCCTGCATGCGAGTGATCTCATTGCCCTTCTCGGCCTACAATTGAAAGCAGAATTATATTAGCAAAAACCTATAAAGTTACAAAGAACATTGCATTGAAACGGTTATTTACCTCTCTCTGGACGATGCCGGTGAGGGTGAGGCCGCCCTGACGGTGTCCCTCGCCTAGCAGAAGACGTCGGGCCCGGCACGCGGCGTGTTCCGCCTTGTACCCGTCGCTCACCCACTTCGCGACCATCACCTTATAGCAAGGCAGCTTGTTGGCCAGCCACTGAGGCACCACCTGTTTGAAAAAATTAGACCCACGTGAGACCACCCGGCGGCCATATACGAATAACTTTAAAGACTATGTCCTTACCTTCAAGTATTGGACCTCCGACATGTGAATCTGTCGGGCGTCCTTCTTGGACAACGTGGTGTTCAAGTATTTGGCGTAGAACTTAACCACGCACAGCACACGCGCCTCGTAGTGCATGTCACGGATAAGCTTCTTGGCCATCTTGATCAGCACAGCCGTGGCCCTACCCTCTTCCCCCTCGACGCAGGTGAAGTAGTCCTACAACCATTGCAGAAATTGAATACATTAGCACGATATATATATATATTTCACGAAAGATATTGCCCTTAAACCATTTAGCATTGGAAAATATACTAACCCAGAAATCCGTAATCACCCGGGTGCCTAAGTGGTCGTACACCCGGCCCCACTTGTCCGCCACATCGGGCACCTGCTCGTAGTGCTTCCAGGAAGCAGCTGGCTCCTCCTTGCCATCCAGGGTGACCAAGCCTGGGAAATGCTTCTTGCAAATAAGCCCAAGGATGCCGCTCATGGGCCGTGGTGGCCTGGGCCCCACATACGCCAAGGACCTGCACGTGCACAAAAGAAAAACAAGCTAGTTAGTTATGTTTTGATGAAAAATTAATATAGCAAAAATGTAGCAACAATGATTAACAATCACTTACGTGTCGCCGTCCGGTCTGACCAAGTGGTGCCGGTGGGGGTATGGCGGCTCAGGTAGCCGCGTGGGCCCGCGCAGAAAAGGTTTCTTGTCCGCGGGCCACACTTTCCCTAGCTGGGGGAGCGGGTGTGCGAACAAGTCCTCGTCCTCCTCGGACTCCGGGTCCGAGGGCTGCTGCTCCTCCTCCTCGTCCCGGTCAGACCCGTCCTCGGCGTCTGATCCCTCCTGCTCGTGCTCCTCCTCCTCCTGCTGCTCCTCATCCTCCTGCTCCTCCTCCGAGTCAGAAGAAGTAACCTCGGGCAAGGGGCTCTGTGAGCGAGCAGCCCGGTGCGAACCACGCCCCCCTGGGCGACGGGCCGGGGCTCTCCGTGAGCTAGAGGTCTCCTCCGTGCCCGCAACCCGTCGTCGCCCTATCAGTTTGCGCGCGCCATCCTCAGATCTGGCGTACAAGCCCGTCACATGGGACTTCTTGGCGGTGCGCTTCACCCCCTTGGGGGCCTTGGAACCTGCCATGTTTCACCTGTTATGACACAAGAGGGAACCCGATTAGTACAGGTGATAACAAATGTTAAAAAGTTAAATAAACAAAGAGTAATTCATACAAAGCATATTATGTACATGCAAAAATAAATTAAAGCGCAATTAAAATAGTAAAGTGTCACAATTTCACCTTTTCTGTACTTAAATCCTGACATTTGTCATGTGCACGATTTTCTGCTGAAAATCTCCTCCCATGAGCTTGAAGAACCTGATCTTGTTCACGGCCATGTGCTCCCAGAAGTAGTGCTCTTGCCACTCCCTGCACCGATATTTTGGTGACCAAAATAACAGCGTAGGGAGTGGCAAGAGCACTACTACTGGGAGCACATGGATGTGAGCAAGATCAGATTCTTCCAGCTCATATGGGAGGAGATTTTGAGCACAAAATCGTAAGTGCTTGGAGACTCTAAGAACCATGACAAACGTCAGGATTTTAAGCGCAAGTAATGTAATAGCAATAAGAAGTTCGGAATAGAAAAATAAATCCTGACATTTGTCATGTGCACGATTTTCTGCTGAAAATCTCCTCCCATGAGCTTGAAGAACCTGATCTTGTTCACGGCCATGTGCTCCCAGAAGTAGTGCTCTTGCCACTCCCTGCACCGATATTTTGGTGACCAAAATAACAGCGTAGGGAGTGGCAAGAGCACTACTACTGGGAGCACATGGATGTGAGCAAGATCAGATTCTTCCAGCTCATATGGGAGGAGATTTTGAGCACAAAATCGTAAGTGCTTGGAGACTCTAAGAACCATGACAAACGTCAGGATTTTAAGCGCAAGTAATGTAATAGCAATAAGAAGTTCGGAATAGAAAAATAAATCCTGACATTTGTCATGTGCACGATTTTCTGCTGAAAATCTCCTCCCATGAGCTTGAAGAACCTGATCTTGTTCACGGCCATGTGCTCCCAGAAGTAGTGCTCTTGCCACTCCCTGCACCGATATTTTGGTGACCAAAATAACAGCGTAGGGAGTGGCAAGAGCACTACTACTGGGAGCACATGGATGTGAGCAAGATCAGATTCTTCCAGCTCATATGGGAGGAGATTTTGAGCACAAAATCGTAAGTGCTTGGAGACTCTAAGAACCATGACAAACGTCAGGATTTTAAGCGCAAGTAATGTAATAGCAATAAGAAGTTCGGAATAGAAAAATATTACAAGCTATAAGTTTCGAAGTGACACACAAATAGTGAAAACTAAATGCTAATTATACATTGACGGTTACATAGTTGGAACACAAATGGTTCAGAACCCATTGTCTACATCCTTGGGATCATAACTTGGACCGGGATCATCATCGTCGTCGCTATCACGGGTGTACCACCACTCTTCCATGTAGTTCGATGGTGGACCGCTCGGCTCCTCAACATCGGGTATGTGGAGACGTTCAAGTAGTTCCACGTCCTTAGAGTTAAGAACAGCTGGATCGTCGTCTTGCTCACTCTCGGCGCCCATGCCATCATCACCGTCGTCTTCTACCATTTCGTCAATTGTAGGCAAGTCGATGCTGAACCGGCCGGTGAGCCCATCGGCGTCCTCTTGATAGAACTCTCCCTCATAGGTGATGGGGTTTATGCGCTGGTGGTAATCTTCATCGTTTGGAGGAGGTGGTCTATTACGCGGTGGCACCGTGATCACCACATCCCACCCCTGGAGACGTTTCATAGTTTTGCATGGGTAGGGGAGATAGAATACTTGGGTGGCATGTTGTGCAATGATGTAGACATCATCTCCCCCATAGACAGATGCTCGTTCAATTTCGATCAATCCAATTTCAGGATTTCGTCTCACTCTAGTTGGATCGAACCAATGGCATTTGAATACAACCGGGTTCTTCTTGCCGAAATGGAAATCGAGCTCATAAATTCCCTCGACGATGCCGAAGTAATCACCACCGGCATTCGTGAAGACCCCGAAATTATTTGTCTTCCGGTTCGGCCGTTTCTCATCGTAAGAACGGTTTCTTTCTCAAATAACCTAGGTGCGGAATGACAAAAATCGGAGTTAGACACAAACTATGGGAATGAAAGCTTGTGAAAAGAAGGTGTTGAGCACTTACTCAATGTAGGGCTTTACTTCCGCCGTGTTCTTCAGGACACACGAGAGAATAGCCGTCCATTGTTCATGTGAGTCTACTTGCTCTTGCTTCGCGCCACTTGATCTGCCACCAAGCCCTGCAAGTATGCTAAGCTCGGGTGCATCCGCGGAGTTGGGGTCATTATTGTACCGAGAAACTGGATTATGACGAGTGGGAAGACTTTCATGATAGTACTTTGTCGTAAAGTTTGCCACCTCCTCGTTGAGGGTTGCCTCACATATGGATGCTTCGATGCGACATTTGTTCGTGCTTTTCTCTCTAAGTTTCTTCTGCTCTCTCTCGGTTGAAAACATCCAGCGGTACTGCACAGGGCCACCCAATCGTGCCTCTTCAGCGAGATGCAAGAGCAAGTGTTGCATCGGATTAAAGAAGCCGGGGGGAAAGATCGCCTCTAGGTCCACCAGTAAGCCGGCAACCTGTTCCTCCAACTTAGCAACCACAGCTCGGTCTAATTCCTTGGCACAAAGCTGGCGAAAGAAAAAACTCAACTTGGCTAGCACTAGCCAAATTTCCTCATCAACGTATCCTCGAATCATGACAGGCATGATCCGCTCAATCCATACGTGGTAGTCATGACTCTTGAGCCCTGTTATCCGAAGCCCTGCAAGATTCACTCCCCTCATTATATTAGCTGCGTACCCATCAGGGAAGAAGAGACAGTCCAAGATCCACTGGAGAACTTCTTTCCTTTGGGCCCTAGTCAGGCAGAAAGGGGCCGGTGGCTTCGTCCAGGTTTTTTTGGTTTTGGTGGGAGGCTTCATGTTTAAATGTTTCCTGTCACATAGCTCCTCTTGATCGACTCTTGCCTTAACGTTATCCTTCGTCTTCTCAAGATCCATAAGTGTTGCCCAAAGGGCCTCGGCGATATTTTTTTCCGTGTGCATGACATCAATGTTATGTGGAAGAAGAAGATCCTGCATGTAAGGGAGCTTCCACAGGCATGAGATGTGAGTCCACTGGTGCCACTCTCCATATCCCAGAAAGCCAGTCCCCTCGGCATTGAGCTCCAGACTTTCTAGCTGAGCCTTCACGTCTACACCGGTCATCAAAGTTGGTCGTGGAGCATCGACAGCTACATCTTTCGTCCACTTCTTTTTATTTCGCCGGTATTTGTGACCAAGACGAAGGAACTGACGATGTTGGTCAAAGCATGAGTATTTTCCACCCTTTTTGAGCCAAAGGAAAGTCACAGCCTGGTAGCACACCGGACAAGGCCACTTCCCATGAGTGCACCAGCCGCAGAATATCGCGCGAGCCGGAAGGTCATGCAGGGAAGTGAAGTACCAAACATACATATCAAAGTGCTTCTTTTCTGCGGCGTCGTATGTCCGTACCCCGGTGTTCCAAGCAATGAGGAGATCATCTACCAGCGGCTCCATGAACACGGACATATTCTTCCCTGGATACTCAGGCCCTGGAATTATCAGCGACAGGAACATGTTCTGCCGTTGCATGCACACGCCGGGGGGGAGGTTCATCGGGATAACAAACATCGGCCAACAACTGTATGAGGCAGACGTCATACCATATGGGTTGAAACCATCGGTTGATAACGCAACGGCTACACTCCTGGGGTCACCCGCTTTCTTCTTATGTTTGCCAACGAAGTCCTTCCATGCTTCACCATCAGACGGATGTATCATCTTATGAGGACGGTACCTCTTCCCGTCTGACGGCCATCTCATCTGTTTCGCAGATTCCTCGGTCATAAAAAGCCTTTGGATCCGCGGTATGAATGGAAGATATCGAAGGATCTTTTTGGCGACCGTTAGCTGCGTCTTCTGACCATTACCGGAGTCCACCTCCAGAAACCTAGAGGCCCCGCATTTGACACAGTACTTTGTCTTCTCATGCTCTTTCCTGAACAACATGCAACTCTTCGGACAACAATCTATCTTTTCATACGGCATCTTAAGGGAACCGAGGATTTTTTTCGACTCGTACATGTTCTTTGGAAGAAGGTGTTCCGCCGGCAAGAGGGTGGCAATAACGGTCAGAAATGCATCAAAGGCGGCTATGCTTACATTGTGCTGGCTTTTGACCGCCATAAGCCGGCCGATGGCATCAAGTTGAGAAACTCGTGTATGCTCGTGCAATGGTTTTTGTGTCTCAAACAATGTGTCATAGAACTCTTTCGTGCTCTCCTCCGCATACTCGGGGGCATCTCCCTCACCGGTTGGATTTTCAGGTGCATGTGCAGTAGTGAAATCATCTAACATCCTGTCAAAACCGGTATCAAAATCGGTCGATGCATCCTCAGTGCTAGGTGCCACCTTCTTCTTCTTCTTTCTACGGCGTACGGGATCGGCAGACTCGCCATGGTACACCCAACGGTAATAGTTTGGCATAAACCCGTACTTCCCAAGGTGATCAGAAATGACTATCCTCGGTTTCTCTGTCATGTTACGACAACGACTACAGGGGCACCATACATCAGACGAATCGTCAACTCTAGCAAATGCAAAATCCAAGAACTGGTTGGTCTTTGTAACCATCCATTGTCATATCCTTCACACTCGGTCGGCCACTGTACATCCACTCGCGTTCCTCCATTTCCACGCTGATGAATGCTCAGACATATTAACATGTGTTTAAAATTTAACAAGTTTGTTTAAATTATCTACAACATACTGCAAGTTTTACGCTTTGAATGCAATCCTACATGCCTACTAGGTAAAGATAGGTCCTAATCCCACCCGTGGATGTGTAGCTTGTGTTTGGTTTCCATGTCTACTCCTATCCGAGACAAATTTCGGCAGCACCTCCCCGCTGTTCTCCTAATACACGTCTCGACCACGGGGGTCGAGAGAATGTGTACTCGGAGAACAACAGAGAGGCGCCACCGAAATCTGTCTCGGATAGGAGTAGAACATGGAAAACAAACACAGCTACACATCCACGAGCTGTCCAAAAAACGTGGACAATTCGAAACAGTCGCGGTTATAAAAATATAGATCTTTGTATATAAATATATACAAAGAGTTCTATTTTTATAACTACAACTCTTCCGAACGGGAGACGCCTAGGGTAACGCGACTAGTTTGGTGATCTACAAAAAACAACTATAAAGAAAATCTAAAGATCGACCGAGGGGGAGGGTTTTACCCTCAAAGCGTGGCCGGCTGTCGACGAAGATGATCGCAGACGCTGCCGGCCTGCGACGACCCTCCTCAGCAAATCCCCACCTGCCCCGACGCTCCTGGCCTCAACCTCGATCCATGTCCTGCAAAAGGGAAGATGTAGTGTTAATAAACAACATATATACTACTAATTTAGTCATGGCTAATGAGCTAAAAAATTCCAAAGCTAAGACATGCAAACGATATAAAAATACCCACATAATACTACCCACTCATTGAACAGTCGATCAAGTAACATCTCAGCTATTTACATGATTGCGCGCCATGACTACAGAGGGCTGCTATTTACATGATTGACCACATCGACGCGATAGTCGCCATGCGTGGCTTGGTGGTTGCGGAGTATGAAGGCCGCCGCGGGCCGCGCCATTGCCGGACTACCATATCCGGTGAGAGGCGCATCGGCCAGCAACGGCGGACGGAGGCAGGCTAGCTAGATATGCATGGCCGAACAATGGCCGATGCAGCCAGCAATTGTTACCATCAGTACTACCAAAGTTACCAAAACATTCAGTGCATTGCAGCAATAATATCTTCATGTACTCATTTCTTTATATTTTGTATTTTAAATAGAAATATATCTGTTGTTGAAGCAAGATTTGGTAGTTTAAAATTGTACCATCAGTACTACGATATTGTGTACTTAATCACGTATAACAGTTTAAAATTATCATGCATGGATAACAATAGAGTAGTTTCTGCTCAGTGGGTTTATTTCTTGTCATATTGCCTTTCATTGTGTCTATTAGGACTATCAGTTTTTGTAGCTTTTTTTTGTGAGAATTACAGTTTTTGTAGCTAATTGATTGCAGTGCTGAATGTTAAGATGTCTTGGTGAAACCTGTATGAATGAACACAATCACTACGACATGAACGGATCAAAAATAGTTAAGTGCAGTTTATTAAAGCTGAGGTTTTCGCTTGCCCAAATAGTACAGGTATGAAATGCAATAAAAGGATATGGAAAATATGATCCAATAGCAGAGGCTAGTGGCAGCCCATGATTCAAATCACAGTCCATATGTTTGAATAAAATGCAGAACTAAACTACTATACAAAACAGAGAGTAGGGAACTGGAGGTGCAATTTTCAGCTCAAACAGGACCTACTCTTTGCACATTAACAGCTGTAGGTAATCCAATTTTTGTGTTCAAATTTAATAATAATTTAGATTCTTACTCAGCTTGTGCAAAATTCATATAACTGACAGACATCTCGATATATGCGATTGGGAAGTAATAAAAAATATAACTCTTCCACAATGGATTATGAGTACAAATCTAAAAATAAAGGATAGCTCTCGGTAGTACATTTTCAGAAAATCAAATTGGCAAGAGGCTATTTTAACTAAAGGAATAGTTTGGTGATTACTTAATCCTCCCGCATTGATAAATATATCTAGATCCCGTGATGCATCTATAAATCTAAAAATTGGTACAGAGTAGCGAAAACTTGACGATTTTGTGGATCCAATCCTGTAAATTTAAGCCTCAATCAAGTCATCTATTGATGCCTCCCCTTACCAGCAATTCCAACTATCTGCTACACCAAAATAAAAAAAATAAGATAACAGAGGAGGAGGGAAAGTAGTAGTAGCAGCAGTGCAGATCAGAGGAGGGGGCGGGGAGGAGGGGAGGCTTACCGATCGATGGTCGACGCCGTCGTCCACGCTGCAGGCTGCGGCGCGATGGGAGGACCTGGGGCGTTAGCGAGGGGCACGGCGAGCCGTTGGGCGACCGGAAATGGGCAGAAGTGGCCGTCCGTCGATGGCGCGGGCGAGCAGCCCTGGCGGCGGCAGATCGAGAATGGCCTGGCGGCGGCTCGGTGGGGAGAGGGAGGAGGAGGGGGCGGCGGCTCGGTGGGGGGAAGGAGAGAGGAGGGGGCGGGGAGGAGGGGAGGCTTGCCGGGAGGAGGAAGGTGGGCGGCGGTGGCTGGGTGGGCGGCGGCGTCGGAGAGAGGGAGTACGGCGTGGCGGCGGCTCGGACGGGGTGGGAGAGGTGTGGCTCGATGGAAGAGAGAAAAGATCTAAGAAAGGGATAGGGTTGCGGCCGGCCCGCCATATTTTTGTTCCCGGTTCACGTCTTTGCCGAGTGTCAAATGTCGGGACACTCGGCAAAGTACGTGGATGCGACTGCCAGTGCATTGTTTGCCGAGTGTCAAACGTCGGGACACTCGGCAAAGAACGTGGATGCGACTGCCAGTGCATTGTTTGCCGAGTGTCAGACGTCGGGACACTCGGCAAAGTACGTGGATGCGACTGCCAGTACATTGTTTGCCGAGTGTCATTTGTCGGGACACTCGGCAAAGTACAAACATTAAAGGCTTTTACCTTGGTCTTTGTTTAAGTATACAAATAATCACATAATAATTAATATTAATTCTTATACAAAGTTTAATTACTTTCACTATTGAATAGTCCGTCTTTTTCTACACCGGGGCTAGTGTATCTCCGGAGAGGGGACCCGGAGCGTCGGGATCCCACCTAAACCAATGTTTTGCCATGCCATGTGTGTTAGATTGTATCATGGGTGTTGGGTGCCAAAGATAGCATCACTCTCTGTGCCGGGGCCTCACCGACGTCGGATTCTCTCTCGCGGGTTCCAGGACTGCTCACACCCCGAAACTCCCAGATCTGACGTAACGGGGGGAATCTTGCAAGTAGGTGGGCCCTACCATTGTCAATGGTGTTCCTTGGGCCTAACATGACACAACCAAGCAACTAGTTCCACTTTGCTACCCACTTCCGGCTCACGCAGGGGGGCTAGACGCCGGTTCCGTCTTTTTCTACACCGGGGCTAGTGTATCTCCGGAGAGGGGACCCGGAGCATCGGGATCCCACCTAAACCAATGTTTTGCCATGCCATGTGTGTTAGATTGTATCATGGGTGTTGGGTGCCAAAGATAGCATCACTCTCTGTGCCGGGGCCTCACCGACGTCGGATTCTCTCTCGCGGGTTCCAGGACTGCTCACACCCCGAAACTCCCGGATCTGACGTAAAGGGGGGAATCTTGCAAGTAGGTGGGCCCTACCATTGTCAATGGTGTTCCTTGGGCCTAACATGACACAACCAAGCAACTAGTTCCACTTTGCTACCCACTTCCGGCTCACGCAGGGGGGCTGGACGCCGGTTCCGTCTTTTTCTACACCGGGGCTAGTGTATCTCCGGAGAGGGGACCCGGAGCGTCGGGATCCCACCTAAACCAATGTTTTGCCATGCCATGTGTGTTAGATTGTATCATGGGTGTTGTGTGCCAAAGATAGCATCACTCTCTGTGCCGGGGCCTCACCGACGTCGGTTTCTCTCTCGCGGGTTCCAGGACTGCTCACACCCCGAAACTCCCGGATCTGACGTAACGGGGGGAATCTTGCAAGTAGGTGGGCCCTACCATTGTCAAGTGTGTTCCTTGGGCCTAACATGACACAACCAAGCAACTAGTTCCACTTTGCTACCCACTTCCGGCTCACGCAGAGGGGGCTAGACGCAGGTTCCGTCTTTTTCTACACCGGGGCTAGTGTATCTCCGGAGAGGGGACCCGGAGCGTCGGGATCCCACCTAAACCAATGTTTTGCCATGCCATGTGTGTTAGATTGTATCATGGGTGTTGGGTGCCAAAGATAGCATCACTCTCTGTGCCGGGGCCTCACCGACGTCGGATTCTCTCTCGCGGGTTCCAGGACTGCTCACACCCCGAAACTCCCGGATCTGACGTAACGGGGGGAATCTTGCAAGTAGGTGGGCCCTACCATTGTCAATGGCGTTCCTTGGGCCTAACATGACACAACCAAGCAACTAGTTCCACTTTGCTACCCACTTCCGGCTCACGCAGGGGGGGCTAGACGCCGGTTCCGTCTTTTTCTACACCGGGGCTAGTGTATCTCCGGAGAGGGGACCCGGAGCATCGGGATCCCACCTAAACCAATGTTTTGCCATGCCATGTGTGTTAGATTGTATCATGGGTGTTGGGTGCCAAAGATAGCATCACTCTCTGTGCCGGGGCCTCACCGACGTCGGATTCTCTCTCGCGGGTTCCAGGACTGCTCACACCCCGAAACTCCCGGATCTGACGTAACGGGGGGAATCTTGCAAGTAGGTGGGTCCTACCATTGTCAAGGGTGTTCCTTGGGAATAACATGACACAACCAAGCAACTAGTTCCACTTTGCTACCCACTTCTGGCTCACGCAGAGGGGGCTGGACGCCGGTTCCGTCTTTTTCTACACCGGGGCTAGTGTATCTCCGGAGAGGGGACCCGGAGCGTCGGGATCCCACCTAAACCAATGTTTTGCCATGCCATGTGTGTTAGATTATATCATGGGTGTTGTGTGCCAAAGATAGCATCACTCTCTGTGTCGGGGCCTCACCGACGTCGGATTCTCTCTCGCGGGTTCCAGGACTGCTCACACCCCGAAACTCCCGGATCTGACGTAACGGGGGGAATCTTGCAAGTAGGTGGGCCCTACCATTGTCAAGTGTGTTCCTTGGGCCTAACATGACACAACCAAGCAACTAGTTCCACTTTGCTACCCACTTCCGGCTCACGCAGAGGGGGCTAGACGCAGGTTCCGTCTTTTTCTACACCGGGGCTAGTGTATCTCCGGAGAGGGGACCCGGAGCGTCGGGATCCCACCTAAACCAATGTTTTGCCATGCCATGTGTGTTAGAGTGTATCATGGGTGTTGTGTGCCAAAGATAGCATCACTCTCTGTGCCGGGGCCTCACCGACGTCGGATTCTCTCTCGCGGGTTCCAGGACTGCTCACACCCCGAAACTCCCGGATCTGACGTAACGGGGGGAATCTTGCAAGTAGGTGGGCCCTACCATTGTCAATGGTGTTCCTTGGGCCTAACATGACAAAACCAAGCAACTAGTTCCACTTTGCTACCCACTTCCGGCTCACGCAGAGGGGGCAGGACGACGGTTCCGTCTTTTTCTACATCGGGGCTAGTGTATCTCCGGGGAGGGGACCCGGAGCGTCGGGATCCCACCTAAACCAATGTTTTGCCATGCCATGTGTGTTAGATTGTATCATGGGTGTTGTGTGCCAAAGATAGCATCACTCTCTGTGCCGGGGCCTCACCGACGTCGGATTCTCTCTCGCGGGTTCCAGGACTGCTCACACCCCGAAGCTCCCGGATCTGACGTAACGGGGGGAATCTTGCAAGTAGGTGGGCCCTACCATTGTCAAGTGTGTTACTTGGGCCTAACATGACACAACCAAGCAACTAGTTCCACTTTGCTACCCACTTCCGGCTCACGCAGAGGGGGCTAGACGCAGGTTCCGTCTTTTTCTACACCGGGGCTAGTGTATCTCCGGAGAGGGGACCCGGAGCGTCGGGATCCCACCTAAACCAATGTTTTGCCATGCCATGTGTGTTAGATTGTATCATGGGTGTTGGGTGCCAAAGATAGCATCACTCTCTGTGCCGGGGCCTCACCGACGTCGGATTCTCTCTCGCGGGTTCCAGGACTGCTCACACCCCGAAACTCCCAGATCTGACGTAACGGGGGGAATCTTGCAAGTAGGTGGGCCCTACCATTGTCAATGGTGTTCCTTGGGCCTAACATGACACAACCAAGCAACTAGTTCCACTTTGCTACCCACTTCCGGCTCACGCAGGGGGGGCTAGACGCCGGTTCCGTCTTTTTCTACACCGGGGCTAGTGTATCTCCGGAGAGGGGACCCGGAGCATCGGGATCCCACCTAAACCAATGTTTTGCCATGCCATGTGTGTTAGATTGTATCATGGGTGTTGGGTGCCAAAGATAGCATCACTCTCTGTGCCGGGGCCTCACCGACGTCGGATTCTCTCTCGCGGGTTCCAGGACTGCTCACACCCCGAAACTCCCGGATCTGACGTAAAGGGGGGAATCTTGCAAGTAGGTGGGCCCTACCATTGTCAATGGTGTTCCTTGGGCCTAACATGACACAACCAAGCAACTAGTTCCACTTTGCTACCCACTTCCGGCTCACGCAGGGGGGCTGGACGCCGGTTCCGTCTTTTTCTACACCGGGGCTAGTGTATCTCCGGAGAGGGGACCCGGAGCGTCGGGATCCCACCTAAACCAATGTTTTGCCATGCCATGTGTGTTAGATTGTATCATGGGTGTTGTGTGCCAAAGATAGCATCACTCTCTGTGCCGGGGCCTCACCGACGTCGGTTTCTCTCTCGCGGGTTCCAGGACTGCTCACACCCCGAAACTCCCGGATCTGACGTAACGGGGGGAATCTTGCAAGTAGGTGGGCCCTACCATTGTCAAGTGTGTTCCTTGGGCCTAACATGACACAACCAAGCAACTAGTTCCACTTTGCTACCCACTTCCGGCTCACGCAGAGGGGGCTAGACGCAGGTTCCGTCTTTTTCTACACCGGGGCTAGTGTATCTCCGGAGAGGGGACCCGGAGCGTCGGGATCCCACCTAAACCAATGTTTTGCCATGCCATGTGTGTTAGATTGTATCATGGGTGTTGGGTGCCAAAGATAGCATCACTCTCTGTGCCGGGGCCTCACCGACGTCGGATTCTCTCTCGCGGGTTCCAGGACTGCTCACACCCCGAAACTCCCGGATCTGACGTAACGGGGGGAATCTTGCAAGTAGGTGGGCCCTACCATTGTCAATGGCGTTCCTTGGGCCTAACATGACACAACCAAGCAACTAGTTCCACTTTGCTACCCACTTCCGGCTCACGCAGGGGGGGCTAGACGCCGGTTCCGTCTTTTTCTACACCGGGGCTAGTGTATCTCCGGAGAGGGGACCCGGAGCATCGGGATCCCACCTAAACCAATGTTTTGCCATGCCATGTGTGTTAGATTGTATCATGGGTGTTGGGTGCCAAAGATAGCATCACTCTCTGTGCCGGGGCCTCACCGACGTCGGATTCTCTCTCGCGGGTTCCAGGACTGCTCACACCCCGAAACTCCCGGATCTGACGTAACGGGGGGAATCTTGCAAGTAGGTGGGTCCTACCATTGTCAAGGGTGTTCCTTGGGAATAACATGACACAACCAAGCAACTAGTTCCACTTTGCTACCCACTTCTGGCTCACGCAGAGGGGGCTCGACGCCGGTTCCGTCTTTTTCTACACCGGGGCTAGTGTATCTCCGGAGAGGGGACCCGGAGCGTCGGGATCCCACCTAAACCAATGTTTTGCCATGCCATGTGTGTTAGATTATATCATGGGTTTTGTGTGCCAAAGATAGCATCACTCTCTGTGCCGGGGCCTCACCGACGTCGGATTCTCTCTCGCGGGTTCCAGGACTGCTCACACCCCGAAACTCCCGGATCTGACGTAACGGGGGGAATCTTGCAAGTAGGTGGGCCCTACCATTGTCAAGTGTGTTCCTTGGGCCTAACATGACACAACCAAGCAACTAGTTCCACTTTGCTACCCACTTCCGGCTCACGCAGGGGGGGCTAGACGCCGGTTCCGTCTTTTTCTACACCGGGGCTAGTGTATCTCCGGAGAGGGGACCCGGAGCGTCGGGATCCCACCTAAACCAATGTTTTGCCATGCCATGTGTGTTAGATTGTATCATGGGTGTTGGGTGCCAAAGATAGCATCACTCTCTGTGCCGGGGCCTCACCGACGTCGGATTCTCTCTCGCGGGTTCCAGGACTGCTCACACCCCGAAACTCCCGGATCTGACGTAAAGGGGGGAATCTTGCAAGTAGGTGGGCCCTACCATTGTCAATGGTGTTCCTTGGGCCTAACATGACACAACCAAGCAACTAGTTCCACTTTGCTACCCACTTCCGGCTCACGCAGGGGGGCTGGACGCCGGTTCCGTCTTTTTCTACACCGGGGCTAGTGTATCTCCGGAGAGGGGACCCGGAGCGTCGGGATCCCACCTAAACCAATGTTTTGCCATGCCATGTGTGTTAGATTGTATCATGGGTGTTGTGTGCCAAAGATAGCATCACTCTCTGTGCCGGGGCCTCACCGACGTCGGTTTCTCTCTCGCGGGTTCCAGGACTGCTCACACCCCGAAACTCCCGGATCTGACGTAACGGGGGGAATCTTGCAAGTAGGTGGGCCCTACCATTGTTAAGTGTGTTCCTTGGGCCTAACATGACACAACCAAGCAACTAGTTCCACTTTGCTACCCACTTCCGGCTCACGCAGAGGGGGCTAGACGCAGGTTCCGTCTTTTTCTACACCGGGGCTAGTGTATCTCCGGAGAGGGGACCCGGAGCGTCGGGATCCCACCTAAACCAATGTTTTGCCATGCCATGTGTGTTAGATTGTATCATGGGTGTTGGGTGCCAAAGATAGCATCACTCTCTGTGCCGGGGCCTCACCGACGTCGGATTCTCTCTCGCGGGTTCCAGGACTGCTCACACCCCGAAACTCCCGGATCTGACGTAACGGGGGGAATCTTGCAAGTAGGTGGGCCCTACCATTGTCAATGGCGTTCCTTGGGCCTAACATGACACAACCAAGCAACTAGTTCCACTTTGCTACCCACTTCCGGCTCACGCAGGGGGGGCTAGACGCCGGTTCCGTCTTTTTCTACACCGGGGCTAGTGTATCTCCGGAGAGGGGACCCGGAGCATCGGGATCCCACCTAAACCAATGTTTTGCCATGCCATGTGTGTTAGATTGTATCATGGGTGTTGGGTGCCAAAGATAGCATCACTCTCTGTGCCGGGGCCTCACCGACGTCGGATTCTCTCTCGCGGGTTCCAGGACTGCTCACACCCCGAAACTCCCGGATCTGACGTAACGGGGGGAATCTTGCAAGTAGGTGGGTCCTACCATTGTCAAGGGTGTTCCTTGGGAATAACATGACACAACCAAGCAACTAGTTCCACTTTGCTACCCACTTCTGGCTCACGCAGAGGGGGCTGGACGCCGGTTCCGTCTTTTTCTACACCGGGGCTAGTGTATCTCCGGAGAGGGGACCCGGAGCGTCGGGATCCCACCTAAACCAATGTTTTGCCATGCCATGTGTGTTAGATTGTATCATGGGTGTTGTGTGCCAAAGATAGCATCACTCTCTGTGTCGGGGCCTCACCGACGTCGGATTCTCTCTCGCGGGTTCCAGGACTGCTCACACCCCGAAACTCCCGGATCTGACGTAACGGGGGGAATCTTGCAAGTAGGTGGGCCCTACCATTGTCAAGTGTGTTCCTTGGGCCTAACATGACACAACCAAGCAACTAGTTCCACTTTGCTACCCACTTCCGGCTCACGCAGAGGGGGCTAGACGCAGGTTCCGTCTTTTTCTACACCGGGGCTAGTGTATCTCCGGAGAGGGGACCCGGAGCGTCGGGATCCCACCTAAACCAATGTTTTGCCATGCCATGTGTGTTAGAGTGTATCATGGGTGTTGGGTGCCAAAGATAGCATCACTCTCTGTGCCGGGGCCTCACCGACGTCGGATTCTCTCTCGCGGGTTCCAGGACTGCTCACACCCCGAAACTCCCGGATCTGACGTAACGGGGGGAATCTTGCAAGTAGGTGGGCCCTACCATTGTCAATGGTGTTCCTTGGGCCTAACATGACAAAACCAAGCAACTAGTTACACTTTGCTACCCACTTCCGGCTCACGCAGAGGGGGCTGGACGACGGTTCCGTCTTTTTCTACATCGGGGCTAGTGTATCTCCGGGGAGGGGACCCGGAGCGTCGGGATCCCACCTAAACCAATGTTTTGCCATGCCATGTGTGTTAGATTGTATCATGGGTGTTGTGTGCCAAATATAGCATCACTCTCTGTGCCGGGGCCTCACCGACGTCGGATTCTCTCTCGCGGGTTCCAGGACTGCTCACACCCCGAAGCTCCCGGATCTGACGTAACGGGGGGAATCTTGCAAGTAGGTGGGCCCTACCATTGTCAAGTGTGTTCCTTGGGCCTAACATGACACAACCAAGCAACTAGTTCCACTTTGCTACCCACTTCCGGCTCACGCAGAGGGGGCTAGACGCAGGTTCCGTCTTTTTCTACACCGGGGCTAGTGTATCTCCGGAGAGGGGACCCGGAGCGTCGGGATCCCACCTAAACCAATGTTTTGCCATGCCATGTGTGTTAGATTGTATCATGGGTGTTGGGTGCCAAAGATAGCATCACTCTCTGTGCCGGGGCCTCACCGACGTCGGATTCTCTCTCGCGGGTTCCAGGACTGCTCACACCCGAAACTCCCAGATCTGACGTAACGGGGGGAATCTTGCAAGTAGGTGGGCCCTAGCATTGTCAATGGTGTTCCTTGGGCCTAACATGACACAACCAAGCAACTAGTTCCACTTTGCTACCCACTTCCGGCTCACGCAGGGGGGGCTAGACGCCGGTTCCGTCTTTTTCTACACCGGGGCTAGTGTATCTCCGGAGAGGGGACCCGGAGCATCGGGATCCCACCTAAACCAATGTTTTGCCATGCCATGTGTGTTAGATTGTATCATGGGTGTTGGGTGCCAAAGATAGCATCACTCTCTGTGCCGGGGCCTCACCGACGTCGGATTCTCTCTCGCGGGTTCCAGGACTGCTCACACCCCGAAACTCCCGGATCTGACGTAAAGGGGGGAATCTTGCAAGTAGGTGGGCCCTACCATTGTCAATGGTGTTCCTTGGGCCTAACATGACACAACCAAGCAACTAGTTCCACTTTGCTACCCACTTCCGGCTCACGCAGGGGGGCTGGACGCCGGTTCCGTCTTTTTCTACACCGGGGCTAGTGTATCTCCGGAGAGGGGACCCGGAGCGTCGGGATCCCACCTAAACCAATGTTTTGCCATGCCATGTGTGTTAGATTGTATCATGGGTGTTGTGTGCCAAAGATAGCATCACTCTCTGTGCCGGGGCCTCACCGACGTCGGTTTCTCTCTCGCGGGTTCCAGGACTGCTCACACCCCGAAACTCCCGGATCTGACGTAACGGGGGGAATCTTGCAAGTAGGTGGGCCCTACCATTGTCAAGTGTGTTCCTTGGGCCTAACATGACACAACCAAGCAACTAGTTCCACTTTGCTACCCACTTCCGGCTCACGCAGAGGGGGCTAGACGCAGGTTCCGTCTTTTTCTACACCGGGGCTAGTGTATCTCCGGAGAGGGGACCCGGAGCGTCGGGATCCCACCTAAACCAATGTTTTGCCATGCCATGTGTGTTAGATTGTATCATGGGTGTTGGGTGCCAAAGATAGCATCACTCTCTGTGCCGGGGCCTCACCGACGTCGGATTCTCTCTCGCGGGTTCCAGGACTGCTCACACCCCGAAACTCCCGGATCTGACGTAACGGGGGGAATCTTGCAAGTAGGTGGGCCCTACCATTGTCAATGGCGTTCCTTGGGCCTAACATGACACAACCAAGCAACTAGTTCCACTTTGCTACCCACTTCCGGCTCACGCAGGGGGGGCTAGACGCCGGTTCCGTCTTTTTCTACACCGGGGCTAGTGTATCTCCGGAGAGGGGACCCGGAGCATCGGGATCCCACCTAAACCAATGTTTTGCCATGCCATGTGTGTTAGATTGTATCATGGGTGTTGGGTGCCAAAGATAGCATCACTCTCTGTGCCGGGGCCTCACCGACGTCGGATTCTCTCTCGCGGGTTCCAGGACTGCTCACACCCCGAAACTCCCGGATCTGACGTAACGGGGGGAATCTTGCAAGTAGGTGGGTCCTACCATTGTCAAGGGTGTTCCTTGGGAATAACATGACACAACCAAGCAACTAGTTCCACTTTGCTACCCACTTCTGGCTCACGCAGAGGGGGCTCGACGCCGGTTCCGTCTTTTTCTACACCGGGGCTAGTGTATCTCCGGAGAGGGGACCCGGAGCGTCGGGATCCCACCTAAACCAATGTTTTGACATGCCATGTGTGTTAGATTATATCATGGGTGTTGTGTGCCAAAGATAGCATCACTCTCTGTGTCGGGGCCTCACCGACGTCGGATTCTCTCTCGCGGGTTCCAGGACTGCTCACACCCCGAAACTCCCGGATCTGACGTAACGGGGGGAATCTTGCAAGTAGGTGGGCCCTACCATTGTCAAGTGTGTTCCTTGGGCCTAACATGACACAACCAAGCAACTAGTTCCACTTTGCTACCCACTTCCGGCTCACGCAGAGGGGGCTAGACGCAGGTTCCGTCTTTTTCTACACCGGGGCTAGTGTATCTCCGGAGAGGGGACCCGGAGCGTCGGGATCCCACCTAAACCAATGTTTTGCCATGACATGTGTGTTAGAGTGTATCATGGGTGTTGGGTGCCAAAGATAGCATCACTCTCTGTGCCGGGGCCTCACCGACGTCGGATTCTCTCTCGCGGGTTCCAGGACTGCTCACACCCCGAAACTCCCGGATCTGACGTAACGGGGGGAATATTGCAAGTAGGTGGGCCCTACCATTGTCAATGGTGTTCCTTGGGCCTAACATGACAAAACCAAGCAACTAGTTCCACTTTGCTACCCACTTCCGGCTCACGCAGAGGGGGCTGGACGACGGTTCCGTCTTTTTCTACATCGGGGCTAGTGTATCTCCGGGGAGGGGACCCGGAGCGTCGGGATCCCACCTAAACCAATGTTTTGCCATGCCATGTGTGTTAGATTGTATCATGGGTGTTGTGTGCCAAAGATAGCATCACTCTCTGTGCCGGGGCCTCACCGACGTCGGATTCTCTCTCGCGGGTTCCAGGACTGCTCACACCCCGAAGCTCCCGGATCTGACGTAACGGGGGGAATCTTGCAAGTAGGTGGGCCCTACCATTGTCAAGTGTGTTCCTTGGGCCTAACATGACACAACCAAGCAACTAGTTCCACTTTGCTACCCACTTCCGGCTCACGCAGAGGGGGCTAGACGCAGGTTCCGTCTTTTTCTACACCGGGGCTAGTGTATCTCCGGAGAGGGGACCCGGAGCGTCGGGATCCCACCTAAACCAATGTTTTGCCATGCCATGTGTGTTAGAGTGTATCATGGGTGTTGTGTGCCAAAGATAGCATCACTCTCTGTGCCGGGGCCTCACCGACGTCGGATTCTCTCTCGCGGGTTCCAGGACTGCTCACACCCCGAAACTCCCGGATCTGACGTAACGGGGGGAATCTTGCAAGTAGGTGGACCCTACCATTGTCAATGGTGTTCCTTGGGCCTAACATGACACAACCAAGCAACTAGTTCCACTTTGCTACCCACTTCCGGCTCACGTAGGGGGGGCTAGACGCCGGTTCCGTCTTTTTCTACACCGGGGCTAGTGTATCTCCGGAGAGGGGACCCGGAGCATCGGGATCCCACCTAAACCAATGTTTTGCCATGCCATGTGTGTTAGATTGTATCATGGGTGTTGGGTGCCAAAGATAGCATCACTCTCTGTGCCGGGGCCTCACCGACGTCGGATTCTCTCTCGCGGGTTCCAGGACTGCTCACACCCCGAAACTCCCGGATCTGACGTAACGGGGGGAATATTGCAAGTAGGTGGGCCCTACCATTGTCAATGGTGTTCCTTGGGCCTAACATGACACAACCAAGCAGCTAGTTCCACTTTTCTACCCACTTCCGGCTCACGCAGGGGGGGCTGGACGCCGGTTCCGTCTTTTTCTACACCGGGGCTAGTGTATCTCCGGAGAGGGGACCCGGAGCGTCGGGATCCCACCTAAACCAATGTTTTGCCATGCCATGTGTGCTAGATTGTATCATGGGTGTTGTGTTCCAAAGATACCATCACTCTCTGTGCCGGGGCCTCACCGACGTCGGATTCTCTCTCTCGGGTTCCAGGACTGCTCACACCCCGAAACTCCCGGATCTGACGTAACAGGGGGAATCTTGCAAGTAGGTGGGCCCTACCATTGTCAAGGGTGTCCCTTGGGACTAACATGACACAACCAAGCAACTAGTTCCACTTTGCTACCCACTTCCGGCTCACGCAGAGGGGGCTAGACGCCGGTTCCGTCTTTTTCTACACCGGGGCTAGTGTATCTCCGGAGAGGGGACCCGGAGCGTCGGGATCCCACCTAAACCAATGTTTTGCCATGCCATGTGTGCTAGATTGTATCATGGGTGTTGTGTTCCAAAGATAGCATCACTCTCTGTGCCGGGGCCTCACCGACGTCGGATTCTCTCTCTCGGGTTCCAGGACTGCTCACACCCCGAAACTCCCGGATCTGACGTAACGGGGGGATTCTTGCATGTAGGTGGGCCCTACCATTGTCAAGTGTGTTCCTTGGGACTAACATGACACAACCAAGCAACTAGTTCCACTTTGCTACCCACTTCCGGCTCACGCAGAGGGGGCTCGACGCCGGTTCCGTCTTTTTCTACACCGGGGCTAGTGTATCTCCGGAGAGGGGACCCGGAGCGTCGGGATCCCACCTAAACCAATGTTTTGCCATGCCATGTGTGCTAGATTGTATCATGGGTGTTGTGTTCCAAAGATACCATCACTCTCTGTGCCGGGGCCTCACCGACGTCGGATTCTCTCTCTCGGGTTCCAGGACTGCTCACACCCCGAAACTCCCGGATCTGACGTAACGGGGGGAATCTTGCAAGTAGGTGGGCCCTACCATTGTCAAGGGTGTCCCTTGGGACTAACATGACACAACCAAGCAACTAGTTCCACTTTGCTACCCACTTCCGGCTCACGCAGAGGGGGCTCGACGCCGGTTCCGTCTTTTTCTACACCGGGGCTAGTGTATCTCCGGAGAGGGGACCCGGAGCGTCGGGATCCCACCTAAACCAATGTTTTGCCATGCCATGTGTGCTAGATTGTATCATGGGTGTTGTGTGCCAAAGATACCATCACTCTCTGTGCCGGGGCCTCACCGACGTCGGATTCTCTCTCTCGGGTTCCAGGACTGCTCACACCCCGAAACTCCCGGATCTGACGTAACGGGGGGAATCTTGCAAGTAGGTGGGCCCTACCATTGTCAAGGGTGTCCCTTGGGACTAACATGACACAACCAAGCAACTAGTTCCACTTTGCTACCCACTTCCGGCTCACGCAGAGGGGGCTAGACGCCGGTTCCGTCTTTTTCTACACCGGGGCTAGTGTATCTCCGGAGAGGGGACCCGGAGCGTCGGGATCCCACCTAAACCAATGTTTTGCCATTCCATGTGTGCTAGATTGTATCATGGGTGTTGTGTGCCAAAGATATCATCACTCTCTGTGCCGGGGCCTCACCGACGTCGGATTCTCTCTCTCGGGTTCCAGGACTGCTCACACCCCGAAACTCCCGGATCTGACGTAACGGGGGAATCTTGCAAGTAGGTGGGCCCTACCATTGTCAAGGGTGTCCCTTGGGACTAACATGACACAACCAAGCAACTAGTTCCACTTTGCTACCCACTTCCGGCTCACGCAGAGGGGGCTACACGCCGGTTCCGTCTTTTTCTACACCGGGGCTAGTGTATCTCCGGAGAGGGGACCCGGAGCGTCGGGATCCCACCTAAACCAATGTTTTGCCATGCCATGTGTGCTAGATTGTATCATGGGTGTTGTGTGCCAAAGATAGCATCACTCTCTGTGCCGGGGCCTCACCGACGTCGGATTCTCTCTCGCGGGTTCCAGGACTGCTCACACCCCGAAACTCCCGGATCTGACGTAACGGGGGGAATCTTGCATGTAGGTGGGCCCTACCATTGTCAAGTGTGTTCCTTGGGACTAACATGACACAACCAAGCAACTAGTTCCACTTTGCTACCCACTTCCGGCTCACGCAGAGGGGGCTAGACGCCGGTTCCGTCTTTTTCTACACCGGGGCTAGTGTATCTCCGGAGAGGGGACCCGGAGCGTCGGGATCCCACCTAAACCAATGTTTTGCCATGCCATGTGTGCTAGATTGTATCATGGGTGTTGTGTGCCAAAGATAGCATCACTCTCTGTGCCGGGGCCTCACCGACGTCGGATTCTCTCTCTCGGGTTCCAGGACTGCTCACACCCCGAAACTCCCGGATCTGACGTAACGGGGGGAATCTTGCAAGTAGGTGGGCCCTACCATTGTCAAGGGTGTCCCTTGGGACTAACATGACACAACCAAGCAACTAGTTCCACTTTGCTACCCACTTCCGGCTCACGCAGAGGGGGCTAGACGCCGGTTCCGTCTTTTTCTACACCGGGGCTAGTGTATCTCCGGAGAGGGGACCCGGAGCGTCGGGATCCCACCTAAACCAATGTTTTGCCATGCCATGTGTGCTAGATTGTATCATGGGTGTTGTGTGCCAAAGATAGCATCACTCTCTGTGCCGGGGCCTCACCGACGTCGGATTCTCTCTCTCGGGTTCCAGGACTGCTCACACCCCGAAACTCCCGGATCTGACGTAACGGGGGGAATCTTGCAAGTAGGTGGGCCCTACCATTGTCAAGGGTGTCCCTTGGGATTAACATGACACAACCAAGCAACTAGTTCCACTTTGCTACCCACTTCCGGCTCACGCAGAGGGGGCTAGACGCCGGTTCCTACTTTTTCTACACCGGGGCTAGTGTATCTCCGGAGAGGGGACCCGGAGCGTCGGGATCCCACCTAAACCAATGTTTTGCCATGCCATGTGTGCTAGATTGTATCATGGGTGTTGTGTGCCAAAGATAGCATCACTCTCTGTGCCGGGGCCTCACCGACGTCGGATTCTCTCTCGCGGGTTCCAGGACTGCTCACACCCCGAAACTCCCGGATCTGACGTAACGGGGGGAATCTTGCATGTAGGTGGGCCCTACCATTGTCAAGTGTGTTCCTTGGGACTAACATGACACAACCAAGCAACTAGTTCCACTTTGCTACCCACTTCCGGCTCACGCAGAGGGGGCTAGACGCCGGTTCCGTCTTTTTCTACACCGGGGCTAGTGTATCTCCGGAGAGGGGACCCGGAGCGTCGGGATCCCACCTAAACCAATGTTTTGCCATGCCATGTGTGTTAGATTGTATCAAGTGTGTTGTGTGCCAAAGATAGCATCACTCTCTGTGCCGGGGCCTCACCGACGTCGGATTCTCTCTCGCGGGTTCCAGGACTGGTCACACCCCGAAACTCCCGGATCTGACGTAACGGGGGGAATCTTGCATGTAGGTGGGCCCTACCATTGTCAAGTGTGTTCCTTGGGCCTAACATGACACAACCAAGCAACTAGTTCCACTTTGCTACCCACTTCCGGCTCACGCAGAGGGGGCTGTACGCCGGTTCCGTCTTTTTCTACACCGGGGCTAGTGTATCTCCGGAGAGGGGACGCGGAGCGTCGGGATCCCACCTAAACCAATGTTTTGCCATGCCATGTGTGCTAGATTGTATCATGGGTGTTGTGTGCCAAAGATAGCATCACTCTCTGTGCCGGGGCCTCACCGACGTCGGATTCTCTCTCTCGGGTTCCAAAACTGCTCACACCCCGAAACTTCCGGATCTGACGTAACGGGGGGAATCTTGCAAGTAGGTGGGCCCTACCATTGTCAAGGGTGTCCCTTGGGACTAAGCGGCCCAAACAAACGCAAAATGAAAACAGGCGAAATTTTATTGAAATTCGGAAAGTGCGTACATATTCGGCGCGAATTTAAGCTAGTACGAAAAATTTCAACTAAAAACATAGGAGATTGAAACTACTCGATGACTGCCCCTACGCCTACGCATCGTCGTCTTCATCAGCGACGTCGTCGTGGCGGTGCTGGTTGGAGGGGCCGGCTTCGTCCTGGCTCGCCGCGGCGAGACGGCGTTGCTCCGCCCGCTCCGCTCGGGCCTGCAGGCGCAGCCGGTGCAGTTGCGCCTGCTCGGAGGGCGGGCGGTTGCGCCGCCGCTCACTCTGCAGCGCAGCCTGCCGGTCGGCCTCGTAGAGGGCAGCGCGCTGGGCCATCTGGCGGCGCACCGCTCGCGCCGCCTCCTCCCGCTGGTGCGTCTCCAGGGAGGCACGAACGGCGGCCGCCTCCGCCGCCGCCGCGGCCTGCTCGAGAACGCCGCGCACCTCGCGGTACGCTTCCTCGTTCTGCGAGGTCTCGAACGAGTGCAGCCCGGCGTGCTGCTCGGGCCACACTGGCTGCCTCCTCACCTCGCGTCTCCAGTGGCGGGCGGCTCGCCGCGCTTCTCGCGCCTCGTCGTACTCGGGTGGCTGCTCCGGCGCCACCGGCTCCGGCGCCACCACATGCGGCTCCAGCGCCGCTTGCTGCGCTGGCGGCAGCTCGACGTCGTCGTTCTCGGGCCACGCGTCCCAGAGGTTCTCCATTGCGGCGAGGTTCGAGGGTGGGGAAAGAACGGCGAGGAGAGAGTCGAGACTGTGCGTACGGGGAGGGGGCGGGCACCATTTTTATAGCCTGGCCGGCCAATCGTCGCGCCGCGCGTGTCGCCGCTGCCGCCCCCGCCATGACACAACCAACCAAATAGTTCCACTTTGCTACCCACTTCCGGCTCACGCAGAGGGGGCTAGACGCCGGTTCCGTCTTTTTCTACACCGGGGCTAGGGTATCTCCGGAGAGGGGACCCGGAGCGTCGGGATCCCACCTAAACCAATGTTTTGCCATGCCATGTGTCAAGGGTGTCCTTGGGACTAACATGACACTTGAACACACACCACTACGATTATTTTTGAATTTTACGACTAGATTGAAATTCGAAGGAAGCGGGATACACGACAGTACGTGGATCTAAACATTCTAGGATACATGGACAAACCATTTGTCCCAGCCATCTTCTGGCTCAGGTCTAGTCATACTCCTGCCTAGGCGTATAATACATGTACTCGTAGTTGTCGAAGTCGCCGCCGCCGTCGTCGCTGTCGTCAGATGGGGGAGCACGCCTGGACTGCGGGTAGCGCAGGCGGGGGTTATCGCCGTTCCTTATGTAGTTCATGACGCCCTGGAGAGTCCGGCCGCGCCACCACAGCCGACGACCAGCCTCGTTGAAGTTCGAAGGAGGCGGGCCTTCTTCCTCGTACCTGGCGAGCGCCCTCTCACGCCGATTGAAGAAGAAGACGTCCCAACCTGCGCGGTAGTTGGGATTCCATTGGGGATACGTCCGCTGCTCCGGTGTCAGCTCGAAGTAGTAGTGGTTCGTGATGGCCGCCCGGCGCGCCAGACCTCGAGGGACAGGAGGGACCGGCACGCCTCCGACGCTCAGCATCCACCCGGCGGGGACGCCGTACCCGGGAGGGCAGGGGTAGTTTGAGGCGCAGAGCTCCTCCGCCTCCGAGTAGGTTAAAGTGGGTACGGTGGAAGACATGGAAGAGTTGGCGCGAAGAAATGGAAGAGTGTGCTGGGTTGTAGATATGTGCTAACGAGCTAGATGCATGTGTTTATATAGTGAGAAGAAGCACACGGATCGTGTGTTTTCTTCGAGGTCTTCGGAGCCGTTGGATCTTTCAGGTGATTGTGAGCCGGTGGATCAAAGGTAGGCACACGGATTGTGTGCTTGTTTCACTTCTTTGCCGAGTGTCATATCACGAGACACTCGGCAAAGCTATAAACTGCGCGGGAGGAGTTGGCGCGAAGTGAAAATCTTTCGAGGGAGCATTTGTTTGCCGAGTACCACCCTAGACACTCGGCAAAGATTCGAAAAACCACGCGGGAAGAGTTGGCGCGAAGCCACGAAATTTTCAGAGCCTAGTTTGCCGAGTGGTGTACGACGGCACTCGGCAAAGATTCCTAGTTTGCCGAGTCGCCGTTACGAAAACACTCGGCGAACCCCCGCCACCGTTCCATCACGGTCGAAACGGAAGGTTCGCCACGTGTCAAGGATGTGTGCCGAGAGGGTCGTTTTTGCCGAGTGTTTGCATCTGATTCGCCGTCGTATATTTTTACGCCGAGTATGCTCTGCACGGAACACTCGGCACAAACGTTCTACGCCGAGTGTTTACTCTACGCCGAGTGTCGCGTGCAGGGCATACTCGGCATAGTCTCTGTTCGCCGAGTGTTCGTTGTTGCCGAGTGTTTTTTGGGCAGGTGTCGGCGTACAGAGCGGTATGCCGAGTGGCCCGTGATTTGGCACTCGGCAAAGCCTATGTGACTCGGCGATAATCGATTTTCCAGTAGTGACGTTTCCATATATAGATGCTTCGTCTGTGGTAATATAAACCATAAAGTTAATTTTACTAGTACTCCTGTTCTCGCGCGCCTCTACAAACTGCATACAATCAGAATCAAATCCTATGTTTGGCGGCTTATCTTGCGTCTCAGCAAGATGAATTATTCTCCCAACTACGGGTACGCGCGCAACATTTCCGTGCATTGGCGAAGTGCACGTACGTGGCAGTATCATCAACGACATTGAAGTTCCTTGGCTCTGGTCTCCGAAGGCGCATTATGCATTATGCTATAATTATTTCTAGGCAAATCTAATTGAAAAGAAACCGATCCAACTTCACAATCACCGATCAGGCGTAGTGTGCCCTCAATTTGCATGTACGGGTACATTTTACTCCACCCGGATTACAATGTGGGCTAGCTAGTCACCTCCGCCTATGTGTTCTTCAGCAGCTGAATCTATGAACTACTCATATTGGGCTGTGTGTGGTGCTCATCTAGTTCGAACGGTTCATCTTCAGATTCATCATCGGATGATTCTGATTCGGAAGATTCGTCTTCAGATTCGTCGTCACACGACGGTTCATAGTAAACTCCAATAACAGATATGAAGTCTTTGATAGACGTGGACGATCTGACAACGATGAAGCGGCGCCGACAAGTCGGGCACGTCGACGCCTGCTGGAACCATGTGGCGATGCACCTACGATGGAAGGGATGTGAGCATGGCAGCCGGAAGGTCTCCTCCACCTCAGTGTCCACGTCCAACAAACAGATCGGGCATAGCTCGCCGCCGGTCACTTGGAGTTCGCCCAGGTGGATCTCGAACTCGAGGCCCGGGACTGGGACCCCCATGTCGTCGTCGAACTCGTCCCTGACGTACCCGGCAATCGCCTCGGCTATTTCGAGGGGTGTATAGATCGGTTCCAGAAATCTGCTCGCGGAGTAGTTGTACTCGCTGGTGGCCGGCGCCTCGGCGAGCATGTCGTCGACGAGCATGCCGCAGACCTCGACGAGCGTGTTCTGGATGAGTTCGCTGCAGACCTCGACGCGCGTGAAGGCAGCGACGTCGGCGACCTCGACCCGGTGGTCGAGCTCCCTGACGGTGACGGCACTGCCCGAACCGTGGGACAGGGTCAGGTGGCCGCGGACGCGTACCGAGCACCGGTGGTCGAACGAGTCGCGGTGGACGTAGATGGTTGACTCTTCCTCAATGAAAGGGAGGCGGGTCTCAGTCCCCGCCGCGTCGTGCGGCCTCGGCGGCAGTGCTGCTGCCATGGCCGCCGCCGTATCTGCGTTGTGCCGGCTGATCGAAGAACACACTCGTGGACGGGACAACGGATTCGAGAGACGTCTACGCAGCTGCATTTATGAAAGCGCAGGCACCAGGAGGGCGAATCTAATTCGGAGACGGGGTCCGGAAGTTTCCCCAATTTAAGGCCCGTGAAAGCATGAGCATGCCGCGAGCGAGCGGGCCCTATTTTCTCTTTCGGCTGTGTATTGGTACACTACAGGAGAGTCGGCTGTGACCGCACACGGTAAAGAGGTACGCACGTTATAGGACTGAAAAAGCACACGGTGGTTGAGAGGCCGGAAGAGGTGGTCAGATGGCTAGCCATTGCCAAGGTTCATACTGAGAAAGAATACAGTGAGTTTTGGTTTAAGAAGAACATGACTACTGCGTGGGATTTGGCCCAGCAGGTTCGCATCCGTACTCTCAAGGGCAATCTCTACACAATCCAGTTTAAGTGTCTAGGTGATTGGGAGAAAGTTATGGACGGCGGCCCGTGGAACTTCAGGGGTAATCCGGTTCTGTTGGCACCTTATGATGGTTTCACGAAACCATCGAAGATAGAGCTGACAACCATCAACATTTGGATCCAAATCCACGACCTCCCGGACGGATACCTTCCGATGGTGAAAGCTTTGGCTTCTAAAGTGGGTGAATTCATTGCATCTGAACCTGCGTCCATGGATTTTGCGGGGAATTTTGTTAGGGTTAAAGTTAAGTTGGATGTTCATAAGCCTCTACGCAACCATGTCTCAATCAGTAGGGCGGGCAAACGTGAAATTTTCATGGTCAAATTTGAAAAATTGCCCGACTGGTGTGTTGTGTGCGGTATGTTAGGGCATGTCTTTAAGGAACATAGTAATGGCCTTCATCCACCGTCGGCATTGGTGTTCAAAGATCTCAGAGCTTCATGGAGTATCAGAGAGAATGGTAGACCATCATGGACGAGAGGAAGCCAAGGGGGAAGAGGCCGTGGCCGTGGAGGTTTGGGGGGTAGAAGAAATGCTTATACTGAAGGTGAAGACGATGAATAGATGACCAAGATATGCCTCAAAGGGATGTTGATCCAGATGATGATGGGAGCCGAAAAAGGGCTGCAATACCTCCTGGTGGTTCCTCGGCTAGCCAGGTGGGCAATGTGCTTTCTCTGTTCGAGGTTTCTAACAAGGGCTCGGTCCCCCCAAGCCCTCCCCCGAAGAGAGATCCGAAGAGGGTGAAGATGGGAGAAAACAGTGGTGATGATGTGAACAATGGGAAGAAATCGGCGGACCTCCAAGGGGGGTGCCGTCGGGAGCAATGAGTCTCATTAGTTTTAACTGTCGTGGAGCGGGCAACGACACGACAGTTCATGAGATCCGGGATCTCGCAAATAAATTTGCCCCTAAAATTTTGTGTACTTTAGAAACTCAGATTAGTAGAAGTAGAACAGAGGGTCTTGCTAGGAGAATTGGGTTTGATCATAGTTTTGCTACTGATAGTGTTGGCAGAAGTGGTGGTATCGGTGTGTTCTGGAACAATGGAATAAATATCGATGTTATTGGGTATTCTTGTTATCATATTGATATGAAAGTGGTTGAGGCAGGTTCGGCACCGTGGAGATTGACGTGTGTTTACGGAGAAGCGCAAACAAATGAAAGGCACAAGACTTGGGATACTCTGAAAAATATTAGTACCAACAGCAATCTGCCATGGCTTTGCGTTGGGGACTTCAACGAGGTTTTGCGCCACTCGGAGTATGAAGGGATTGGGCAACGTTCTAACACCCAGATTCAGGGTTTTAGAGATATGGTTGATATATGTGGGCTGTTTGATCTTGGCTTTACTGGGAGGTTCTGGACGTTTGAGAAACGGGTGGTTGGTGGATCCTATACCCGTGTGAGACTTGATAGAGCACTGGGTTCTGCGGAGTGGTGCTCTCAATTTCCAATGTCTTCTCTTTCTCACTTGACAGCAGCTTCATCGGATCATTCCCCCATTTTGCTGAAATTTGAGGAGACACCAAGTGGTATAATTCAAAGGAAGCCTTTTCGCTATGAGCTGATGTGGGAAGATCATCCCGATCTGAAGGCCAAAGTGGTTTATGCTTGGGCGGGTGATCCCAGCGAGTCGGTAATGGATATTAGCAGGAAGTTGAGTGGTATTGCGGAGGACCTTGGTATGTGGAATAAACATACTTTTGGTAATGTTCAATCGGAGATTAAAAAACTAAAATCTCAGCTTTCTGTTTTACAGAATTCTCCTAATAGGAGTGGACCGAACCACGTGGAACTCAAGTTGAAGGAAAATTTGCTTGAGCTATATAAAAGGGAGGAGGTAATGTGGAGGCAGCGATCTCGGGTGGAGTGGCTAAAATCAGGTGATAAAAACACTAAATTTTTTCACCTTAGGGCCTCTATGCGTAGAAGAAAGAATTCTATTAAAATGTTGATGAGAGATGATGGACAGATGACCGAATTAGCAGAGGACATGGAGGACCTCGCCTCCAATTTTTACAGTAACCTGTTCTCCTCGGAAGGGGTTGTTGATATGGAGGAGGTTTTATCACATGTTCCTCAGAAGGTGACGCAGGAGATGAATGAGGTACTGACAGCACCCTATAAGGAAATTGAGATCAAAGAGGCTTTATTTCAAATGTTCCCCACAAAAGCACCAGGCCCCGATGGTTTCTCGGCTCATTTTTTTCAGCGTCATTGGGATGTTTGTGGTTCGGATGTGACAAGAACGGTTTTGAGGATTATTAAGGGGGAAGAAAGTGCGGAGACGATAAATCACACGGTTCTGGTTCTCATCCCGAAGGTACAAAGCCCAACATCTCTCTCTCAGTTTCGTCCGATCAGTCTTTGCAATGTTCTTTATAAAATTGCTTCGAAGGTGATCTCAAATAGACTGAAAAAATCCTTCCGGAAATCATATCTGAGGAGCAATCAGCGTTTGTTCCGGGGCGATTGATAACTGATAATATTCGGCTTATGAATGTCTACATTTCATGAAGAGAAGCAAAGCGAAGGTAAATAGCACATGTGCTCTTAAACTTGACATGATGAAGGCTTATGACAGGGTTGAGTGGGGTTACTTGGAAGCAATGATGATAAAACTCGGTTTTTATCATAATTTGGTGGCCACAATCATGGGAATGGTGAGCTCGGTTTCGTTCTCGGTCTCTTTTAATGGGAAGAAACTCGAGAGGTTTAAGCCATCAAGAGGTATTCGGCAGGGGGATCCAATTTCACCCTACCTTTTCTTATTAGCAGCAGAGGGCCTTTCGTGCCTCTTAAAGTTTCGTTTACCGTCATCTTGTTTGGATGGGATCAAGGTTGCTCTATCGGCTCCGTCGGTGAATCACCTCCTCTTCGCGGATGATAGCCTGCTGTTTTTTAAGTCAAGTTATCGAAACTGCTGGAAACTTATTGTGCGGCTTCGGGGCAGAGAGTAAATAAGGAAAAATCCTCTATTCATTTCAGCAAGCATTGCCCGGATCGCTTGAAGGTAGGGATTAAAAATGTGCTCCAAGTACATAATGAGTCATTATCAGAGAGATATCTTGGGATGCCTACGGAGGTGGGTCAATCTCGAAGTGGTACTTTTAAAATTTTGAAAGATAGGCTATGGAGCAAGGTGAAAGGATGGCTGGAAAAATTATTATCTACAACTGGCAAGGAGGTTCTTATTAAATCTATTGCTCAATCTTTGCCAGTATTCATTATGTCTTGTTTCCGTTTGCCAAAAGGTTTCTGTGAGCACTTAAATTTGGTTGTTGGACAATTTTGGTGGGGCAGTACTCGTGGAAAGAGGAAGGTGCATTGGGTGTCTTGGGAGGCCATGACACGGCCAAAATATATGGGAGGACTTGGTTTTCGTGATATGGAATTATTCAATCTTTCTCTTCTTGCACGCCAGGCTTGGAGAATTGTACAGGATCCTAATTCACTAAGTGCCAGAATATTAAGGGTTGTAGATTTTCCTACCACGGGTTTTTTGGAGGCATCATTGGGCTCTCACCCATCTCAGGTTTGGAGGGCTATTTGTGATGAACTAGTAGAAAAAGGCCTTTCTGTGGCGCACCAAAATGGGATTCTGTGGCGCACCTAGGGGCCGGAGGGGTGCGCCACAGAATATACGCCATAAAAATTATTTCTGTGGCGCACCGTGGCCGTGCGCCAGAGAAATGTCAATTCTGTGGCGCACCTCAGCCGTGCGCCACAGAAATTTGCAATTCTGTGGCGCACCAAGGGGGGTGCGCCACAGATTTTTTTTTTTGGATTTCAAAAAAAAAAGGCGGCCAGATCTGGCCGCGGGAAATTTTCGAAATTTCGAAATTTCGCCGGATTTCGTCGGATGCTCGCCGGAGTTGGTGGGTGGAGGGTGGGGGTCACCGGAGTTGGTGGGGAGGAGAAGGAAAAACTCGCCGGAGCTGGTGGTGGAGGAGGAGGAGGACGAGGAGGAGGAGGTGAGGTGGTGGTGATAGAGGAGGAGGAGGAGGAGGAGGAGAGGTGGTGGTGGAGGAGGAGGAGAAAGAGGAGGAGGAGAGGTGGCGGTGGAGGAGGAGGAGGAGGAGCTCACTGGAGGTGGTGGTGGTGGTGGAGGAGGAGGAGGAGGAGGAGCTCACCGGAGGTGGTGGTGGTGGTGGTGGTGGTGGTGGTGGAGGAGGAGGAGGAGGATGGTGGTGGTGGAGGAGGAGTGGTGGTGGTGGTGGAGGAGGAGGAGAGGTGGTGGTGGTGATGGTGGTGGTGGTGGTGGTGGTGGTGGAGGAGGAGAGGTGGAGGAGAGGAGAGGTAGAAGATGAGAAGTGGAGGGGAGAAGGGAAGAAAAGGAGGGGAGGAGGCAGATTTCGAATCCTGCCTCCCAATTCTGTGGCGCACCCCCCTAGGTGCGCCACAGAATTTTTTTTTTTTTTTTATTTTCTAGTCAAAATCTTAAAACGGCTATAACTTTTGTTCCTTTTGGAATTTGGCGATTCTAAAAAAAGCTCACAGGCCGAAGGCGAGTGAGGTTGGGTTTCTTTTTCTCTCTAGTTTTTTTAATATCTTGATCATTTTTTTCGACATCGTATGCAAAAGTTATGCCCATTTTACTTTTTTATAAAACTTTTGCTCAGAAAGTCGAAATACATATTTCAAAATTTGATAAAAAAGTAGACATTAAACTCTCCGTGCATCTATAAGGGATTTATTTTTTGATGCTTTTTAGACCGCCAACTCTTCCGTCAAAAACTAGAAAAGGCGTTCCGGGGGGGGGTGGAGTTGGTGCGTGTGGACAGAATTTTTTCGGATGGGAATTCTATGGCGTACCAAGGGGGGGTGCGCCACAGAAATGTCATATTTCTGTGGCGCACTAACCACCATGCGCCACAGAATAGGAGTGTGGCAATCGTGGTGTGGGCCCCCAACTTATTTCTGTGGCGCACCACTATCCGGTGCGCCACAGAATTCCTGTTTTCTGTGGCGCACCACGGTCCCGTGCGCCACAGAATGTCTCTTTTCTGTGGCGCATGACAACCCGTGCGCCACAAAAATATATTTCTGTGGCGCACCAAAAAGCCATGCGCCATAGAATCTGTTCCATAGAAAGGCACTTCTCTACTAGTGATGGTCTCGGTGTGCTTAAGAGAGGGCTAATTCGGAGAATTGGTGATGGGGCTTCCACCGAAATTTGGAAGGACAATTGGTTGCCTCGGGTTACTATGCCTAGACCCATCTTATCTTTGAAGGTAAACCCACCTATCCTTGTTAATGAATTGATTGATCATTCTGAGGCAAGATGGCGCAATGATATTATCAACCAAGTTTTCCTTCCAATGGATGCTGCGATGATTAAATCAATACCTCTATGCACTTTCCCTATGGCGGATTTCTGGGGATGGATGCATCAGAGGTCTGGCATTTTTTCGGTCAGGTCTGCATACCGTATGCTAGTGACCGAATGCAATCAGCAAGTGGTCCATGGTGGCCCATCGAATTCAATTATTGAGGAAAAATCGTGGCAGTCACTTTGGATGCTAAAGGTACCACCGAAAATTAGATTTTTTCTGTGGAGATTATCCAAACACTCACTGCCATCTTCTGATGTCTTGCATAATCGTAACATGGCTGTTAATAATGGGTGCTCATTGTGTGGAGACGCTGACTCCTGGAGGCACTCTCTTATTGATTGTCCTATGTCTAGGAGTGTTTGGGCCCTTGAGGAGGATGAGTTATTTGATAAGATCCAAAATTGTGGGGAGAACAATGCTAGGAAGTGGTTGTTTATTCATAATGACTCTCTGTAGCAATCGGATTTTATTCGTGTGGTTGTTACACTATGGGCTATTTGGTCTGCGAGAAGGAAGGCAATCCATGAGGATATTTTTCAGAGCCCTTTCTCTATACATGGGTTTGTTGGGAGATATATCCATGATTATGATGAAGCTAATACGTGTCCACCAGTGGTATCTACAACTCATCATCCTGTTGCTCGCAGTTGGATTCCTCCTCCGATGGGTTTGGCAAAGATCAATGTTGATGGTGCTGTGGATCGTCAACGTAGGAGGTGCTCTGCTGCGGCTATTTGCAGGGATTCTGCTAGACTTTATCTAGGTTCCTCTGTACTTGTGGTTGATGGTGTTACGGACCCTGGAGTTTTTGAGGCACTGGCATGCCGGGAAGGAATGTCTCTGGCAATGGACTTAAGTTTATCTAATTGCCTTCTAGCGTCGGATTGCAAAAATGTTGTGGAAGCTATCAATAGCAATAGCCTGGGAGTTTTTGGCTCGGTTACTAAAGAAATTCAGAGGATATTAAGGTCCTTTACTCACTGTGGTGTGGTGCATGAGAGAAGATCTTCAAATGTCGAAGCTCATAATCTCGCTAAATTTGGCCTTAATTTGGAGTTAGGTAGGCATGCCTGGTTAGGCATTCCTCATGATACATCATCTATACCTGTAAATTTGCTGGTTGGTTAATAAATAGCGAGGGTTTTATCAAAAAAAAAGAAAAAACACACGGTAAATAAGGACACACGGCAAAAAAACGACAAAACACACGACAAAGAACGACACACGGTAAAAACTATGGACACGTGTCCGATTAAAACGGAGGCATCACGATGGGTTTTAACCGTGCGCGAACACACGATGAACATAAATACTTTGCCGTGTGTTTGCACACGGCAAAGAACCAACGTGTTCGTGCTCCCACGGGGCCCACTATCAGCTCTTTACCGTGTGCCTGCACACGACATTCATGGGTCTTTACCGTGTGCAAACACATGGCAATTTTTCTTTTAGATTTTGCTGTTTCATTTTTCTAATAATAAATTATAACATTATACATCAATTTATAATAAATCCCCAAGCAACTACATCCACTTTTCTACCACTTCCGACTCATGTATATAGGTTTGTTAGAACGGTAGTTTCGGCTTTTCTCCGGAGGGGGGCTCCGGAGCGTCTGAAGCCCACCCAAGCCTAGGTTATGTCGTACAATGTGTGTTATAGTGTGGAATGGGTCTCGTATGCCAAGATTCCCTCACTCTATGTGTTATGGCTTCACCGGCATCGGATTCTCTCTCGCGGGTTCCAGTACTACTCACACCCTGAAACTCCCGGATCTGAAGAAATGGGGGGGGGAATATTGTCAAGAGTTGGGCCATACCATTGTCTTGGGTGATCCTTCAGTCTAGCCTAACACAACCAAGCAATTAGTTCTGCTTTGCTACCCCGTTCCGGCTCACGTAGAGGAGCGAGAACAGCAGTTCCGTCTTTTTCTCTAGCGGGACTAGGGTTTCTCCGGAGAGGGGCTCTGGAGCGTCTGCATCCCACCCAAGCCTAGGTTATGTCATACCATGTGTGTTAGAGTGTGGCATGGGTCTTGGATTCCCAAGATTTCCTCACTTTCTGTGGTATGGCACCACCGGCGTCGGATTCTCTCTCGCGGTTTCCAGGACTACTCACAGCCCGAAAATCCGAGATCTCGCAGAATGGGAGGGATCTTTCCAAGAGGTGGGCCCTACCATTGTATTGGGTGTTCCTTGGTCCTAACCGAACACAACCAAGAAATTAGTTCCACTTTGCTACCCCCTTCTGGCTCACGTAGAGGGGCGAGAACGGCAGTTCCGTCTATTTCTCGAGCGGGCCTAGGGTTTCTCCGGAGAGGGTCTCTGGGGCGTATGAATCCCAAACAAGCCTAGTTTATGCCATACCATGTGTGTTAGAGTGTGTCATGGGTCTTGGATTACCAAGATTCCCTCGCTCTCTGTGTTATGGCCTCACCGGCGTCAGATTCTCTCTGGCGGGTTCGAGGACTACTTAGAGCCCGGAACTCCCGGATCTGACGGAACGGGAGGATCTTACCAAGAGGTGGGCCCTACCATTTGTCTTTGGTGTTCCTTGGCCCTAACCTAACACAACAAAGCAATTATTTCCACTTTTCTACCCCTCCTCACGTAGAGGGGCGAGAACGACAATTCCGTCTTTTTCTCCAGCGGGCCTAGAGTTTCTCCGGAGAGGGGCTCCGGAGCGTCTCAATCCCACCCAAGCTTAGGTTATTCCATACCGTGTGTGTTAGAGTGTTGCATGTGTCTTGGATTTCCAAGTTTCCTCACTCTTTGTGTTACGGCTTCATCAGCGTCGGATTCAATCTGACGGGTTTCATGACTAATCAGAGCCCGAAACTCCCTGATCTGACGGAACGGTGAGAATCTTGCCAAGACACTACCAAATTCCGCTAATTGAAATCCGCGACGGTTTGCTCGACGGAGTGAGAACGTCCCTGATCGACTGTCATGGACGGTTCTACGACGTTAATTTGAACGGGAGAACGTTGAGGATATACGCAACGTTCAGAAAATCATCGCGAGCATCTGGGCCGTCCGGTCCCGGCCCATTAAGCGGCAACGTTGTTTTTCGTCGCTGTCGGCTGACACGTGGAAAAGGATTAACTAGCGGCCGTTAGCGTGATCAGCTGACGTCACAGTACAGGCAGTTTATGTCATTACGACCGCAACGTTGTTTTCTGTCAAAAATAGATTCTGTTGAGGGCCCGTTTATGACATCACCAATCCGTTCATGACGTCATAACCGCCGATCCCGTTCACGACGATATTTTTTGTCGCGGCCTCGACCAATCATGTGAAACAATGAAGACGCTATCTGCAACAAACTTGCTAGCGTCGTGGTATGAGATGACGCATCAAGATGACGCCACGTGGAACAGTCGTACGTCGCCGCGTGTTTTTTCGGCGACGATCTCCGGTCGTCGCGGGCTACGTGGTGACGGATTTGTTTTCCGACCCAAAATGACGCCACGTGGACCAAGTGCGTGGCGTCACATGGCGCCTTTTCCGCGATGTTTCTGTTTCGTTGTGGAACTACCCAGTCATAAAACGACAAGCGGACCATGTGTACGGTGCCACGTGGCACCTTTTTCACGACGTTTTTATTTTTCGTTGTGGAACTGTCCAACCGTAAAACGACACGTGGGCATGGCATACGGCACCTAATCCGGGTCTGTTTTTACGTTACGATACTACGACGTTTTTTTTTCGTGCGAGATGGGTGCTTAAATCATCGTTCGAATTGACATTTTCATGTTCCATATGCAGAAAAGCAAACCACATAGCAGGCATCAAATACAGAAATTGCAACATCAGTGGTTTATTTTACAGAAAAGCAAACCAACATACATAAATTCAGCTTTCAGCAACACGACCATAGTTTCAATTACCACATATGCGCTGAGCTAACTGCTCAAGCAGGGAAACTTCTTCTTGTTGGCACGTTTTTCGCTCGTCTTGTTCCTTCCGCATTTCTTCCATTTCAAATGCAAACCGGAGGCTCATTCGCTCAGATTCTGCATTCGCCGCCCTCAAATCAGCAATTGTGCTGCGCATATTGGCATGCCCCCTCTCTCAACATCAGTTTCCACTTGGTGTTCATACTTTGAAATACTTGTTTCCACACGAGATTTCTTCGACAAAGTATGCTTTCCACGATCCAGCATGACATCCAAAGTATCATCCTCATCCTCTGAAGCTGGTGACGACATCATCCTTTTCTTGCTTGCCTATCAAGCATGCAAAGAAAGTATATGTAAGTATGTATAGAAAACAAATGAAACTAGCAGGTGACCAGCAATATAAAGAAAATAGATGAAACTAACAGATGGCCAACAATGTGCAGAAAATATTTGAAAAATAGCAGATGACAATCAAACAAGCGTGTCTGTAATGACAAATGACCTAGCAGATGTCAAGCATATGAGGAGCATAGATGGAAACTATGTTAAAATGACAACCACAGCCTTAATTAGCTTGCCAAAACGTCTTATGATATGGAATAGATGAAGTAGCACAAAATATATGACACGACAGTAATCAAACTTTTCAACACAAGATAAGTAAGATGTGCCCTAGTTGTTGTTTTTTTTAACTAAAGGGAGTTTTTAGTACTTAAAGAGTTTTAAGCATTACACCCTAGTTGTTGTGATATCATGGAAGAATGTTGAGCTGCCGAATTAGGGAATAACCTGCAACTCATTGTCCTCACTGAATAGGGATTGACATGACCAGTCTCCTTCACTGGAATCTGATTCCTCTTCAACATCATCCTCAGGAGTGTACTCAGATCCAGAGTCTTCCTTTTTGATCTTTATGGGTGTGAATACAGTAGGACATGAAATAATACTTGTTAAAGACTTTACACCCAGTTGATGCATCCTTGCACTGATTGCCATGATAGTTCTGGCACGCTCTTCTTCCATGGGGTGTAGTGGTGATCCTAACATGAATAAATAACTCAATGTAAGCTCCAAATACAAACACTTGGTAAGGACCTAATACATCATCAAAATTAAGGTACTCATCCTGTAAGAACAGTCCAGTGTAAGTAATATAAATTCTGATCGTAGATTCGTAACTAAGACTGATAGGATCATAAGCAAAGTGAGCTTAAACCTAATAGTATACAGGCTTGAAATAAGCAAACTTTTACCGTAGGAAAACAAAGCTGGATACTTCTTTTTTTTATTTTTATGCAAGATTAGCAAGAAGGCCCCCTAACGATTTCCATTAAAAGAAACCATACAGTCTTTTCTACTACAAAAGCAAATAATTAAAAAAGGAGCATCGGGAGGACAACACACCCATTTCCGCTACATATTTGTCAGAATTAACACATGGACAGGCCTCTGTTTACCACTATACAAAGTTACAAATGCAAAGACAAGAACAAAGACGAATATAAGGAACCATCAATCATACAACTAAATAGAGAAACCGTTTAGAGAGATTTATTACATAAAACATTAGCAGGATAATTAAGAAGCATCGATCAAACAATTTAGAGAGATTAACTGCATCGAACATAAGAAAAATCAAGCATACAATTAAACAGACAACTAATTCAGAAAGATTAATTGCATCGAACATGTGAAGAACCATCAATCTTACTGCGTTTCTCGCCTTCGACCTTTACCCGTCTCGGCGTGGTTGCAGACATTGACGGTGAAGTTGCAGCGAGGTTGGAGACGAGGTGGAAAATCTGGACGTACAGCGAGGTTAATGGCGAGGTGGCACACCAGCGAGCACGCGAAGGCAAGGTTGGAGACGAGGTGGCATATTTGGACATACAGCGAGGTTAATGGAGAGGCGGCAGACCAGCGAGAACATGAAAGCGAGGTTGGTGACGATGTGGCAGACCGGTGAGCACGACGGCGAGGTGGCACACCAGGGAGCACACGACAGCGAGGTTGGTGACGATGTGGCATACCGTGAGCACGACGGCGAGGTGGTGGTCCTGGACGGTGACCTGGGCGGGGTAGGGGATCTCGACGGCGACGGCGGAGATCTGGCAAGTGAGCTATACGGCGATGTGTAACAGGGGTGGGATCTGGTCTGGGAGGACGAGGACTGGAGGGGAGAAGGGGGAGTAATCGATTATTTGGGCGAGGGCCGAGGGGATAAGGGAGAGTTTCAAAATGATTACAGAAATGCCCTCCGCGATAAAGATTGACCGTTGTGTGCAGGAGGGCTGAGAAGTAATATTCTTGCGCGAAATTGTTTGAGTGGGCTGTCCTGGCACCAAATTTTCGGAGGACGCGAAATTTTGGCGGAAGTGCGGGAAACTATGCTAGCCGTCGGATGCTGATGGGTGGCTTAAACAAATTGACCATTTATGCAATAATTTACTAAATGGACGTGATGGGTGGCTTAAACAAATTGATCATTTATGCAATAATTTACTAAAGGGACCTTGTGAGAAAATAAAGAAGTATTATGTAATAATTTTGGAGTTGAGGTCATCGGGCATAAAACGCGTTAGAATATGTAGAACGGTTCTATGTGAAACCAACAGTAACTAAAGAACTACAGATAACTGAGTACTTGCAAAACAACACATAGTATTAACTTAATTATAGAGTAGCAAAACGCAATCACAGCACACACAGACGTGTCGACAAGTAAAACACGACGAGTCGACGACGTAGCAGGATACACATATGCTCTATAAGCACACTAGTTGCCGCGGTGAAGGACACGAACAACCGGACGCACCAGTGGGACGGACTCGTTCCAAAGGAACAAAGGGTTGACCCGGACGCAGCACACCAGGGTGTCCTTCAGGCAGTAGAGGCCATCGTGCAGATTTGCTCCCGAGCCATGCTCCCAAAGCCTGGCGTAGACCCGCCGCCATCCTTGACGTGGTCGATGATGAACATCCGCCGATTGGCGTACTTTGCGCCAAACACGATGTGCACGGCGCTCCAAGTAGAGATATTTCCACCAGCGGTGAAGAACTGCACCACGTCGAAGAGGTCATAGCCGTCGGCACGGACGTACTCCACTTGGTGTGCGTCCTCGAGCGGTTCCTCCCCGATCAGCTCGATGGTCGTCCACGCCATGGCGCGCACAGAGAGCACAAAGATGACCTAGCTCTTGTGTTGTGCACAAACTATATATTAGAGACGTGTTGATGAAGGGGTGCGTTTTGTAGAGGCCTTCCAAATGCACCGATCGGGTAATATAGCGGCGGGGAGAGGCCGTCCGGCGGATCACCAAACAACATTAATTGGTGCCGATCCCGGCCTTTACAATTGAATTTGATGTCCAGGCGCAGCGATGACAACGAGCACACACAAACGGCCGGCGCCGACTTCGACCCAGCAGTCCACAGCTAGCCTTTTGTGTGTGCAAAAGCAGAAGCGAGGCATGAGCATGCATGCACATGGCCGGGCACGCGCGCAGGCACGCATTAAGATCAACACGTGACGGCTCACGCAGCCACAGCACGCAGCGCACGGAGGCAAAGAGTGCACGTCTCGCGCGGCATGCAGCTAGCTCGCCCAAAGTTTGCAGGCATGGCGTGCAACAGCTAGCTAGCCCCAAAGCAGACTCAGCACACATGTAGACAGAACTGTGGCGACGTCCCGTCTTTCCCATGCACTGAGACATGAAATTTTAAGGGGCCAAGCATCTCTCCTCCTGCACTCCTAAAGTCCACTCCTCCATTAGCTTCTCTCCTTCTCCACTCCTAAAGTCCACTCATCCATTAGCTTCTCTCGGCCTCCACTATGCACCAACGCCGACGCGACGCGGCCGGACAACGAGCTGCAGGTGCCCACGCGACTCCATATGACAATAATCTACTGACGGAGGAGGACACGCGCGCACTTATCCACACGAACACTCCCGTGTCGGCTGCTTTACGCCTCCAGGAAGGTTGGACGACCAACACCATCTTCGTCCCGGTGGCGCCGTGTCTCTCCGGCCAGGCACGGGTCGACTACATAAACCAGTGCTACAATAACATGCCGTGGCAGACGAGGCATCATGAGCCCCAGGACGCCATGTCTTCGTTGTACTGGGACGAGCAAGTGGAGCTGGAGTACTTAGGGCGGCTCCACTCCTACATCATCGACAACGGCATGCATTCCAGCGACACAGAGTGTTCCGATGAGGAGGAGGAGGAAGAGGACTCGCCCGAGACAGAGTGGCGCCCCTTGGCACCACCGGAACCTGCCGCCCCGCCAGCAAACGCCTTCTTCCTCCCATGTAACTGTCCCATTTGCAGCTGGGCACTTTCATAGCCGGGAACCTGCCCAAACTGCGGGTCGGAGGAGTGCCACCACCTAGTTTAGGCTTTTATTGACTGTAATTAATATTATCTTAATTAAGCTCCCTTCAGTGCGAATGTATTATCTTTATTTTGACTCAAGTTTGATTGAAACTCCCTAAATTTCAGCTCCGAAGGGGGTGTCCCAATTGTATATTTAGTTTGCCTGTGGTAGGCTCCTCATGATCCCCTTCCACCGGCGTCGGAAGGGGTTGTCCCAATGGGATATTTTGTTTGGTTGTGTTAGGGTAGGCCATAGGTACATGGAGAACTAATATCTACCACTAGTTCTGATAAGACATTCGCTCAGGTTCGTCTGAAGGGGGAGTTTCGAGATGTAGTGGAAGAACCCTTCCTTTGTACAAGTGATGTCGGTGAAACCGGTCACACCTCTTATTAGGATCTTGGATCTCTCTCCGCCTCCAAACTCACCTGTATAGACATTATTGGACCCCATCTAGGTTTTTTAGGAATTCCTATGCTCCGGAGCCCCCGCTTCAGCGAAACTCTGGCATGTTAACCGAAAACTCAACTTGTTCGTCTACCCTTTCCACCGGCGTCGGAAGGGGGTGTCCTAATGGAATATTTTGATTGGTCTTGTTAGGGTAGACTATAGGTAGATGGAAAACTAATATCTACCACATGTTCTCATAGTATTCCCACGGGTTCGTCCGAAGGGGGAGTTTCAAGCTCTAAGTAGTCCTGGAACCTGCGAGAGAGAATCTGACGCCGGTGAAGCTCTAACACAAAGAGTGAGGGAAACTTGGGAATCCAAGCCACACTCTAACACACATGGTATGCCAAACCCTTGGTTTGGGTGGGATTCAGACGCTCTGGAACCCCTCTCCGGAAAAACCCTAGGTCCGCTGGAGAAAAAGATGAATCTGTCGTTCTGGCCCCTCTACCCGAGCCGGACTAACAGGTGTACCGGTATTTTCATTTGGAATTTAAGTGTTTTCAATTTGTTTAGCTCTAGAAATTGTATAATCTTGGAAATGACCTAATGAACCACTCTCATCAAGTACAGTAGAAGCATCATCAAAAATATCAGAAGTTTTGTCAGATTCAGCAGAAGTATCAGTATGTGTAGCATGTGTATATGGTGGTGTAAGAAGTTTACTCATTACAAATGGTGAATGAAGAGCAACATAGGTGTTCAGAGTTGTACCTCTCCTTGTAGTGGATGGCAATATAGAGACTTTATCATCACAAGTATTACCCATGATGAATAACTTGCAGCGAACAATATCACGTTCAAGTGAGCTTACAAATAAAGCTATGATCCCCGGCAATGGCTCCAGAAAATAGTCTTGACGACCCACAAGTATAGGGGATCGCAACAGTTTTCGAGGTAAGTAAAACCCAAATTTATTGATTCGACACAAGGGGAACGAAAAAATATTTATAAACCTGAGCTGATGAATTGTCAGTCCAACTACACATGGAAATAGACTTGCTCGCAACAGTTTATCAGTAGCAACAGTTTTATAGCAGTAGCACAAGTAAAGTAATAGAAGGAATAAAATAAAAACAACAGTAGTAATTGTAGTAGACATCATGATTAAGATACTGTAGGCTAAGGGACGGATGAACGAGCGTTGCATGGATAAGATAATTAATATAATAATCAATACATGGGAAATTGCACGTAAATAATGATAAAGCATTCAACTACTAAGTAACCATCGACATGTGTTCCGTATTTAGCCGTACGTGCTCGCAATGAGAAACTTGCACAACATGTATTGTCCTACCAGTCCGTTTGCAGCGGGGCCTCAAGGGAAGCTACTGTTAATTAAGGTGCTCCTTTTAATAAAACACCGGAGCAAAGCATTAACACTCCATGAACACACGTGATCCTCACATCACAGCCATCCCCTCTGGTTATCAAAATTGCTGTCACTTTGGGGCCTTGGGTTCCGGACAACGATATGTGTATACAACTTGCAGGTAAGATAAAAAACAATAATTATCCTCGTGAATCAATAACATGTTCAGATCTGAAATCATAGCACTCGGGCCCTAGTGTCAGGCATTAATGATAACAAGTTGCAACAACGATAGATAGCACTAACAAGAGATACTAGGCACCATGCCCTAACAATATGTCAATTATTACATGAACGATCCCATCCAATCCCTACCATCACTCTCAGACTAAAACGGGGATTACTCACACAAGGATGGGGGAATCATGGATGGTTGATGGAGAGGTGGTGGCAATGACGATGGCGATAATCTCCTCTGAATCCCCGTCCTCGATAGGGTGTCAGAACAGGAACTTCTGATCCCCGAATTGAGTTTCGAAGAGGCGGCGGCGCTCGAGTGTTTTTCTATAGAATATGACAACCCCCCCCCCCCCCCCGGCGTTTTTAGGCTAAGGGGTTTAAGTAGTCGAAAGGGGGCACGGTGGGTGGCCGAGGCAGCCGCACCATGCCACGACGCGGCCTAGGGGGGGTGGCACTGCCACATGGTGTGAGCCCCTCGTTTCCCCTCTCTGTCACGTTTTCTTCCTTCAAGATTCTTCGGGTAAAATAGGGACTTTACGATTTTCCGGACATTTTCCTAAAAGTTGAATTTCTGCACAAAAACAAGACAACATGGCAATTTTGATGAAAACAGCGTCAGTCAGTGTTAGTTGTATTTAAAACTCGCAAGTTTAGAGGAAAAAACAACAACAAACGTGTTCAGGAACGTATATACGTTTTCGACGTATCATCGACGACGGTGCATTCCGGCCGGTGAGCCCGTTCCGGTACAAGGTGTTCCACGCCGGGCCAAGGACCTGCCTTGGGAAGTATGGCGTACGTGCAGATGAAGTCGATCGTTGCCATCATGCTTGAATAATTCACGGTCGACGTCATAGACAAGAACTTTGTCGACGGCGTGCCCGAGCACCTCCTCTCGGTGACGCTAATGACGAAGGGTTGGTTGCCTGTGCAAATAAGGACAAGGGGGAAGCGTAGGACGATAAAGCTCATGTTGAATGTTAAAGTGCAATAAGTTCATTAACAAATAATGTACTCCTCTCAAAATAATTTTCGTTTTAGTGATACATATATCATTTTTGTCATTTCGTCGACAATTATTTTGAGAAGGAGGGAGTATGTAATTTTATTTTATTGCTGTTTTTTCATCTGGATGAAAAAAATGCTCCATATGGCTTTGTTGATAGCTGGTTTACATGGAGACCTTTTTAAATTTCTCGAAATAGACTTGCGCCCTGCTATATTAGTATAACAACCACAACATATCAGTTAAAAGTTCAAGAAAATTCCTTCAAAATCTTAACACAAAATATCTTATATTCAGGATTAGATAAAAAGATAAATACTGAAATATCCGAAGCAAAAAAATATAACAAATTCAAGGTTTCTTACACACAAAAAATACAAAAAATTTGCATCCCATAATTTTTTCTTACTAATAGAATTCATCATTATCTACTATGAGAAATAAAAAAACTATGGGGTGTGAATTTTTGGGGAGCTCTATTTATAATTACCTCCAACCCTATTAGCAATTCCCCTTCCCTATTTATAATTACCTTCAACCAAACACGCTATGAAGTTCCTTGACTCTTGTCTTCATAGGAGCATTAATCATTCTTGATTTTTGACTTGTTGTTCTATACATCTCTAACTATTCAATCAAATATATAAGAAACCATTTTAATACAACAAACTAACCGAATCGGTGCGGAGGAGAGAAAGGAGTAAACAATCGTATCCCTATAATCTAGGGTTCTACCCCCCTCCCCCTCCCCGGTTGCCGGTACACCCCACCTCCGATGGCCTTTTAGGCCTTTGAGGGGTTGCAAATCCGGGCCTCTTGCCAGCAGAAGGGTTTCCATTTTTTGATTTATTTATTTCCAACGTGCTCTTCGGGACGGTGAGGCAGTGGCGAACTGGCGATATCCCCGTGTCAGAATAAGGTCCTCTCCGCCCTATCCCCTTTCTCGTGGTGTGCAGTGTCCGTGGAGGGTGCGTGGAGTTGTTTGTCCTACGAATCTGGTCATTCCTCGTGTTCATTGGTGTGGTTGCATATTTGACTCTTCTAATCTCTTTGTTGATGGTTGTTTTTCTGGTGCGCTAGTCCCATGGGGTTTAGCACGACGACTTTTATGTTGTCTATAACAACACAAACTATTTTGCCCAACTCCAATAAGGGAGCAGCGAAGATGGCGGTGTGCCCTCGTTTCGGTGCTTGTAGCTGCCGCTAGCAGGTTGATGAAGTACCTAATTATATTTTTTATTACTCTTGAAAATCGTCGTACTACCACTGGTTATTATTAATTTATGCGTTAGCCTTTCTGCATAAAAAAGAGATAATATGTAAGCAACCATGATGGCTCGCGATACAGAAATATGACGGAAGTTCATATCCACCGAATAGGAGTCTCCCCCTCAATTCGCATATGCATCTTACAAATGAATTCTTCCCACTCAAATTACATGAAAGGGCCACCCTCGTCCATTTTGCAGAGTCTCCACTCTCCACTCAAATTAGATGAAAGTCTGACCCTCGGCTATGTGTTCTATAATCTTCTAATTCGGCAAACTGAATCTATGTACTATTCATATTGGGCAAGGAAATCTATGTGGTGCTCATATACTTCGGCTTTGTCCTCTAGGAACGGTTCATCTTCAGATTCTTCATCAAACAATACGTCATCTTCATCTCCACCTTCAGATTCTTCATCATCAAACAATACGTCATCTTCATCTTCTGGAGACGCCGACCTGACGAAGCTGAAGGGATCCACGATTTCCCGCCGGCAAGTCGGGCACGTCGACGCCTGGTGGAACCACGGGGCGATGCACCTAGTGTGGAAGAGATGGGAGCACGGCAGCGTGACGGTACCCTCGCCCTCAGTATCCGAGTCCAACCAGCAGATGGCGCACCTGTAGACCAAGGTCACCCGTAGTTCGGCCAGGTGGATGTCGAAGTCGAGGTCCTGGGCAGGGACCCCCATGTCGTCGTCGAACTCGTCGCGGACGTACCCAGCAATCGCCTTGGCTATGTCGTGGGGCGTGTGGATTGAATCCGCCCAGTTGCCGGCGGCGAGGTCGTACTCCCTTGGTCGCTGGCGCCTCTGCGAGCATGTTGTGGATGAGCTCGCTGCATACCTCGACGCAGGTGAAGGCGGCGACGTTGGCGACCTCGACCCGGTGGTCAAGCTCCCTGACGGTGACGGCCCTGCGCGAACCGTGGGACAGGATCAGGTGGCCGCGGAGGCGTACAGAGCATGGGTGGTCATGCGGCTTGTGTTGGACGTAGATTGTGGACTCTTCATCGATGAAACGGACGCGGGTCTCGGTCGCCGCCGGGGCGTGCGGGCTCGGTGGCAGCGCCATGGCGCCGTATTCTGTGCCGGCTGATCGAAGAACACGCGCGTGGACGGGACAACGGATCGGGGGCGTCTACGGCTCTACGCGGCTGCATTTATGAAAGCTAGCGCAGGCACCGGGACTAGCGACCTGACTCGGAGTCGGAATGTGAAACTTTCCCCAATTGAAAGGCCCCGTCATCGCAGCCTCCAACTAAAGGTGGGCCTATTCCCTAAAAAACAATGTTTTTTTTAAGTTCCCTAAAAAACAATGAAAGATGAGCTATTTTCCCTTCAATTGTGTACTCCGAGTAGTACGTATTTTGACATGAATACAAGTCCAAAATCAAGAACTGCAAAACACGATAAATGTATATGGGTAGATGCGAGATCGAACGCATAACTAGTACTCCCTCCGTTCCAAAATATTTGGCTTTCATTTGCCTAAATATAGATGTACGGAGTATTTAGACATATTTTAGTGAATATACATCCATTGGACAAATAAAAGTCAATTATTTTGGGACAGAGTGAGTATTATAATTATATAAAGTTATTCTAGAAGGGGAAACAGTTCTCCACATAAAATGATTCATTCACTTAATAGGAAGAAAATTGATGCTGCCTTTCTCTCAAATATATTTCAAGGAAGGTTTTTTCTTTTTTTGGCTTCCAACCGCCGGGGGGGGGGGGGGGAGGGGGGGTCCCCACCTGAAAAATGGGCACGCGGCCATTTATTTCCTCTCTTTTTCTAAAGCGGCGAGACCAAAGGGTTAAGTCACCGATGATATTGCAGATGGTGTATTTCCACAATGCTGCATCATCTAGACGGAAGAAGAACTATATTAAACGACTACGTGATCACTCAGACGATTGGCTTGAAGATGAGGGTAATCTCATGAATTTAACAAGTAATTAATTTTCTAATCTATTCTCTTCCGAGGTGCAGGCTATTAACAATGTGGTGATCGAGAAAGTACACCCTAGGGTGACCGAAATCATGAATGTATCACTTCTGGCAGAATACTCAAGAGAGGAAGTTAAAAAAGCACTATTTAGCATCGGCGACTTAAAGGCCCCCGGCCCGGATGGACTCCACGCTGTTTTCTACAAGAAATTTTGGAGTGTCATTGGAGAGGATCTCACCGATGAGGTTCTATTGGCAATTAATCAGAAAAAGATCCCGGACAGCTGGAATGAAACAACCATCGTTCTAATTCCAAAGGTAAAAAACCCTGAATATATCTCACAGTTCAGGCCAATTAGCCTTTGCAACGTGGTTTACAAAGTGATCTCTAAACTTATTGCATCGAGACTTAAAATTGCTCTCCCGGATATTATTTCTCCTATGCAAAGTGCGTTTGCTCCGGACAGACTCATAACAGATAATTTTCTTGTGGCCTTCGAGAGCTATCATGCTATTAAAAATAGAAGGTCCTCTACTTTTGGTAACTGTGCGGTAAAACTTGATATGCATAAGGCATACGACAGGGTTGAGTGGAGTTTTCTCAGAAAAATCTTGATACAATTGGGCTTTTCGGGGGAGTGGGTGGAGCTGGTGATGGAGTGTGTGACTTCTGTTCGTTACCGGGTCAGGCTAAATAATTATCTATCCGACCCCATCATCCCCACCCGAGGTTTGAGACAGGGGGATCCCTTATCCCCCCTATTTATTTCTTTTATGTGCTGAAGGTCTAACAAGTTTATTTGTTTTTCAAGAAAACCAGGGAAATCTTCAAGGTGTGAAAGTTTGTAGAGATGCACCGTCTATTTCTCACCTCCTATTTGCAGATGATTCATTGATATTGATGAAAGCTGATAGATCAAATGCTGCAAGTCTTAAAAGTGCTCTAGATGATTATTGTGCAAACTCTGGACAACTGGTTAGTGTTGCAAAATCAAGCATATTCTTTAGCCCCTGCACGCCGGTGGAGGTGAGAGTGGATGTTTGTACTATATTGGATATTATGACGGAGGCTATAACGGATAAATATCTCGGCTTACCCTCCATTGTGGGAGTGGATAGATCGGACTGCTTTAAGCATCTTATTGACAGGGTCTGCAAATTATTAAGTGGTTGGAAAGAGAAGCATCTCTCCTTTGGTGGCAAAGAGGTTTTAATAAAGGCGGTAATTCAATCAATTCCAGTTTATGCTATGTCGGTTTTCAAACTTCCTAAACAGATTTGCAAAGGGATAATCTCTGCAATGTCCCAATTCTGGTGGGGAGATGATGATCAGCAGAAACATATTCAATGGTTTGCTTGGTGGAAGATGTGTGTCCCTAAAAAACATGGAGGTATGGGTTTTCAAGACATTGAGTGTTTTAATATGGCTATGTTATCTAAACAAGTGTGGAGACAACTATCTGAACCGGATTCCATCTGTGCTCAAGTCTTGTGGGCTAAGTATTTTCCTACTGGCGATATCCTTAATTGTGAATTGAAAAAAGGTAGCTCCTACACGTGGCAAAGTATATGGCATGGAATTCAATCTTTTAAAAGAGGACATATCTGGAGGGTTGGTAATGGTGAAAAAATCAATATTTGGGATGATTGTTGGATCCCTAGTAGCCACAACAGAAGGATCATGACAAGGCGGGGAAATATCGTATACACCAAGGTCAATGAACTTATTTTATTGAAAATAATAAGTGGGATGAAGAATTGATTCGGACACTGTTTTGGGAGGTGGATGCTGAAAGAATACTCCGCATTCCCCTTGCTATTGGCATGATGGAGGATTTTGTCTCATGGCATTACAATAGGAACGGTATTTTTTCAGTTAAATCATCTTATCACCGGTTGTGGGAGTGGTTCCACGGCCGTAAACTCCATAGAACTAATCTTATGGGCTCTTCGGCGACTAGCCCTATTTGGCATGCTATTTGGTCTCTTAAAGTGCCTGCAAAAATCAAGATTCACGTATGGAGATCTATATTGGGGGCTATTCTGTGCCGGGGAGTCCTTGCTAATCGTCATGTCCCTATCTCAAGCCAATGCCCTATGTGTAATTCCGATTGTGAGAGTATTTCTCATACTTTTTTTAAGTGTAACAGGACCAAAGATGTTTGGAGGAGTTTGGGTTTCCATCAGTTGATCGAGGCGGCTATTTCTCTCGAGATCTATGGAACTACGGTAATGGAAACTATGCTACTGGACACGACAATAGAGCCACGGATTGGGGCTCGGAGATGCGACATATTTGCGGTTGCTACTTGGTATTTATGGTGGGAAAGAAGAAAGGCAACTCACGGTGAGATGATTCAAGTTCCTGCTCGTTCCGCTCAATCCATTATGGCGCTATCGATGAACTATATGAGAGTGAAGAAAAGAGGCCTTAACCCTATTATGCGCCACGGTTGGCAAAAACCCCCCGAGGACATGATCAAGTTGAATGTCGATGCCGCTTTCGACTACTCTACAGGTACAGGAGGTACGGGTGCGGTGTTACGTGATCACCATGGTACTTTTATTGCAGGGAGTAGACATAGCCTACAATATATCGAAGAGCCAGCTACGGCGGAGGCTATTGGACTCAGGAACGGCCTACTACTTGCTGGTGAGGTTGGCTGTAACAATCTATTGGTGGAAGCGGACTGCATGGAGGTGATCGAGATCATGCAGAATCAGGGTAACTCTCTCGGGGTTGCGGCGGCAATCTACGAGGAATGCACTTTCTTATGTCGCAATTTCTCCCATGTTTGCTTTAAGCATTGCCCTAGAGAAGCCAACGCTATCGCACATGATTTTGCTAGGGGTAGTGGAGAGTTTCATGAGGTGTGGAATTCTGAGCCCCCTGATTGTTTTATCCCTGTAATCGCAAACGATGTAACTCTGGTTTGAGCAGCAAGTTTCTTACGCACTCTTTTCCTTACCAGGGTACCTACGGGGACTGGAAGGTTTTTAGTGAGGCGGCTTGCTTGCTATATATAGTAATTTTCAGTTTCAAATGATATTGCAGATGGTGGAGGATGTGGATTGATCTATGGACCTATACACTTTTGCGCTCCTGGCATCCCAGATTTTCCACATTATGATGAGCGAGACTGAGTTCCAAACGAGGGGGGTGTTGTTGTTTGGTTGGTGCGCCCACGGATCACCAAACGTGGCTCTGGCTAGAGATAGCCTGAGTGTCCTCGAAATGTCGTCATCATGGGCGCAATCGAAGAAGAGGTGAGCCATGTCCTCAATACCAGCTTGGCATCGAGGGCAAGTGTCGTAATCGAGGATAGTTTTCTTGCGTAGTTTTCTTCCAAATGAGAGCGGCAGACGGGTCTTGCAAGTCGATTTGCATGGTAGTGTATGCTGGCATGGAGAACACCGATCTATCGAGGAGAAGGCGTTCATCCTCATCACTCGTCGGCGAGATACCTTGTAGGAGAGAAGAGAGTGAAACAAGTTGCTAGGCAGCCACATTGGTTAGTCGGTTCCGGAGGGCACTATCAATCCCGTTTGACAGAACATCAGAGACTAGAGTGTTTTTATGCAGGTCGTGCGAGTAGAGGGCTGGGTATGTGGTAGCCAGAGGTTCAGGTAGTAGCCATCTATCACTAGTAGAAAACGGGCTATCCGTACCGGTTTCATAGGCCTATTAGTACCGGTTGGACAACCGGTACTAATTAATCGGTACTAAAGGCCCACCAGCTTTTAGTACCGGGGCACTCACGGACTGGTAGTAAATGGGCCATCACGTGGACCAAGAGGAGAGCCCGCGGTCTGTGTTCCTTTTTGATTTTTTCCCGAAAAAATTCATTTTATTTTCATTTTATTTATTTTTATTGTTTAACCACTTAAACTCACATTTATCACCCACCATTCCTAATTTCAATCTAATTTACTCCCTTATACTAACACTTCTCGCAGAGGTCACCCATCCTCATACTACTCCCGTACTAGCACGCTTAACTTTGTAGTTCCTTTCCTATGAGCTACCTACGAAGAAGAGATACTTACCTGACAATAGTATGTTAGCAATCCTATTTACCCATAGACTATGATGTCACACACATTTATTTTATGAATCAAAACAATTATTTAAATAAAAAGAAATAAATCATTAATAATATTTTGAATTAAAATATTCTTAAATGGAAATAATAATTAACTTGTTTGTCTTTTTTCCATTTTATATTGAATAATTCATATATGCAATTCCGTAAATTTAAATTTCACAAATAATATGTCTAAATCTATTAGAAAAATGAGAGAAATCCAAATATGAGACATCCATAAGCTAACTCTTGTCTGATCTAGTACTTTTAAGCTCTAAGTCATGAAACTCCCTAGAGAGAAGTTGGTACCGGTGAAGTAGGTCACACCGTGAAGTGCAGTGTGTGTCATGAAACTCCCTAGAGAGAAGTTGATATTGGGGATCTCTATTGAAGTAGGTAGTTGAGTACCTAAAAATGATTTTTGCCAAAATTTATGAGCAAATTACGAGGCACCTGTAGTTCAGATTTGTCCTGTTTCCAACTGAATCGGCAGAAACTTGTGAATTTCAAAAGAGCTGGATGGAAATCTTTTCTTAGAAAACATATTGTTTATTTGGGTATATCACATGTCCTAGCTTGTTAAAAAAATTAAGCCTCCCAAATTTTGCAACATGTTTGTGGTAGGTCCTTGATATCCCACAAGTATAGGGGATCGTGTGTAGCCTTTTCGATAAGTAAGAGTGTCGAACCCAACGAGGAGATAAAGGTAGGATAAATATTATCTCAAGTTCAATCAACCACTGATACAACTCTACACACACTAAACGTTTGCATTATCTAGGAAATAAAACTAGAGCAATAATAAGGGTATGAGAGATAGCTTTGCAAGATAATAAAAAATAAGAAATTAAATGTTAGTGCTGCAGCAATAAAATATAGTAAGTAACCATAAACTAACAGTACCATGAGTGTGGAAAAGTGGTTGTAATTGTGGTGGCTTTGTCCAAGATTAGTGAAGATATCAGGTTCATTGTCTTCGATGCAGTTTTCTATGTGGGAGAGGCAAAGCTAACAAGATCTCACTATCCAATGATTTCAAGTACTTATGATTGGAACTCTAGCAAACATCTGTAACTACTGGAAGATACATTAAGCTAAAAATACCTAACCATAGAATTAAGTTAATGGTCCTCTTACTCCCATACGTGCAACTAACCGGTTTGAGTCCTTAGGTTTCAGTCACTCCGGCAGAACTACGCCCCTTCCTTTGCACATACTACTAACCCTATGGTGTTGATCCAAGCGCACAAATATAATGGACACCAAAGGACAATACCACATCAACATACAACTCTAATGAACCAAAGACATTCAACCAAGAAATCAAAAGACAAATAAACTACACAAACATGACATAGATCATAGGACAAATATTATAGCATCAAACACCATGTTTACGTAGGACGGTACAGAGGTTTGTGGGAGGATGAACCACTGAATACAAGGAGGAGATGATAATGGAGGTGTTGGTGAAGGATGCATCATGGCGGAGAGGACGGAGAAGGGGCAACACGTGATGTGGAGGGCGGCGCCGGCCGGCCATCATGGGGGAGCGCCGCCCCTTAGCCCGCTTACTCCATGGCTTCTTGGTGTTGTAGATGAGCCCTCCCCCATGGAGATGAGACCATGGGGGAGAAAAAATTCTTGGCTTTTGGTGGCTGCCCAAGAATTAGGGTTTTCCTCTCCTTATATGTGATGGGACAATGCTCCTCGGCCCTCCGATGGATGGCCCTTTGATTCAAAGGCTCTTAGGCACCTCTAGAACCTTCCTAGGGACCCCTATCAGCCCCAAAGTCGTGGCTTGGCCGAATCATATGGTAAGAGTTGGACTCAATCCCCTCATCAATTCTCGTAATCCCGTAATCAGATATATATATCCTCGAGTGAAATGGGTACACAGGTCGCATACAAACTCGGATTGGGCTGTTCTTGGTCTTAAATGAAAGGTATGGAAATGGCCAACAACTTTGTAGGCAATTTGATCTTCAGTTGACGTTGTCTTTGGGAGTAAAATTGATGATCTCTAAAAAACTTTTGGTGGACATATTTCAGGAAAGTCAGAGTCCTTTTCCAACAAGTCTCTTTTTGTGTGTTCTTGTTAATTCCTACACATCAAAGAGTAAAACAAGAACATTGTGCACTCTTGAAACTATTAATAGGTTAGTCCACATAAATCATAAACTTTATATAAAAACAAGTGTCAAAAGCATAATATTAGCATGAAACAATCAAAATTATAGATACGTTATGGACGTATCAACATCCCCAAGCTTAATTCCTGCTCGTCCTCGAGTAGGAAATGATAATAAAGTTACTTTTCATTGTAAATGCTATGATCAGGTCCTTAACAATTGCAGGATGTATTGATAGTAAAACTTAGCAATCATGTTACCTAATGAAAAGTATCAATGAACTAAGAGCTCATAACATGAAATTTATAAACATCAACAAGATTGTAATGATCATAATAAAGTATGGTAGAGTGGTATCTCGCTTTCCCTTAATTGTGGAGCAAAATATAAATGCCAGGGCACCTCTGAAGTTCAAGGGAAGACTAGAAGTAAAGATATCAAAGATACAAGTATCAAAGTTATACCACAATCAACCGTGCTTTGGGACAAACACATCACACTAAGAATGAAAATTATGCTCTCAAGAAGGTGCTCAAATAATATGGTGGAGACTCAACATAAAAGTAAAAGAAAGGCCCTTCGCGGAGGGAAGCAGCGATCACTCATGTGCTAGAGCTTTTATTTTATTAAACAGACGTATTAAAATTTTGACACTCCTCCCATCCATCTTACACAAACCATGGCTAACCGAATCCTCGGGTGCCTGCCAACAATCACATACCATGGAGGAGTGTCTATTCTTTAAGAGAGGTGTATGCTAATGTCAACGAATGGTAAACAGAAAATACAGTACGTGACAAGCTAACTAGATTTCACAAGAGCGGCTCCCATATGAAGGACGCATCTGGGTAGAAGGTCGTCCCTCTTTCTCTTTTGTTTACACAATTATGCTATGACTGATAAATCAGGGGCAAAAATAGTGAAGAGAATTTGTTTGCATTAATTTGGGGATGGGCACCCTCCTGCCAGCTCTTGTATCAATTGGATAAGCGGATGAAGCCACTAGTCCAGGGTGTGAAATCCAATCAACATGTGAGATAAAAATTCTCTGTTTACGTCCTCATGAGCAAAAACAAGAACACAAAACATGAGTAATTTTGAAAGTTTTAAAGATATCACATGAGCAATTTACTTTGGAGTGGTAGTTAAATACCACATGGGAGTTTATAATAGACTCTGTGGAATAACTTTGTTTTCAGGGATTTGGAGACACGAGTAGAGCTCATACTCAGTGCAAGTGAAGGTTAGCAATAGACTGGGAAGCGACAATCAAGAGAGAAATAATTGCCATAATCATGTTTGCGACAAAGTAAAATTAACTGAGGAATAAAATTGATAATAGAACTCTGAGGCAAAATAAATCATCGAGGCTTATTGACTTTTTGTTTTCAGTCTTAGCATGCGTGAGCATGTGCCAAGTCGATTCAAATGAAACAAACAGAGGAGGATACCACAATGCCATACCCTACTATGAATAGGACAATGCATGTTAAGATAAAAATGACATAATATACACTATTAGCAAGATGAAACTAACCATAAGAAAACATAAACTACTAAACAATATCATTTGCACATCATTTTTAAGTTTATTAAACTTTGAACCACCTCTCTAAACATGAGATAAATAAAAGTTATGATGATCAATTTATTAATATAACTAGTGTTTGGTGCTAAGACAAATAAATAGTAAGATACATACGCTCCAAGTTTATTCAAGTTTCTATGTTGCTCGAAAAACAAAGTTTAACAGTTTGCAAACCGGGGGGTTGTTGATGAAGTGGGATGCGGAGACATACCCCAGGTTATGAATTTGGACATTCTTCAATATTTCTCTGTTTGGTGTTCCTTCATTCTCTGTGAAAAAACTTCAACACAAAAACTTTCCCCTTCTTTTCTGCGGTTACACATTAGTGCAATAGATAATATTTTCAAAGTGTTGCTATTAAAACAAATCAAATTTTGTTTTAGAGTTACAGAAAGGTTGCTTAAGTGGCCAACTTCTAAATAAAAGGTAAGACCCAAAAGGGCTCAAATGAAAACGTAAAAGAGGCACTCTTGCAAGAAAAGTCAGAATTTGTTCAGAAAAACAACATGTGGAAAACGTAATTTTTAGGTGCACTTAAAAATGTCAGAATTTTTTGCCAATTTTGTGCATGTAGAGGATTAGGTGATACATAATCTGTAAACATTTCGTGACTTTTCTAGTTTTCAGTAAAATATGAAAAATCGCGCACTGGGCAATAGATGATGAAAACATAAAAGCCATTTTTTTACATATGTATCAACTAAGCCAAATGGGTAAAACTTGGTACTTTATTTTTGATAAACTAAGAGACCAGAGGCTAAACAAGATCAAAATATTCTAGCTGCATATAGGTAAACAAAACAAAACTGAAAGCAAAAAAAAATGACGCTCCAACACATAATATATGAAGCAATAAAAACATAGTGTCTTGAAAGCGGGTCTGATATTTTTGCTGATGAAGAAGGGGATGCCTTGGGCATCCCCAAGCTTAGACGCTTGTACTTCTGGATATATCTTGAGGTGACATGGGCATCCCCGAGCTTGAGCTTTTGTCCATTCTTCATCTTCTCGTATCATTCTTCTCTCCCTACACTTGAAAACTCAGTCCATACAAAACTTCACACAATCTTCATTAGCAACGAGTGTAACCAAAATAGTAAATCCACTTTGGTTCAGTTTCAACACAATTATAACACCCATTAAAAATTATCTACTGTCACAACTTATTTTACTGCTCTTCCCCTCAAAAGAACACCAAAAGAAAAAGATTAAGAGGCAAATACAAATATTGGCAGTCTGTCAAACCAGAACATTAGGTAAACACCGATTTTTTCAAAACTCTTATGTTCATCAAATCATAAAGTTCAAAAGTAATGAAAGTTTAATAACAACCTGGGGCATATTAAAAAAAAGTTTCAGCTCATTTCGATGTTCTAGCTGAGAGAAATAATTTTTTTGGTGGCAGCACAGAACCTGTTTTAGGACAGCAACTTTCCTAAATCTTACTTCCTCCCTATTAGACTCTATTCTTTGCACAAAAACAAAATAAAAAGGATACTAAAAGGTTGCTACAGAGGTAACAACTTCCAAGACTCAAAGAAAACAAAATAAACTAAAAAAAACAACACGAAAACGGAATAAAACATGGGTTATCTCCCAAGAAGTGCTTTTCTTTAACGTCTTTTAGCTAGGCATGGAAAAGGGAGGGATGCCTTGGGCATCCCCAATCTTTGATGATTTAATATTATTGAATATTTAATTGAGGTGCACTAGGGAGTTCCCAAGATTGAGCTTTTTCTGTTCTCATTTATCTCGTATAGCCATCTCTATTGGATCTTAAATACTACATTCACATAAAACTTGACAAAAACTCATTAGTAGGTTTACTACTCATTAAATAAAATCAACTCATGTTCAAGTTTTTACAAGTTTAAATTAAGATTACCTACTGTATACTAACCAATTTATAACATTTATCGATCAAATAAAGATTATAAACATTGAGTATAATCACAATACAAAATAAGCATGACAATCTGCCAAAACTGAACAGTTTGTAAAGATGACAGTTAACGAGATATCTACGTAGATCAAATAAAGAAACTAAAAACTAATGAAAGACAGATAATGATCTAAAGTTTATGCACAAAAAATTTCAAGTAAAAATAATATTCTAAGATTTATCACGATTTTTTAAGTGAAGCATAGGAAATCTGTCTAAACAGAATCAGTCAGTAAAGATCGAATTATTAGACCTATCTACGTACCTCAAATCAGAAAAAGTACTTCGAATGAAATAAATATAATAATCATTACTTTGCACTCAAGAAATTTCAGATCAATATCACTTTCAAGTGATTTTTAAAAAATTCTACGGTGGAGCCCAGAAATCTGTTTCTACGTAGCAAAGTGGCAAACTTGCATCATAAACAAACTAGAAGTTATCTACACATTTTATTTTTATGGTACAAAGCAATATGTACAATATATACACAACATGTACAAGTTTTTAACTTAAAAGCTTCCATGGAAAGAGTTGTTCTGGTTTCATAGGCATGAACACAAGTGTTCAAGGTCGACCCCCACTTAACCATTACTCATCTTTCCAATCACTTTCCTTTTTGAAAACATTTTTAGATACCACGTACAACTAATTTTTTTTGTAATTTATGTTCCCTATCCATAACTAAAGATAGCAAACAACTTAAAACTTAAACATAAAACTACTTATAACTGAAAGCAAATTACTTAGAGACAAAGCAAACAACTGCATACAAGAACATTCACCCCACGCTATTGCTCCCTGGCAACGGCGGCAGAAAAGGTCTTGATATCCCACAAGTATAGGGGATCGTGTATAGACTTTTCGATAAGTAAGATTTTCGAACCCAACGAGGAGCTAAAGGTAGGATAAATATTCTCTCAAGTTCAATCAACCACTGATACAACTCTACACACACTAAACTATTGCATTATCTAGGGAATAAAACTAGAGCAATAATACGGATATGAGAGATAGCTTTGCAAAATAATATACAAGAAATTAAATGTTAGTGATGCAGCAATAAAATATACTAAGTAACCATAAACTAACAGTACCATGAGTGTGCAAAAGTGGTCGTAATTGTGGTGGCTTTGTCCAAGATTAATTACTGAAGATATCGGGTTTATTGTCTTCGATGCAGTTTTCTATGTGGGAGAAGCAAAGCTAACAAGCTTTCACTATCCAATGATTGCATGTACTTATGATTGGAACTCTAGAAAACATCTGTAACTACTAGAAGATACATTAAGGTAAAAATACCCAACCATAGCCTCAAGTTAATGGTAATCTTACTCCCATAGCAACTAACCGGTTTGAGTCCTTAGGTTTTTGTCAATCCGGTAGAACTACGCCCCTTCCTTTGCACATACTACTAACCCTATTGTGTTGATCCAAGCGCGCACAAATATAATGGACACCAAAGGACAATACCATATCAACATACAAATCTAATGAACCAAATACATTCAACCAAGCAATCAAAATACAAATAAACTACACAAACATGACATAGATCATAGGATAAATATTATAGCATCAAACACCATGTTTACATAGGACGGTACAGAGGTTTGTGGGAGGATGAACCACTGAATACAAGGAGAAGATGATGATGGAGGTGTTGGTGAAGGCGGCATCATGGCGGAGAGCATGGAGAAGGGGCAGCACGTGAGGTGAAGGGCGGTGCCGGCGGCGGCGCAGGGGGCTCCTCCTGCGCCGGCCGGCCATCATGGGGGAGCGCCGCCCCTTATGCCCCTTACTCCATGGCTTCTTCATGATGTAGATGAGCTCTCCCACATGGAGATGAGACCACGGGGGAGGAAAAATTCGTAGCTCTTGGTGGCTGCCCAAGAATTAGGGTTTTCCTCTCCTTATATGTGATGGGACAATGCTCCCCGGCCCTCAGATGGATGGACCCTTGATCCAAAGGATCTTGGGAACCTCTAGAACCTTCCTAGGGACCCCTCTCATCCCCAAAGTCGTGGCTTCGCTGAATCCATCAAATATGGTAAGATTTGGACTCAATCCCGTCACCGATTCCCGTAATCCCGTAATCAGATATATATATATACATATATATATATATATATATATATATATATATATATATATATATATATATATATATAGGACTCATGTTATATACTCCTGGGTGTACATACTCTCATACTCAATATACCACACGTGTGCGGGTATTATACCTCTTTATTATTTTTCATATACCTCGTTAATTATTCTAAGATACTTCCATACAATTTTTGTCGAAAAAATATCTCCGGAGTACTCGATTTTTCAAATATACCATTTGTACGTACATAAAAGCAGTATATGTGCAAATAATATAAAATATGTAGAACCAAATATTTTTTTTTCACAAAACTCACTTTGAGGTATCTAGTATTAAATAATAGAGTATATTGAAAATTATAAAGAGGTATAAACAATTCATTTATGTGGTATATTGAAGGTTGGGAGTACGTACACCTAGGTGTACAGAACCATTTTCCTATATATATATATATATATATATATCCTCTAGTAAAATGGGTACACATGTCGCATACGAACTCGTATTGGGCTATTCTTGGGCTTAAATGAAAGGTATGGAAATGGCCAACAACTTTGTAGGCAATTTGATTTTCAGTTGACGTTGTCTTTGGGGGTAAATCTGATGATCTCTAAAAACTGTTGGTGGACAGATTTCAGGAAAGTCAGAGTCCTTTTCCAACAAGTCTCTTTTTGTGTTTTCTTGTTAATTCCTACACATCAAAAAGTAAAACTAGAACATTGTGCACTCTTGCAACTATTAATAGGTTAGTCCAAATAAATCATAAACATTATATAAAAACAAGTGTCAAAAGCATAATATTAGCATGAAACAATAAAAAATTATAGATACGTTATGGACGTATCAGTCCTTCACAAATAATAAATTTTGAAACTCCGAAAATGGAAAATGGTTTTTTTATTCATTTAAAAAATAAATTCCTTCGTCAACATTATCCGTGCTTCCAAGATGCATGTTTGTGTGCAATATGGGCTCATTATAACAAACTATGCCATGTATTTGGCCATAACACCCATCATTTGAACCGAAACCCTAGAATGTTAGGAGGAGATAGCTCTTTTTTGTGAACACTTTTTTCAATAGAACTATCGTATTCCAAGTTTACTATTTTTGGTGGATACTAGGACATATGTAATGACACCAGGCGAAGGTCTTTCGTTTTTTAGGTTTTTTTTTGAATCTACTGGAATTTTCTCAACCTGTGTTAGGAGAAAGAGTCAAGATGCCGGGCATGACCATTCTTAGCTAGGGCTTGTATATTCAGCAACTCACTGTGGATCTCTATTGAAATAGGTAGTTCAGTACCTAAAACTGATTTTTTTTCCAAAATTTATGAGCAAATTACGAGGCACATGTAGTTCAAATTTTGCCCCGTTTCCAATTGAATCGGCCGAAACTTGTGAATTTCAAAAGAGCTGGATAGAAATCTTTTCTTCGAAATAAATTGTTTATTTGGGTATATCACATGTCCTATCATGTTAAAAAAAATTAAACCCCCCAAGTTTTGCAACATGTTTGTGGTAGGTCCTTCACAAAAAAAATCCATTTCTGACACTCCGAAAATGGAAATAGTTTTTTATTCAGTTAAAAAAATAAATTCCTTTGTCAACATTGTCCGTGCTTCCAAGATGCATGTTTGTGTGCAATATGGGCTCATTATAACAAACGATGCCATGTATTTGGCCATAACACCCATCATTTGAACCGAAACCCTCGAATGTTAGGAGGAGATAGCTCTTTTTTGTGAACACTTTTTCAACAGAACTATCATATTCCATATTTTTGGTGGATACTAGGACATATCTAATGGCACCAGCGAAGGTCTCGCGTTATTTAGGGTTTTTTTGAATTTACTGGAATTTTCTCAACCCGTTTTAGGAAAAAGTCAAGACATCGGGCATGACCGTTCTTAGCTAGGGGTTGTATATTTAGAAACTCTATGTGGATCTCTGTTGAAATAGGTAGTTGAGTAGCTTAAATGATTTTTTGCAAAATTTATGAGAAAATTGCGAGGCACTTGTAGTTCAAATTTGTCCCGTTTCCAACTGAATCGGCGGAAACTTGTGAATTTCAAAAGAGCTGGATGGAAATCTTTTCTTAGAAAACAGATTGTTTATTTGGGTACATCACATGTCCTAGTATGTTAAAAAAATAAGCCCCAAAGTTTCGCAACATGTTTGTGGTAGGTCCTTCACAAAAAAAAACCATTTCTAACACTCCGAAAATGGAAAATGGTTTTTTTATTCGGTTAAAAAAATTCCTTCGTCAACATTATCCATGCTTACAAGATGCATGTTGGCCTGCAATCTAGGATCAGTATAACAAACTATGCCAAGTATTTGGAAATTGAACCCTCGAGCTTTCAATACTTCATTCTTTTTGTTGTCGGTTTCTTTGGCATATTCCACTAGTTCCAATACTTGCTAAAAGCTGAGTTCTGAGCTCTTAGGTCTTCACATTCTATATATACACTTGTGCTTTTGATTAACCATCTATAACGAGAGTGGAGCATATGGAGGCCATGATGACCATGACAAGTACATGTTGGACCACTACGACTACAACAATGACAATGACTACAACGAGCTTGACATGGGTGACTGATACGTCATAAGCGTATCCCTAAATTCTTATGTTGTTGTTTTCATGTTGTTTCCCACATGGTATTGAAAATATGCCACAGAGCCAGTTCCCCGTTTTCTGCTGTTTTTAGTTTCAGAAAAGTTGTTCTGTAAATATTCTCGGAATTGGAAAATTTGAAAGCTAGAAGTCTTAGAAGTCCCGGATGCTTCCAGAAGTCCCGAAGAGCCCTGGAGGGGGCCACAGGGTGGCCACACCATGGGGTGGCGTGGGTCCCCCTGGCCCCGTCATCTCCCTTTCGCCCATATATACTCCCTGATGCATAAACCCTAGGGGAATCGACCTTTTCCACAAAATACATCCATAGCTCAGACGCTGCCACCGTCAAGTTTCGGGGGACAAATCTCTGTTCTGGCACCCTGCCGGGACGGGGAAGTGCCCCCGGAAGCCATCTCCATCGACTCCATCTCCATCTCCATTGTCGTTGTTGTCTGCTATTATGAGGAGGGAGTAGTTCTCCGTCGAGGCTGAGGACTCTACCGGTAGCTATGTGGTTCATCTCTCTCTCGCATGGTGTCATTTATATGTGATCATGAGGTTTGTAATCTATTTGAATTCGTAGATGTTACTCTTCATGTTTTGCTACTCAAGTGCTTTATTAATATGAGTTATGGAGTCTTCTTGTATCACGGTGTGAAGGTGATAGTGTGCACATCGTGTGTGTCTCCTTTATGAATTGTGGTGTTTGCGTGGAACCATCTGGGTCCCATGGTGATAGAATGGGGGTTACATGGTTGGGAAAGTGCTTACTCTAAGGAGTGATGTTAAAGCCCTACATAATGATTAGTGTTTTTTATCCAACTAAAGAGGGTTAAGAGTATCATAGTGAGAGGAGATATCTCGTTATTCATTTATGTGATCATTGTTGAGAGTGTCCTCTAGTGAAAGTAGGAGCCCTAGGCCTTATTTCCAAGCATTGAAACACCGTTTTCCGCCTGTTCTGCTACATGTTTGCTTGCTTCCATAATTATTTCAGATTGCTATTATCACTTCTTATCATCCATATTACTTGCATTTTACTCTCTCTTCGCCGAACTAGTGCACCTATACAACTGACAATTATATTAGGTGTGTTGGGGACACAAGAGAATTCTTGTATCTTGATTGCAGGGTTGCTTTAGAGGGATATCTTTGACCTCTACCTCCCTGAGTTCGATAGACCTTGGGTGATCCACTTAAGGGAAACTTGTTGTTGTTCTACAAACCTCTACACTTGGAGGCCCAACACTGTCTACAAGAATAGAAGGGTGCGTAGACATCAGTGACATCTACCACGACTTGGTGGATCACCACTCCTACGAGCACGACATGGTGGATGACCACTACTGTGAGCTTGACATGGTGGATCACCACCACTACTACGACCATGACGTGGATCTCTACACCGACTATTCCTCCCCAAGCATCATCGACATGGAGGAGCACCACACCAACCACAACAACTTCGACCCCATGAGCTCCAGTGACATGAACCACTACTACAACTACGACACCACGAGCTTGGATGAAGAGATGGAGCCGTGCTACACAGACTATGCATCCACAAACATGGAGAGGTACTACACTGACAATGACTCCACAAGCATGAGGCACTAGTGGAAACAACCCCTTTCATCCAGGGCCAGAAAAGGCATTGGTCCCGGTTGCCATAAAATCCGAGACAAATGCTATGCATTGGTCCCGGTTTGTGCGCCCGAGGCAAAAGAAATCGCCTGGGGGCATTGGTCCCGGTTCGTGGGGAGGCAATGGTCCCGGTTTGTGGCATGAACCGGGACCAATGCCTAGCCACAGGCCACGTGGCACGTGCATGGGCATTGGTCCCGGTTCATTCCACAAACCGGGACCAATGCCCCCCTTCCCCTACATATGCTGCCTCACAGCCCCCTTCCATCTTTTTTTTTTGATTGGAGGAGTGAGAGAGGTGGGTGTTAGTGTGTGTTATTTTACTATGCACACGAGGTGTTGAAAAAGTGTTCAAAAATATTGTTGCACCGGCGCTCGCGCCCATATTGCACACAAACATGCATCTTGGATATATAGATAAAAAAGGCCGTATAGAATGGCAAGAGTGGATCTAAACCTAAACGGAGAGCATAGATATCTACATAATGGGGCAAGACTGGATCTGATATCTGCTAGTCATACTCCTGCCTAGGCCTATAGTACTCTGACTCGTAGTCTCCGCCGTCGTCGTCACTATCGTATTACGGTGCTCTGGACTCCCTCGGAGGATCACGACTCCAGGACTGGGCGTGAGGGTAGCGCAGGCGGGGGTTATCGCCAGCCCTGATGTATTTCATGACGCTCTGAAGAGTCCGTCCGCCGCCCCACCACAGCCAACGACCGGCCTCGTTGAAGTTCGAAGGAGGCGGGCCGTTCTCCTCGTACCTGGTGAGCGCACTCTCACGCCGATTAATGAAGAAGGCGTCCCAAGTAGGGCGGTAGTCAGGATTCCAACTGGGATTCCTCCGCTGCTCCGGCGTGAGCTCGTGGTAGTAGTGGTTCGTGATGGCCGCCCGACGCACCACACTTTGAGGAAGAGGAGGGACCGGCACTCCTCCGGCGCTCAGCATCCAACCGGCGGGAACGCTGTAGCCGGGCGGGCAGGGATAGTTCGAGACGGAAAGTGCCTCCGCCTGGATGAATGTTAGAGTGGGTACGGTAGAAGCCATGAGAGAGTGGTGAGTTTATATGTGTTTATGCCAATGGTGTGGCAATGCATACATATATATAGTGAGCAGAAAACATATCCCTTTAGTCCCGGCCTGTTTTACCAACCGGGACGAAATGGTTCGGGTTTCGTTGGGAAACGTATCGTCCCTTTAAACCCGGCATGTTTTACCAACATGGACGAAATGGTTAGGGTTTCGTTTGGACCAATCAGATAGAATCACACGGATCGTGTGTTTCTTTCAAGCACTTGTGAGTCGTTGGATCAGGGGTGTGTTTCTTTCGAGCTGTTGTGAGCCGTTCGATCAGGGCTATGGTGTGTTTCTTTCGAGCGGTTGTGATGGAGGGATGATAACCTGGTAGGCTAACGCCAAGGAGTAACTCGGCCCAAAGGACGCTGCGCAAGACCCGGCTTAGGGAAAAGGAGTTTCTAGAAGGCCCAGGAGTATAGGCCTCGTAACCCGGATTGTGGGTTCCGGTAAGGAAGTTTAGGGTTTGTAAGAAGTGTCCGGGTAGGATTCAGAGTACGCCTTGGAGGGGAAACCAGGGGGTCCGGATATTATATAAGCCGGCCCCTAGGCTTATATTAGACAAGTTTAGAGCGAGAACACGATCGCCAGATTACGAGGTATCGAGTATCCATTGTGACACGAGAGTTGAGATAGTATATTCAGATCGGAGACTCGGCGACTTGATTGCCGGCTACCAGATCGCATATCACCATGGTTTCCCTTGAGCTAAACCATCTCCCAAACACCAGAGTCGATTTTCCCCAAGACAAGTTACCCCCGGTAACGTCTGCCGTGATTATCCCACGACAGTTGGCGCCCACCGTGGGGCCTACGTCCAAGGGTGTTTACATCACGGGAGAAGCTCGGGAGAACATGAAGAACCTCGTCATCGGCAAGATCTACACCAACCCCGAATGAGAGAAGATGGTGGACGATTTTGGCTGGGGGCCAGAGTCGGATCTGCTCGAATCCGGATATGTCGTGACAATCGGCCGGATCAACGTCTTCATTGGCATGGTACGTACGTCCGGTTCAATCCCTGACGATTTTGGATTTGATTCTGTGTCAGGGAAGGCCACCTGCGTTCAATCGGATGGAGAGGAATCGGTCGGGACGATAGATCCGACAGAAGATCCCACCACGAAGAGGGAACAGCCGGAGGAGCCGGCATGGACCCCGCATGGCCGGGTTATGAGAGAAGACGATACCGAGTCTATCTTGCACCTGCTGGAAGACCGGTACGAGGAGAATAGCAGTGATGAGGAAGAATATGAATCTGCGCCAAGCATTGTGCGCCAGGTTGCGGTCTACACGGCTCCTGCGACCAATCTTAACCAGGGGAACGTGACCGCGGCCGCCTTCGGAGAAGCACAAGCATTGGCCCAGCAGCAAAATCCGGTTGACGGAAACCCGGTTCTGGTCCGGGTTGATGGAGAATCGGCTTCAGTTACCAGCCGAGCGGCGGATAGTGAATTGCAGGCGAACGCGTTCGGATATCTGGCAAACCGGACACCAGGGGCGGGTCCTTCAAATCCGCAACACCCGGCCCTGTTCAACAACAACCTGATCCTGGATCCCAATGTTCTAGCCACAATCATAACCCCGGAAAACGCGGCGGAATGTGTTAGGGATCTGGATGTAGCCCGTCGTGCATTGGAGCAACAGAGAAGACAAGTGGAAGCAGAAAATCAAGGGGTAGCCACGCGCCATCGTGAGCTGGATGCATTGGAGAACCGGCTCCGGGAAGAGACAACCAGGGTGCATCAAAGGCACCAGACTAGATTACCGGCCATGGGTGGGGTAATTAACCCGGCCGCACTATTCATCACACCTGAGGATCAACCAATTCCAGCTGCGAATCCAGGAACCGTACATCAGCCCGTGACTGGAGGAGCACAGCCGGCAAACGCGCAGGCCGGGTTACCCACATTACAGACCGGAGTTACTGCCGGCAATACACTACCACCACCACCGCCGTCACGATTTTGCACGCCAGCAGGTCATTACAACAACCCCATGGACAATGTGTATGCAGCAACACTCGCATTGAATCAAATCCCCGTGAGAGAGTCACCCCACGCAGAGGAGACCCAGCGGGCGATAGATCTACTGCGCACTGCGGTGGCACAGCAGGTTAATTACCCGGATAACAGAAGTGGAATGCATGGGACACCATATATCAGCCAGCAACGAGGCAATACCGGCAATATTCAGACGAGTTCAGCGCGGCGGAGGGCAGAGCAGCAGCAAATGCCGCCTCCTCCCCGCGTTCAGGCCGTACCAGCAGCATCAGCAGCGCAAGCTATTGTGGATAGTTCCAGAGCCAGGAGGGCCGCGGCCGGGTCCGCGGTGCACGGACCAGCAGCAGTGCCGCGTCCGGCCGTACCCCCCGCAGGATCGCACGTTTCCCGAGTGAGGCCAGTTCCGACTAATCTCGCTGGGCCAAAGTGTCTGTCGGATACCATCAGGGCTGAGCCTTACCCGGACAAATTCAAGGAACCGGGTAAAGTAGTGAATTATGAGCCGACTATGGATCCAGAAACATGGTTGAGCAGTTATAAGATGGCTATGTCAATCCGCAACGCATCTGAAAATCTTCAAGCCAAGTTCATGTACTTAATGATGTCAGAGGGAGCAGCAAAGTTATGGTTCAATAATTTACCGGAAGGATCAATCAAGTCATGGGAGGAGTTGAAAACCGCGTTTATCAAGCACTTTCATGGGACGTGCAGAAAGCTATTTACTATTGATGACCTAGAGTGGTGTGTCCAGAAGAAGGGAGAATCGGCGTGCAGTTGGGTGCGCCGAGTTATGGAGATACTTCACTCATCTACGGATATTCAGCCCAAGGATGCGTTACAAGCTATGGCAAAGACGTGCAAGTACATACCTTTGGTGCAAAAATAAAACTCGCATGAAATCTAGTAGGAATGCTTCAGAGGTTACGATGGGAGAACTAATGGACGCATGCAACAAGCACGCTGCAACGGATACCACAGAAGAGGACGTCGATGATAAGAAAGCAAAAGCAAACACGAACAATAATGGAAGAACCGGCAACAGATCGACGCCGGGTAATAATGGAGGTAACAATGGAAACAACCAGAACAAACGCCCGTTTGAGGGAAGTTCCGAGTTTGTCGCCAGTACAGAAGCCGGGTCTTCAAGGCCCAGAGCAGTAGGAAATTTCAATGGAGGAAACCATAACGGAGGAAATTATCAAGGGCCGCCAAGGCCGGGTAACAACTGGGATACCTTCAGAATGGCATGTCCAAAGCACAGCAGGAACAGTAGGCCGGCTAACCACTCATTGGAGCAGTGTGCGGACCTACAGAGATGGAAGAACGAGGAAGTAAACAAGGCTATGCGAGGTGCAGGTCGGGGAGGAGGACCGGGTCCGGGTGGAAACCCGAGCAATGGACCACCCCCAGCCGGTAACCCGGCAGGCGGAAACCCGGGTAACAACCAGGGGGACCTGGAGGCTTCCAAGCTAACCCCAAGCAGCTGGGACAATATCACGTACACACTACAGGAACTTCCAGCAAGGATAGAAAGATACTCAAACGAGCTGTGAACGCGGTCAATTCAGCTGTTCCAAGATACTTGAGATGGTCAGATCAAGAGGTAACATGGAGCAGAAGAGATCACCCGGAAACGATAGAACATCCGGGTGTGCTAGCATTGGTGGTTGCACCACAGGTCAATGGTTATGAGCTGAAAAGGTCTTAATGGACGGAGGAAGTAGCATCAACATCTTATATTGGGAAACTTTCTTACACATGGGCCTCAAGGAGTCTCAGCTACAGAAAAGTTCAACAGTTTTTCATGGAATTGTGCCGGGTCACTCAGCGTGCCCCGAACGAAAGATCACGTTGGAGGTTGCTTTTGGAGAATCGAAGGACAATTTCCGGGTTGAGTGGCTCACTTTCGAGGTGGTTAAGTTGCGCAGCCCTTATCACGCGCTATTCGGAAGGCCGGCTTATGCTAAGTGCATGGCCAGGCCGTGTTACGTGTATCTACAGCTAAAAATCCTGGGTCCTAAGCAGACCATCACCACACATGGGAGCCGGGATATAGCGGCTGAGTGCGACGAAGGGGACGCGGCAATGGCAGAACAGGCCTGCAGGAAGGAAGAACTCAAGTATTACCGGTCTCAGGTAGACCCGGACGACAGAACAGCATTGAAGAGGCCAAACACTGAGGATGAGAGAGCAAAGTTCAAAGCAGCACAAGATACCAAGATGGTGGCCTTTGTTGAAGGTGATCCCTCTAAGAAATTTGCTATAGGATCTAACCTGGACAATGAGCAGGAAAAAGCACTCGTGGAGTTTATCCGTTCAAATCAGGATGTTTTTGCTTGGACACCCAGCGATATGCCGGGTATCCCCACAGAGTTGGCAGAGCACAGTTTGCATGTCGACCCCAAGTCTAGGCCTGTTAAGCAAGGCCTGAGAAAGATGAATGAGGAAAGAAGGAAAGCTATAGGGGAAGAAATTGCTCGGCTGTTGACAACCGGCTTTATCATGGAAGTATTTCACCCGGACTGGTTAGCAAACCCGGTTCTCGTGATGAAAAAGACCAATGAGTGGAGGATGTGCATTGATTATACGAGTCTCAACAAGCATTGCCCAAAGGATCCATTTGCACTACCAAGGATAGATCAGATCATAGACGCATTGGCTGGAAGCGACCTATTATGTTTCCTGGATGCATATTCCGGGTATCATCAGATCAAGCTCAAAAAGGAAGATTGGGAGAAAACGTCGTTCATAACCCCGTTTGGGGCCTTTTGTTACAAGACCATGACATTTGGATTGAAGAACGCCGGCGCAACTTATCAAAGGTGTATTCAGAAGTGCTTTGAGGACCAAATCGGACGCAATGCTCACGCTTACGTGGACGATGTGGTGATCAAGACCAGAAAAGCGGAGACATTTATTGATGACCTAAAGGAAACATTCAAGAACCTGAGAAGATACCAGATGAAACTTAACCCGACAAAGTGTGTATTTGGAGTTCCAGCCGGGAAGTTACTCGGCTTTATCGTGTCAGAGAGAGGAATCGAGGCAAATCCGGATAAAATCAAAGCTATCCAGAGTCTGAAAAAGCCGGAAAACTTGAAGCATGTTCAGAAGCTCACGGGGTGCGTAGCAGCACTGAGCCGGTTTATATCCAGACTCGGAGAGAAGGCAATACCCTTGTACCGACTCTTGAATAAATCTGATAAATTCATTTGGGACCAAGAGGCGGATGAGGCACTCGAGGCACTAAAGAAGCAGCTATCCGAGGCACCAGTCTTAGCAGCCCCGGGTCCTAAAGAGCCCATGTTGTTGTACGTAGCAGCCGGGCCCCGGGCGGTTAGTGCAGTGGTTGTTGTTGAGCGTAAGGAGGATGGGAAAGGTCATCCGGTTCAGAGGCCGGTTTATTACGTCAGCGAGGTATTATCAGAGGCAAAACAACGCTACCCACATTGGCAAAAGCTGGTTTTTGGGGTCTTCATGGCCAGCCGTAAATTGAAGCCGTATTTTCAGGAACACCCCATAACAGTGGTTAGCTCTATACCAATGTCGGACATCATCAGAAACTCGGATGCAACAGGTCGAATAGCCAAGTGGGCGATCGAGATGGGGGATTATCACATCAACTACGAGCCCAGGTCAGCAATCAAATCTCAAGCTCTAGTCGATTTTATTAATGATTGGACTCACACAGGCATGCCCACAATGGCTCCGAATTCCGAGTCTTGGATAATGCACTTTGATGGTTCCAAGCAATACGAGGGATCAGGAGCTGGCGTGGTGCTAACATCACCCAAAGGAGACAAGTTGAGTTACGTACTGCAAATTCACTTTGATTGTTCCAATAACGTGGCCGAGTATGAGGCCTTATTGCATGGCTTAAAAGTAGCCAAGGAGATGAACATTAAGAGGATACGATGCTTTGGAGATTCGGACCTTGTGGTACAGCAGGTCTCAGGAACTTGGGATAGAAAAGATGCAACTATGGCAGCATACTGCAGAGAGGTGGACAGGGTTGTCGGGTGTTTCTCCGGGTATGAGGTGGAGCACATAGACAGAAGAAAAAACGAGGCAGCAGACGCACTCGCTAGACTCGGCTCGCGCAGAGAGCCGGTTCCACCCAATGTTTTCCTGGACGAGCTATGGCGACCATCAATTAAAACCGAGTCTGAGGAAGAATTGGCAAATCAAGACCCGGATCTGGAGCTCGTGGCCACAGTACGTGCCGTTCCCGAGTGGACAGAGCCGTTCCTGGCCTACCTATCACGGGGCGAGTTACCACAGCAGGAGGTATTAGCAAGACAAATTCTGAGGCGAGCAAAGGGATATTCTATCATCAATGGGGAGTTATATAAGAGAAGTGCAGCATGAGTCTTTTTGCGCTGTGTAGCACCAGAAGAAGGCCGACAGATCCTCAAGGAGATCCATGAAGGAGATCGCGGGCATCATGCATCCACAAGATCCCTTGTGGCCAAGGCTTATCGACATGGTTTCTTCTGGCTCACAGCCCTAGCAGACGCGGAGCGCTTGGTGGCAAGGTGTGAGGGATGTCAAAGGTACGCTCGCCAAACCCATGTGCCGGCTATGGAGTTGCGGACTATCCCGTTAACCTGGCCGTTTGCTGTTTGGGGTATGGATATGGTTGGCCCCTTCCACATGTCACCTTGCAAAAAGACACATCTCTTAGTGGCCGTTGATAAGTTTACCAAGTGGGTTGAAGTTATGCCAGTTACCAATTGCGAAGCAGTTACAGCAGTCAAGTTCCTGAAAAGGATTATCTATCGGTTTGGGTATCCACACAGCATAATCACGGACAATGGAACCAACATGTCCTTAGGAGAGATGGAAAAGTTCTGTGGAAACAATGGCATCCGTTTGGACATAGCTTCAGTGGCCCATCCACAGGCTAATGGACAAGTGGAGAGGGCAAATCAGGAGTTGCTTCGTGGATTAAAGCCACGGTTGCGAGTCCCGTGTATCAGAGCTGCTGGTGCGTGGGTTGAGGAGTTACCTTCAGTGGTCTAGGGTATCAACACTACACCTAACAGATCTACTCAGATGACACCATTTTTCATGGTTTATGGCGCAGAGGCAGTGTTGCCGAGTGATATTATTCATGACTCGCCTCGAGTATCAACTTACGTTGAGGTGGAGAACGAGAAGACCCGGCAGGGTACCGTGGATATGCTAGAAGAACACAGGGAACAAGCTTTGGAGAGATCAGCCATATACCAGTAGGATCTGCGGAGATATCATAGCCGACGCGTGAAAACCGGGGTCTTCCAGGAGGGAGATCTAGTTCTGCGCCTGGTACAATCAAAGGAAGGAAAACATAAGTTATCCCCACCATGGGAAGGACCGTTCATCATAAGCCGGAATCTGCACAATGGATCATATTACTTGATAGATGCAAGGGAAGAGTCGGCTACGGTTAATGACACCGCTCATACCACTTCATCTATGCAAGAGAGAGAAAGACCATGGAACGTGGCTCAGCTACGTCCCTACTATACTTAGTATAGGCTAGGCTCACAAAGTGGAATTACACGATGTAACAGGCAGCAGGTTTCAGACGCACTCTTTTCCTATCCAGGGTACCTAAGGGGACTGGAGGGTTTTTAATGAGGCGGCTTGCTGACCTAACTTTTCTCATATCAATAAAGAGATGGTTAAACAATATATTATTTCCTTTTCATATGTTTTTATCAAGTTTTTATTTCTGTTATGTTTTGTATTTTTCTTCCAGGTAAGTATTATTTATTGTTATTAGTATACCAATTACTTTAGTAAATTGCTTATATCTAGGTCTTGGGGGCTGATTGCTTGAATAGCACAGTTATAAACTCAAAGACCCGGCCATGATGCCTATGAGTTATAAGGGCCGATTACTCGCAAACGAGTACGGCTACAAGCTTATAACCGGACAAAGGAGCCAAACTTTCTTGACTTTTCTTACTTAAGCTCGATGTGACTCGCACTAAAGTGGCATGCTTGGCTCGCGTATGATTACAATCAGTCATGATGCCCAATGGGACTTGCCTGACCCTGTCTTCGTACAGCTGTAGCAACATGATTATCCACGTGAAAGCCGGCTTACAGTACAAGAGAGTCAAAAGGGTCATCTAAACCACAGGTTATACAGAGTACAAGGTTAATAGCCGGAAACTCAAAGTTTATTAAGCATAACTTCAAAACCTATGTGAACGGCTCTAGGTTTTTGGCTAAAGCAGAAACGATTTGTTCTCTTTGAAAGACCCAACACCCTAGATTCGGAATTTCGGGCCTTGGGGACTTGCGAATTTGAAAAAAGAAACAAATTATTTCGCTGTCAAGCTCAAAACCCAAAAAACCGAGTCTTGGGGACTTGGGGACTTAGAGAAAAGTCCACCTGTCAAAACCCATGAGACCCGGAAACCGAGTCCCACAAAAGGAACCATAAAGAAAGTCGGAAAACCAATAATGAATAAGTCCAAAAGACAGGAATAACAAATTTATCCAAAAGGCCAGAAGGGCCACGAAATATATTAAGGTCTCAAAAGCATTACAAACCATGATAGTAGTATCATAAAGTGCACATGCGCACTATCAAAAGAATAATTTTTCAATAAGGCCCATTGGCCGAATAAAGTATTCGAGACAGTTGCCGATAAAGAGTTCACTCGGCCTCTTGGGCCGAGCCATCCATCTTACCCTTGCCCTTGGCAGCCGGGTCTTGCTCCTCGCCTTGTTCTTCAGCAGTCTTCGCGGCAGCAACGTTCGGGTCGTCAGTAGTACCGGCCCGTGCAGGAGGAGGAACAACCGGCGTGGAGGTAGCAGGCGCAGAATCGGCCTCAGCCTTCTTCTTTGCGGCCTCTTCCCTCGCCTCAGCAGCCTCCGCCTTCCATCGTGCCAGCATGTCATATGGCTTGGGAAGATCCGACTTAACTGACTTATCATCAGCATCATATGGTGGGACCATTGAACTGACATCCAGACTGTCGGCAATTACGCTAGCCAAGTGACGAACCTCCTTCTGAATAGCCTTGAAGTTCTTCAGTGCGAACCTGGAGCCATCGTGATTGAACTCTGGAAACCCGCCTGCGAGCTTGGCCGGATCAAGTTTCGGAAAATACGCCTTGGCCAGTGCAAGTCCCCGGGTTACTCCAACCCGGCAGGACGAGTGTTTCCAGTGCCCAATCCACTCGGGGATAGTGGAGCACGCGTCAAGCAGTGTCTTCAAGTTACCATGACCAACACCCGGCCACTTCAGATCCTGAAGAATCCATTTGGTTCCGGCACAGAGCTGCCGGATCGTGTTCTTTAGGGTTTTCAACTTTGCGATATCATCTTCATCCGGAACGGCATCACCCCGGACCTACAGAAAATAGAGAACACCTTCGGGTAAGGAAATACGATTATTCATCAGAATGAAAATCCGGGTTATAGTTATCAAGTAGGAATATTTACCAGTCAAAGCACGATATGTGTCAGCAATCTGAACAGAAAGCGTGGTCAATTCATCTTCTGCAGCGTGAGCCCTTTTTCTATATTTTCTTGCAATCTTCCCTGTCCTCTTGGCGTCGGCCTCAGCCGACTCACCCAGCGTCATTTCCTTCTCGAGGAGTTTGGTAGCCTTTGCCAATGCTTTTTCCGAGTGAGTCACGAAGGCCTGCGTGGGAGCACAAGGAAGGGTTAGCCGGATAAAAGCAAACCATAGTTGGATACACTGTAAAAGTTCCAAGAAAATTATCAATAAGTTCACTCGGAACTTGGGGACTAGACAAATATACAGGCAATATTACTCGGATTTACCTCATGTTTGGCGATCAAGGCTTCCAGGACATTTTCTTCGTCAGCCCTCAAGGTGTGCAGGGCGTCTAGCATCTGGGCAAAGGTCATATCCTCGGGCTTGGTACCGGAAGAGCCGGCGGCCTGATCACTCGGAGGAGTGTTCTTCTCCGGCTTTGGGGTCGACACCCGGGCCGCTAGGGTGTCAGGATTGGGAATGCCCATCCTCGTGTCCAGAATCTCGACGTCGTCGTCCTCAGGTTCCTCAGATAGCTTGGGGGACCCGGTTTCCTGTCGGGCCGAGTCTGTTAGGGGGTCCTGTCCTTGTTTTTCTTCATCAACACCGCCAGTTGTGGCGTCCATATCATCAACCGGATCTTCGGTTTCCCGGTTATCCATATCCACGTTATCCGGGTCGCTGATCGAGACATGGGCGCTAAGGAAAGGAAAGAGAAGTGGTTAGTAGCAAAAGGTGAAGGTTATCAAAGAGATTAGTACATCGCTTAGCAAGAAATTTAACTTACCCGGCATTCACCACGAAGTCCGTCGGAAGCTCGCTGCTGGACGCGGACGAAGCTGTCACAGAACCTGAGAGTGGAACTTGGAACTGTCCGGCTAATGGATGTATGGGGGAAGGATGACGTTGAGGTGGATTGGAAGAATGAGGTACAGGAGTACCGGTACGGCGAACTGGGGACGTGGGGATGCCCGGGTTAAGGGGATCATCACCCGGAGAATTCCTAGTCACCCTGCGCTTGGTCGGAGGCAGATCCTTCAAGTATGGAGAATTGGATAACTGTCGGTTAAGTTCACGCATATTATCAAAAGAATAAGGTTTGGAGGACATGGAAGAGTAGGGAACCTTGAAGACGACCCCCCGGGTTTTTCTCTTAGCCCCGACCTCAGCTTCAGGCTCAGCCTCGCTCTTCTCGCTCTCGGTGTCTTCCGGGTCTCCCTGGTCATCCTTATCATCCTTATCATCCATCCCTGAAAGACACAAGTGCACAGTTGGAAAAAGAGAAACAATGGGAAGGCAGAGTAACAAAGGGAAAGGTAATTGAAACCCGGATGATACCTTCGTCCGCATCAGCCAGTTCTTCTTTTTCCTCCGGGTTCCCGGAGCTGGGAGGGGTCTCGATGTTCCAGAAAGCATTATCAGCCTGAGATAAAGGCATAAAAGTGGGAGTTAGCAGTGGTACCAAGTAAATGTACGAGAATAAGTGAATAAGAATCGAATTTTACCGCAGGAGCCGGGTTATCCCGAGTATACGGCGCTAACCCGGCTATATTTTTTATCACCTCCAGCTTCTCGGTCAGGAAGCTCTTGATGGTCTTGTTGGTATCACCAGCCGGGTAATTCTTTGAAGAATAACGGAGCGCGTCCGTGACGTGCCCCGAGTATTCGCACATCAGCTTTGCGCGAATGGAGTTGGGCTGGATCCGGAATTCCACCCATGTCTTAACCAAGTTAAGCCCAAGGAGACCTTGGGCGGAAAGAACAGCTATCTTGGCTAGGAGGGGCTGGATGGCTTCCCTGTCCGACTCAGGGGGGAAAGCATTAAAAGTATCGGAAAGATCTAAGAGACCCTCCGAATAACCCGGCAATTTCCTCTCGCCGGGTGGGGAGGTGTCCCGGCAATAAAAGAAGGATAGCTGCCAATGCTTAACATGAGAATTGAGGTTGAGAGTCGGCATGGGTGAATTTTTACGGCGCTGGATAGAAACCCCGCCGCAGGCCAAGAGGGCCCCGTCACCGCTTTCGCGGCACGGTTTGCATTGGAAGAGCTCGATAAATAGAGTCAGATTTGGCGGGATGCATAGATAAGATTCGCAGAGGACTATGAAATGGGTTATATTCAACATAGAGTTAGGCCCTATGTCGAATACCCGGAGGCCATAACGGCTGAGGACTTCACGGAAAAAAGAGTGACCCGGGGGGCGAAACCCCCGGATCATGTGCTCAACAAAGCAGATTACCTCGTTGGGATTGGGGGTAGGCCGAGTTTCATCACCCGGTACCCTCCAATGGATCTCCTTCTGAGGAGGGAGGGTGCCTGACTCGGCCAGCTCCTCCAGCTTGGCCTGGGTCACGGAAGACCGCGCCCAATTGGCGGAGATGGACTGGGTCATCCTTGGCTTTGCCGGCTGCTTCTCTTTGTTCTTGGGAGCCATTGGTTCAGTCTGCAAAGTACATGACAAAGAGGTGTAAAGCATGAGACTCGGAAACTAAGAGTTGTCGGAGTATTGATGAGCAGTATGAAAACTACGAACTATCCGGGTATCGACGAGCGGTACAGAAATTATGTGGTATCTAAGTATCGGTAAGCAGTTATGGAAGGAAGTTGGTTGCCTGTTTATCTAGAGTATGAATAAAAGAACCGGAAGTGGTGATTCGTCCGGGTATCTAAGAACAGCCGCGGAAATCTGGGCGAACTACATCTAGATTGGAAAATTTGCGGATGATTTCGCGGAGAAATTAACGGTTGCGAGCCATGGCTTAGTACTGTGAGGTCAACTACTGAGCAGTTGAATGAACTAGAGTGAATATGAGCGATCTAATTCGGTGTGAGGCAAGAAATGGCCCGCGGACAGACCTAGATCCAATCTAGGTCAAACGGAGAAATTAGGAGCTAAATCAATGGAGATAAGAGGCTTACCGGTGTGGATTGGAGAAGGGCACAACGGCGGCAGATGGCGCAGTCGTGGTGTCCCCTTGCGACTCCCGGCGGGCAGTTCGAGGGCGCGGCGGCGGAGATTGGCGGCGGCGCGGGGCGAACTGTGGAGGAGCGCAGCTGACGGTGGCTCTGCTCCAGCGGTGTGCCCGAGGTCTCCGTGGCGGTGCTGTGCAAGCTCGGGTGAGAAGGCGCTGGTGAGGAAGAAGAAGATGGAGGAAATGAGCCGTTAGGTTTAGGTCACCCCCTAGGCACCTATTTATAGGTACGGGTGGGGAGACCTAGCCGGCGAGCGGGAGCCAAAAATTTCGGGATAAGGAGTATCATTCCGGATTTGTTGGGATAGGCAGTTAAGGGCCTATGCATGATATCCGGAAATTATGAGAGCAAATCATTCCCGCGACATCCGGGCCAATTAACGAGCGAAATAAGTCGGGTTTTCTATGCCCTCTTCGGAGTATTGACCCGGAAGGGTGGAGATGAATTCAGAGGGAGCCGGGTTATTATATGGACCACCAATGGAGTTAGGCCTAGTTGTTTATTAAAGCAACCTAACCCGGCCTCTATGAACTTGTATGTTTGTAATTTTTGCAGGGAATAGCATACGCTTCAAGGAGGATCCCGTGAAGCCCAAGCTATTCTGGGGACTACTGATGGAGGGATGATAACCCGGTAGGCTAACGCCAAGGAGTAACTCGGCCCAAAGGACGCTGCACAAGACCCGACTTAGGGAAAAGGAGTTTCTTGAAGGCCCAGGAGTATAGGCCTCGTAACTCGGATTGTGGGTTCCGGTAAGGAATTTTAGGGTTTGTAAGCAGTGTCCGGGTAGGATTCAGAGTACGCCTTGGAGGGGAAACCAGGGGGTCCAGATATTATATAAGCCGGGCCCTAGGCTTATATTAGACAAGTTTAGAGCGAGAACACGATCGCCAGATTACGAGGTATCGAGTATCCATTGTGACACGAGAGTTGAGATAGTATATTCAGATCGGAGACTCAGCGACTTGATTGCCGGCTACCAGATCGCATATCACCATGGTTTCCCTTGAGCTAAACCCTCTCCCAAACACCAGAGTCGATTTGCCCCAAGACAAGTTACCCCCGGTAACGTCTACCGTGATTATCCCACGACAGGTTGTGAGCCGTTGGATCAGGGTGTTTCTTAACCGTTGGATCAAAACCCTAGCACAACCCTTTGTGAGCCAGAGGACCCTATATATAGCACACCTTCATACACCGGTCAGTTCATCGACCAAATACAAAACATCCGGATTCGCCAGCATACGTCATGACGTGCATTTGGTATGCATATATGCACTCAGTAGCCACGGCAAGGCTGTATGCTGGCGATACCGATTGTTGTGTTCTACATCCCCTTTAAGATTTGATACATCATTCAGTTCATCGACCAAATACAAATCTTCCGGATTCTCCATCATACGTCCTGTCGTGCATTTGGTATGCATATATGCACTCAGTAGCCACGGTAGGGCTGTATGATGGCGATACCGATTGTTTTGTTCTACATCCCCCCTTTAAGGTTTGATACATCATTCAGTTCATCGACCGAATACAAATCATCCGGATTCGCCATCATACGTCCGACCGTTCTTTTGATATGCATATATATATGCACTCAATAGCCACGGTCGGGGAGTACGTATGATGGCTATACCAATTGTTTTGTTCTACATCCCCCTTGAAGGTTTGACAAAAGGTTTGATATATCATTCAGTTCATCGACCGAATACAAATCACCCGGATTCGCTATCATACGTCCGACCGTTCTTTTGATATGCATATATGCACTCAATAGCCACGGTCGGTCTGTATGATGGCGATACCGATTGTTTTGTTCTACATCCCCCCTACCCGGATGCCTTGTATGCGACGAAACTATTTATAAATTGGTCTGAAGTGCACTTATTATAGATTTAACATACCTTGTTCTGTATTTTAAACGTGTGGAGTTATTATTTGAAACATAAAGGATATAATGAAAAATAAAATAAAACAATAGAAAACATAAAGGAAATAATGGAAAACATAAAGGAAACAATAGAAAATAAAAAGGTAACAACAGAAAACAATATAAAACATAAAGGAAAACAACAGAAAACATAAAGAAAAACAATAGAAAACATAAAGGAAACAGTAGAAAACAAAATAAAACAAGAGAAAACAAAAAGGAAACAATAGAAAAAAAATAAAACAATAAAACAAAATAAACGATGAAGATTGTCCATGGTTGCGGCGAAATCCGAACAAAGTGACACAGAAGAAGAAGAAGACGCAAACCGAAAAACTCTAGAAACTGATTTGTGGTTTTGTACGTAAACACTCTACGGGCAGTGAGACAAGGAGTCTGTTAATTATGTTGCTATTAATGTAATTGTTACTAATTTTCAAACAATGTTAATTATTTAGTTAAACAGAAAATGGATTTGAATTAGTTATGCAAATTCAAGCAATTTTCATGTTGAAATTTGTGTCAAATTCGAAAGTATATAGATGTTATTCATGTGCATATTCAAACAATTTTCAAATTTTGGCGCTAAAACATTTTGGGCGCGCCCGGCCCAAAAATACGTCTGGTCCCGGCCCATGCCACCAGCCGGGACCAAAGGGTCTTTCGTCCCGGTTGTACCCACCAACCGGGACGAAAGGGTCCTTTCGTCCCGGTTATTGCTACCAACTGGGACGAATGCCTTTGCCTATATACGCGTCCCCTTCCCTCCCCAAATCCTCCGTCGCGCCGCCACTGCCCGTCGCCGCACTCTTCCGTCGCGCCGCCCGCGCTCGCCGCCCTTGATCCTGTCGCGCGCGCTGCCCTCGATCCTGTCGCGCGTGCCGTACGTCTGCCTCCGTCGCGCCGCCACTGCCCCGCGTCGGCCGCCGCCCTCCGTCGCGCGCCCGAGAGGAGGTAAGGCCCTGCCTCCATCGCGCCCTAAACAGAGGGCTTCTTTTTTTACTTACTGTTTTTGTTTTTAGTTTTTTATTAGTGTTAGAAATGTTAGAATCATTAGTTATGAATTATTACAAATGTTAGGAATTTTAGATTAGACTTAGGAATTTTAGATTTGTTAGAATTAACATAGGAAATGTTAGGAATGTTAGGAATGTTAGGAAATTTCACTAAGTTAGTGTTAGAAAATTTCACAAAGTTAGAATAATTTCACTAAGTTAGAAAATTTTCACTAAGTTAGAAAATTTCACTAAGTTAGTATTAGAAAATTTCACTAAGTTTGAAAATTTAACTAAGTTAGAAACACTAAGATATTTTACTTAATTACGGAATATTTACTTAGTCCAGGCCTGTTTTTAGTTCATGTCTCTGTTGGACCCGTCGGGCGATGTCCGGGACTGGGCCCCACCGGGCTGGCACTGGCAGCTCCTTAGTACCGGGGCACGCGGCTTGGTGAGAAATCCGGGTGACGTGGTCGACCCGGATATTCTTTGGTGGCAATCGTGTGGGCTACGCTCGGTGCGGAGAGAGCCGGCCCCCGAGGAGCTGGTACAACAGCGTATCAGGGAGGAGGACGAGCACGTCTGTCGCTACATGTACTTGCTCGATAGGCAGTATAGAAGCAGTTGGTCGATTATTCGTAGGGTTCCTTACCACGTGAGCTATGATCCTGTGAGGGTTCCTTATCTATGGATGCGTAGCACCCGCGACTCAGCACCCCACGGCTTAGGACCCGGTCGGAGTTAGTTAGTTTGATAGATGTCATAAGACTATGTATAAGTGATATTATTCGATCCTGATGTATTAGGGTTAAATAAAATGAACCCGATCTATATGTAACTCTTGGTGTGTATTATCATACGTTTAAATATTTCATGAATATGTTGCTTTTTTGTGTATTATCTATAAGCAATTTTGATGAAATTAATGGATAATTAGTTATTATCTATAAGAAATTTTGATGAAATGAATCTGGAACATATACTTACTCTTTTTGTGTAGTATGGAGCCAAGAGACGAAGATGCGGAAAACTTGCTCAAGGGTTTCATCCGCGGGGCCGGCGTAGAGACCGATGTGATCCAGTGGATGAACAACTCCGGTGAGGGAGATCCGGAGCTCACCCAGGGAGACGACTCCGGTGAGGGAGAAGCCGACGGCTCCGATAAGGGAGCAGCCGACGGCTCCGGTGAAGCCATACAAAGTACAAACACCGGCTCCGAGGTGCATATATAGATATGTTAATTAATGAAGCATCCGTTGTCTATATACATGTATTAACAGTCTTTAAATTTTTAGCCATCCGGTTCAAGCATATCAACCGGAAAAAAGACTAAACGAGGCGCAACAAAGAAGTTGAAAGATACAGAAAGATATAGGAGTGACACGATCGCAGCAGACGGCGCACCCGAGCTTCCCGCTGATGTTGCCCAAAAAGTGAAGCAATGCGGAGTGCTAGTTAGGGATCACATCCCGATCACTGCTCATGAGTGGAATCAGCCAAAAGATCCGCGGAGACAAGGAATTTCATATGTCAGCAAAATAGCCAAAGATAATCTTTTCTCAAAGATCTTGTCTAATTTCAACTTACCCTTGCCGGAGGTGGACGAGAATGAGGCGGGTGTGAATGAGGCCGATGTTACTAAAACGAAAATTGAGATACGGGAAAAGGTCAAGGCGTGGACCCTGAAAAAGATGGACGAGGAATTCAAAAACTGGAATAAAAGATTGAACCTTGACTATGTTAAGAAGGAGAAGACTCCAGATTTCACTCAAGGGTATGAGAAAATAAAACCCATATGGGCAGATTTTGTGAAGTACAAGCTGTCAGAGAATGAATAGGAAAGGACAAAAACAAATGAGAAAAACGCCGCCAAAAAGGTATATCACCATGTTATGGGGCAAGCTGCCTACAAGGGTTCCAGTCCCAAGTGGGAGAAATGGGAGAACGACCTGCTTCAGCTGGGGATCACTCCCGAGCCGTTCTCGTGGGTCGAGCGGACAAGGTCATGGTTCTACGGGCATGGGGGCACGTTGGACGCCGAAGGAAACGCAATCTATAACCTAAGGCATAAAGAGAGTCCTCTACCCATAGATTGTCTGAGAACCGCAATAAAGGACGTTAAAGAGGTGACGTTCGTGCCACATAGAGAGAACGACAAGCTCACACGCGCTCTCGGGAATAAGGAACACGTAGGGCGTACACGAGGCACAAAAGGCAATCCTCCGTGGAGTATTGGGTTTGACCACACCAAAAAGAGATACCCCGATAGAAGCCGTCAACGGAAAAAGGACGCGGAGGCAGCTGAAGCAGAGAGTCAGGCAAACTGGAGGCGTCAACTTGAAGATCATATAAAGCTGACGCAGGATGTAGCAAAGAAGTAGCAGGCCCAAATTAACACACTTAGCCAGCAGATAGTGTCTACCGGCGTATCACACATGGTAGAAGGTGAAGTCGAGGCTACCGACGCCGCACATTCTCATCGGAAAAGCAGTGTTGCATCCACGCAGCTACCAGGTGATGATGCACTGCCGATGATTCACCCGGTGGCTGATATCACGGAGATGACAACCTGTGAGATCCACGTGAAGGTCGTCAATATAACCGTCAAGGCGGCGGCCGGCTATGCCTTACCAATTGGCAACAAACCAACTCACCATAGTCTTCCGGTTCCACGGGGCTACGCTGTTGTTGGGGTCGATGAAGTTGTCAACAGATTCGAGTGGGCAAAGCTTGATTTCCCTAAAGGTGAAGACAACGAGTTGACTGAACTCGGAGAAGCCAAGAACTTGACCGTTCTATGGCTAAAGAAATGCATTGTGCTCCCAAATCAGACGGCAAGGCCATCGAATCCTCGCCATTCTCCAGCGCAACAGTCTCCAGCGCGGTCGTCTTCGCCATGCATGCCGTCTCCAGCGCGGTCGCCTACGCCGTGCACGTCTCCACCGCGGTCGCCTACACCGCCGCGTCAGCCTTCTCCACCGCGGTCGCCTACGCCGCCGCGTCAGCCTTCTCCGCCCACTAAGTTTCTACCGAAACGTAAAATATCACCCAAACGTGAATGGTCACCCCTCCCGAAGGTACCAAAGGAGGTACCCAAGTTACCTTACGACTATACTCCTGAGGAAAACCAGAAAATCGCAAAGGACGAATACGAGGCGTGGAAATCGAAGCGCAATGAGAAGAAAAAGGCAGATTTCCCCGAGACCGAAGAAGATATAGAACGAGCTTGGAAAATGGTGAAGACTCTTCATCAACCCAAGCCGAGTCTGTCATCTGACTTTGACCGCTCTATTCTGAAGTCACACAAGGAAATGGTGCGGTCGACTAGTAGCACAAGCGGGAAAAGGGGGAAATCAGTTGCCCAACTTGGAGAGCAGAAAAAACAATCCATGTCCCCGCTCAAAGTGATTTCCAATACCCAGGTGGGGCCGAGCACTAATATTGATGACGAGCAAATTGATCCGGAGTTTAGAACACTGTACGCAGACAGGGCAGCTGATTCGGGTTTGTCCATTGTTGATTATATGCAAACAATAGACTACTTCCCCGAAGCTGAATGTGCGTACAAATACGAGTACGAGAAGCCTCTCATCAAACCCGAGGAGATAAAGGATCTACCAACGAAAATGCAAAGAGTGTATAGTTGGTATATGGAAGTGAAAGTGCATTTTCGATCTCTCGATGTTTTGTGTGTTTGTTAACAACATAAAGAAGTTACTAACCGTATGTGCTACTTTGTCAAAGGATTTAGTCTTAAATCAGCACTTATACGGGTTCAAAGAAATGGTGAAGAAATCGAAGATCAACGGATTTTTCAAGCACTGAACAGAGTTTCTAAGGGGGCAGTCCGGAACTTTCCGGAATAATCCGGGATCCGGAATATTCCGGATTCATTCCGGCCACAACGGCAAAAGGCTCGGGTGGCATCCGGATTGCTCCGGATTTTTCCGAGATCCGGAATATTCCGGAGCCATTCCGGCCATAACGGGAAAAGGCTCGGGTTGCCATCCGGATTGCTCCGGATTTTTCTGGGGGTCCGGAATATTCCGGACCAATCCGGGTTGGTCGCAGTTTGGCCGAAAACGGCTAGTTTTGGAGGGAGGCTATAAATAGGACCTCCCTTCTCTCTCCAAGTGTTAGCTCTTTTCCAGCATTGAAGACACCATTAATGGAGCTCACCCACTAGCTAGATCTCTCTCCTCCTCCACCCAAACTCGTTCATACTTTGTGGATTGAAGGTGAAGCCCCGGATCTATATCTTCACCAACCGGTTTTCCATTTCCCCCTCATTAGCTTGAGGGATCTTGCTTAGGGTTTCCTCTTGTGGAGAACCTAAGCTCCTTGCTACTCTTGGTGATTCGTGAAGAGTTGGGAGCCCCCAATTTGGTTGTGGGTGTGTGCCCCAAGCTTGTTTGTAAAGGATTCGATCCCCGCCTCAAAGGGGTTCAATAGTGGAAGGTGAACTAGGCCTTTGTGGCGGAGTTCATCGGAGAATAGGGTGAGGCCTTTGTGGCGTTGAGTAGGCCTTCGTGGCGAGCTCACACCCCTCCAACGAGACGTACTCCCTTAACAAGGAGGAACTCGGAAATACATCGTGTCTCCGTGTGCTTCCATCGGTTACCTCGTTCCTCTCTCTTTACTTACTAGTACTTGTTACATTTATTGTTATACTAGTTGCATTAATTGCTTGCCTAGTCATATAGGTAAATTCACCACTAGTAGCACTATCTAGAGAATTTGCCTTCTTATCAAGCCTAAAACTTAAGAAAAATTAAAATTGGTCGTAGCACCTATTCACCCCCCCTCTAGGTGCCCATACTTTACTTTCAATTGGTATCAGAGCCTCGGCTCTTCTATCGGGCTTAACCGCCTAAGAGTTTAAGTATTGGAGATGATTTGGTTGATGCTCCGTCCGATGGCAATGTGACCATGGAAGATCTCAACGCATTGAGAAATTCATTGACCTCATCCATAGACACAAAATTTGATGAGCTGCGTCAACTCATGACACAACTCCTCAAAGCCAAAGGACCGGAGGTGGTCGACTCATCCCTTCCGGAGACTAATCCGGAGGGTGTCAAGAAAGGGGTAGATGGTGAACCACATAAAAATGCTTCCGCCGAACAATCCGCTAAGTCTAGTACGGAAGGAGATGGAGGATTTCATGCCGTTCCCGGAAGTTATTCTCCCGATCCTCCCGTCCCCCATCCTCATATAATCCCTAGGGGAGATCCACCTAAAATTGATGCATATTCCTTTCGTGAATGGCAATACTATATGGAGACTCACATGAATTCTTCTTGTATAGATCTTTGGAGGGTCACCCGTGACGGATACAAACCATTTGACCCCAAGAATCTCACAAGAAGAGAAGTCGTAGATTGCCAACTAAACTACACCGCCTTGTCCATCCTTCAACAAGCCGTGGGTCCAAACCACATGCCACATCTTCAACATTTCTCCACCGCCAAAGAAACATGGGATGCACTAGTCGTCATGTTTGTTGGGAATGAGAGCATGCAAAGAAATCGCTATGACACCTTGACCAATGAGGCCGAAGGGTTTTTCATGCGTGATGGAGAAGATCATGTTGACATGTATCGAAGACTCAAAACTCTTGCCACCGCCTTCTCTAGTGCGGGTGCAAAGTATATTGACGATGCTTGGATCAAGAGAAAGTACATGATTGACGTGATGCCTTTTGAGGGCACGGACTTGAAGAGCATTCAAGGAAGACATGATTTCTCCATCATGACCTCAACTCAAGTGATGCAAGAATTGTGCTCCTACAAAGTGCAAACCAAGAATGCTCTTGACAACCGTGCTAGGGCCATTGGAATGCACCAAGGAGCATCCGTTGCTTTGAAGGCCAAGGCTTTGTCAAGAGAGGTTGAAAATGAAGAAGATGGTGAAGAGGCATTGCCTCCATTGAAGGAACAAGACTATGATCCCGTTCTTAAGGATCTCATTTCTCTTACCGTGCAAAAGTTTTGAAACAATCCCCCCAAGGGCAAGAAATTTGTTGAGGAGAAGACCAAGTCTCGTTACGGAAATGATGGGGCTCAAAAAGTTAGATCTTGCTTCAATTGCCAAGACAAGCATCACTTCATTGCGGAGTGCCCCTACGAGAATAGAGAACACCATAGTGGCAATCTCATTCGCAAGGACAAGTCCAAGGTTGAATACAAGAAACCTCATTTCAAGAAGAAACCATTCAACAAGAAATCCCCCACAAAGTTTGTGCTCTTGACTCAAGAGGAGTATGATTCCGGGAGTGATGAAGAAGAAGAAACAACAAATGAAGTGGCCGCTCTAGCTATTGCATACACTCCATCTTCGTCATCCCTCTTTGAATCCCCCAATGAAAATCTTCCTCAACGCAATGCCAAGTGCTTAATGGCTAAGGCCACGGAGGTATCATATTCTCCTAACTCTAAGACCCCTAGTGAACTAGAACATATTGCTAGTCTTAGAGAAGAAGAGGAAAGGGCCTCCTTGGACCGTTTTATGTCTAACATGCAAGGGGAGACCACGAAGTACTTTGAGCATCTCATGAGGCAATTTGGAGAGTCCCAAGAGGCCCTTGAGAAGAAAGGTGAGGTTGAGAGAAGGGATGTGGATGAAATTGCATCTCTCTCAATGACTCTTGAAGAAGAGCATGATGGTAGAACTTCTCTAGAGGATGAACTTGAATCTATTGAATCAACCCATAATGAACTTGTATCTAAAATCATTAAGGAACGTGATCTTGCTATTGCTAAATATAAAAAGGCTAAAAAGGATAAAGTCGAGTTTGGGGTTGGTCATGGTAAACTAACCGAGGAGTTTGAAAAGCTAACCAATGCTCACAAAGCTTTGGAAAGCCAACACTCTACCCTCAAAGAGTTGCATGAACAACTTCAAACTCAACTTACTCAATCTAACCATCCTAGCACATCTACTTCTTCTTGTGATCATGCAAATATTATTGAGGAAAATGCTGGGTTGAAGGATGAGCTAGCAAGGCTCAAGGGAAAAAGCCCTCAAGTTGAGAAGGTTGTGTTAGTCATCCCACAAGTGGTTGCCCCGAGCTCTAATGCGGTCATTGCTAGACCACAATTGAGTGCTACAAGGAAACAAGTGGGTAAGCAAGGTCTTGGCTATGTAGCCAAGAAGAAGAACAAAAAGAAGAAGAACAAGAAGAAGAACTAAAATGGTGCCTCGGGTAGCATTGTCATTAAGGACAACACTACTCGTAGCGCACCCGCTCAAGCCAATAATGTTGCCTCGAGTAGTAGTGTCATGAGTGACAACACTACTCGTAGCACCTCCGCGGGAACTAACAATCCACACCATTTCTTATATGTTGATTATTATGGTGTTGTGCAAGCTAAATATGTTGGTCCTGTTGAGGGCTTCATTGATTATACTATTTGGGTTCCAAAGACCCTTGTTGCTAACATGAAGGGACCCGTCTCGGGTCCTAACTCTAGTCAATTATCTCTTGTAGGACCATGCTTCCGGTGGGACTAAATGGATTCTTGATAGTGGATGCACTAATCATATGACCGGAAGCAAAGAAGTAGTGACGGAGTTGCGACCAAATGACATCCAAGCAACCGTCACCTATGGGGACTCGTCCAAGTCTAAGGTATCCGGGTTTGGCAAGGTTGTGGTGGCTCCCGATATCACTATCGTGAACGTTATGCTTGTCGAGTCCCTTGGTTATAATTTACTTTCCGTCCGCTCTCTAGGAAAGATGGGCTTTTCCGTCTTTTTTGATGGTGATATTGTGGTCCTTTTGAGGAGCAAGACTCTTGACGTCGCTCACGTGGGACATGTTGAAAATGAGTTGTACGTGGTAGACTTTTCGAAGTCAACCAACTCTCAAGCAATGTGTCTTTTTGGGAAGGCGGACGTGGGATGGTTGTGGCATCGCCGCTTGTCCCATGTCAACATGAGAACTTTGCAAAGTCTTCACAAAGGTGGCCTAATTGTTGGACTAAAAGAAAATGTTTCTTTTGCAAAGGATCGCGTTTGTAGATCGTGTGTTGAAGGAAAGATGCATGATAAGGTGCACAAGGCCAAGACTATTATTTCATCAAAGAGAATCTTGGAGCTTCTCCATGTTGATCTCTTTGGTGCCGTGCCCGAGGCAAGTCTTGGAGGCAAAAAGTATTGCTTGGTGATTGTCGATGATTTTTCAAGATACACTTGGGTTTATTTCTTCAAGTGCAAGAGTGAGACTCAACAAACCATCATCGACTTCTCCAACCAAGTGCAACGTCAACACAATGTGCATATCATGGCTATTAGGAGTGATAATGGTTCGGAGTTCAAGAACTATACATTGAATGAATTCCTTAGTGAAGAAGGCATTCGTCATCAATACTCCGCCACTTACACTCCTCAACAAAATGGTGTTGCCGAAAGAAAGAATCGCACTCTCTTGGATATGGCTAGGACCATGTTGGCGGAGTACACTTCTCCCCAATATTTATGGGCCGAGGCCATATCCACCGCATGCCACTCCTCCAACCGCCTCTACATCCGCAAAGGCTTGGACACGACCCCATATGAGATCCTCATCGGCAACATGCCCAACGTCTCCTACTTCCGTGTATTCGGTTGTAAGTGTTTCTATTTGATCAAGGGTGTTAGGTTGTCTAAATTTAAATCCAAAACTATTGAGGGTATATTTGTTGGTTACGGTGCCGAATCCCACACTTATAGAGTCTATGACAAGACTACGGATTGTCATAGAATCTTGTAGTGTGGCTTTCGAGGAAAATGATGGCTCCCAAGTGGCGCAATTTCATGTTTCTAATGTAGATGTTGAAATACCTCAAGAAGCCATAGGAAGGATGGGTGTGGGATTTTTCCGCCCCATTGAGGGACACCTTGTGGCGACTCGAGAAGGACTATGCTCTACTCAAATTGAGCCCTCCTCTACACTAGAAGAACAAGCCAAGGAGCCAACTATTACAGCTAACCAAAAACATGGTCAAGACCCTCCTCTCATTGACCAAGTGACTCCGCAAGTCGTACCCACTCCTCTCATTAATGCGAGTCAAGGTCAAGGCCAAGATCAACCGTCTTCTTCATCCTCTCCTCAAAATGAAGCAAGTATTGAAGATACTATTGTTGATGATGATGATGGTGTTGATCAAGGACAAGTTGGTCAAGATGGGGACCCAAATGATCAAGATGATCAAGTGACCCCTCCTCGCAATAATGAGGAGATCGAAGCCCGTCGTATCAAAAGGATAAGAAGAGATTTGAAGCAAATTGATGCCCAAGACGACAAGTTCTTGGAGGATGTTCAAACTAGAAGATCCACAAGAAGGCAATTGGCCAACTTTTGTGAACATCAAGCTCATATCTCTATGGTAGAACCGAAGAAAGTTTATGAAGCTCTTGAGGACTCCGATTGGGTTGAAGCTATGCATGATGAGCTCAATAACTTTGAGCGCAACAAAGTTTGGAGATTGGTTGAGAAGCCCAAGGATTTCCACAATGTTATTGGCACGAAGTGGATTTTCAAGAATAAGCAAGATGAACATGGCATTGTCATAAGGAACAAGGCTCACTTGGTTGCTCAAGGTTACACTCAAGTTGAAGGCATCGACTTTGATGAAACCTACGCACCCGTGGCTTGTCTTGAGTCCATCCGTATCCTCCTTTCTTATGCCTCTTCTCACAATTTCAAATTGCAACAAATGGATGTGAAAATTGCGTTCTTGAATGGTCCACTAAAAGAGGAGGTTTATGTGAAGCAACCTCCCGGGTACGAAAATCTCAATTTTCCTAACCATGTCTACAAACTTGACAAAGCTCTCTATGGTCTCAAACAAGCACCTCATGCTTGGTACGAACACCTTAGAGAGTTGCTAGATGACCGTGGTTTCGAAGTTGGGAAGATCGACCCCACTCTCTTCACCAAGAGAGTAAAAGGAGAGCTTTTCATATGCCAACTTTATGTGGACGATATTATCTTTGGCTCAACTAACCAAGCTTTCAATAATGAGTTCTCTAAGATTATGACTGACAGGTTTGAGATGTCTATGATGGGAGAGCTTAAATTCTTCCTTGGCTTTGAGATCAAGCAATTGGCCCGTGGGACTTTCATTTCTCAAGCCAAGTATACCCAAGACATGATCAAGAGGTTTAACTTCCAAGATGCTAAGATCAAATCCACTCCTATGCAAGTCAAGTGCCACCTATCTCTCAATCCTAAAGGGAGTAAGGATGTGGATCAAAAACTTTATCGTTCTATGATTGGTTCTTTGCTCTATCTTTGTGCATCTAGACCCGATATCGTTTTGAGTGTAGGTGTGTGTGCAAGGTATCAAGCGGCCCCTAAGGATTTCCACTTAGTGGCGGTTCATAGGATCTTTCGTTATTTAGTTCATACCCCAAGATTTGGTTTGTGGTACCCAAAGGGGGCACATTTCTCTCTCAATGGCTATACGGATTCCGATTGGGCGGGTGATCAAGATGATAGGAAGTCAACTTCCGGGGCTTGCCAATTTCTTGGTAGGTCCCTTGTAAGTTGGTCCTCCAAGAAGCAAAATTGCATATCTCTTTCCACCGCCGAAGCCGAGTATGTTTCCACCGCAAGTGCATGCACTCAATTTCTATGGAGGAGGCAAACTCTCAAGGAATATGGTGTTCATTTGGATAAAGTGCCTCTTTTGTGTGACAATGAAAGTGCCATCAAGATTGCATACAATCCGGTGCAACATACGAGAACGAAGCACATAGAGATTCGCCACCACTTCATCCGCGATCATGTGGCAAGAGGGGATATTGCACTATCTTATGTGCCCACCAAGGACAATCCCGCGGATATTTTCACGAAGCCACTTGATGATGCAAGATTCTTGTTCTTGAGGAATGAACTAAATGTGATTGATTCAAGGAGTTTGACTTGAAGATCTTGCACACACCCCTATAGATGAAACATGTTCGAGTTTAGATGTAGGCATGGACATAGGGGGAGTGTTATCCTAACACATTGGGTTCTCCCTCCCCCCATTATGCCCAAAGCAAAAATTCATTGTGATCTCTCTTTTTCTAATGTTGAATTGTGAGCTTCAATGTTGAGTAATGGCAATGCCCCCAAGATATATCTTCGCGGTTGCATACCATGAACTCTTACACGGTGGCCATAGGCCACCAACCTCTTCTCTCTTGAAGAGTTGGTTTTTCATTGAATATATTTTGATTTAGTATGTTACCGTTCCGAACACTACTCATCGTTGCTATTTCCATCTTATTTGCGTCTTTCCCGAGGAGTAAGACTAGGAACACTAACCCCCTACTTTGCTCCATTTTGTCTCTCGTATGTTCATCTTTGCAACATACGAGAACGAAGCACATAGAGATTCGCCACCACTTCATCCGCGATCATGTGGCAAGAGGGGATATATCACTATCTTATGTGCCCACCAAGGACAATCTCGCGGATATTTTCACGAAGCCACTTGATGATGCAAGATTCTTGTTCTTGAGGAATGAACTAAATGTGATTGATTCAAGGAGTTTGACTTGAAGATCTTGCACACACCCCTATAGATGAAACATGTTCGAGTTTAGATGTAGGCATGGACATAGGGGGAGTGTTATCCTAACACATTGGGTTCTCCCTCCCCCCCCCATTATGCCCAAAGCAAAAATTCATTGTGATCTCTCTTTTTCTAATGTTGAATTGTGAGCTTCAATGTTGAGTAATGGCAATGCCCCCAAGATATATCTTCGCGGTTGCATACCATGAACTCTTACACGGTGGCCATAGGCCACCAACCTCTTCTCTCTTGAAGAGTTGGTTTTTCATTGAATATATTTTGATTTAGTATGTTACCGTTCCGAACACTACTCATCGTTGCTATTTCCATCTTATTTGCGTCTTTCCCGAGGAGTAAGACTAGGAACACTAACCCCCTACTTTGCTCCATTTTGTCTCTCCTATGTTCATCTTTGCATATGCCTTACTCCACACAAAGTCACACAATTCCTAGCCCTTCAAAACTATCCTTTCCGGAAAAGTTGGAGCTGTTTGCTGCTCCAGCCGGAATTTTTCGGTCATCCGGAATTTTCCGGACTATTCCGGACTCCGGATTGTCCCGGAATATTCCGGCCGCCGGAAAATTCCGGACCATTCCGGATGGACAGTTTTCCTTATAAATACCCCCGCACGCACGGGTGGACAGTTTTCCTCCACTTCTTTCTCCTCTCCCGTGCCCTAGCCACCATATTTCGGCGATTTCGTCCCCGTAGCCCTTAGGGAGGATTGTTGGATCCCTCCTTTGGACAAGGACTCCCCCATGGACGGTATGTTGTTTGGTATCTCGTATTTTTCGTTTTGATTGGTGGATTTTGGTTCTAGATGGGATCTCAACTATGGTTTGATCTAGTTTCAAATTCGTTCAATATGTTAATCTTGCCAATCACTACCTAGATGCCATGATTTACTAGATCTAGTCTAACCACTCACCAATCTAGACTTAGATCCAAATCTGAGATCCAAATCTTAGATCTTGTCACTCCCACGATTTCCAGCACGTAGATCTACATTAGAATCATCTCCTTGGTACCCCTTGATGTTTGGCTTAGTTGTTTGAGTCAAGAAATCGCATTTTTGGGCAGTTTCTCGAGTCAAATTGAGGAGCCCGGAATATTCCGGATCATTCCGGCTCAGCCGGAATATTCCGGACCATTCTGGCCCAGCCGGAATATTCCGGGTAATACCGGAATTTTCCGGATGCTGCCAGAAATTCTAGTTTTTGCACTAAACCAAACCTTTTGGAGTTTCTTTCACCCGTATGGCATATGCACTTACCTTTGCTACTCCTTTGTCCTCTATTCTCAGGTCCTGGATCTCGTACTGGTCTGAAAAGAAGGCATTCTACCGGGAGGGTTCCTCGTCCTGTTAGGGGTCGCTCTTCCGGTCGGGCACCCACTGTGGCATCTCGTGATGATGATAATACTGAGAGGGTCCCCGATATTGATCTGAAAGAATGTTCTATTAATCAGTGGAAGTTCATCAAGAAGGAGTCCCCATATTAGGATTCCACGGGCTTTGCAAGGGTGGGAGCATGAGTCTTTTGCCTTTTGATTTCGATCTTATAGGCTTGTGCTCCATATCTTTTAGTTCATTTTGCTTTCGTTTGAAACTTCGTATTATTTGTGTGGAACCTTGTGACGTATTTGTGTCACCCTCCCCGTGGTTATGCTACTATTATCATGCTTGTTTATCTCTATTATTATCTATGCATGTTTGTATGAACTTGTTTAGACGGCTTGGTGTTTAAAACATAGGGGGAGCAAAGCCTATGAAGTGTGTGTCTCACAACACACATCGAGGAAAGAACTCCGTCTATTTTTTGAACACCATTTCTAGTTCATTTTATTTATCCCCGTGAAATCTTTATGTTGTCATCAAACACCAAAAAGGGGGAGATTGAAAGTGCATTTTCGATCTCTCGATGTTTTGTGCGTTTGTTAACAACATAAAGAAGTTACTAACCGTATGTGCTACTTTGTCAAAGGATTTGGTCTTAAATCAGCACTTATACGGGTTCGAAGAAATGGTGAAGAAATCGAAGATCAACGGATTTTTTCAAGCACTGAACAGAGTTTCTAAGGGGGCAGTCCGGAACTTTCCGGAATAATCCGGGATCCGGAATATTCCGGATTCATTCCGGCCACAACGGCAAAAGGCTCGGGTTGCATCCGGATTGCTCCGGAGTAATCCGGGATCCAGAATATTCCGGATCCATTCCGGCCACAACGTCAAAAGGCTCAGGTGGCATCCGGATTGCTCCGGATTTTTCCGGGATCCGGAATAATCCGGAGCCATTCCGGCCATAACAGGAAAAGGCTCGGGTTGCCATCCGGATTGCTCCGGATTTTTCCGGGGGTCCGGAATATTCCGGACCAATCCGGGCTGGTCACAGTTTGGCCGAAAACGGCTAGTTTTGGAGGGAGGCTATAAATAGGACCTCACTTCTCTCTCCAAGTGTTAGCTCTTTTCCAGCATTGAAGACACCATTAATGGAGCTCACCCACTAGCTAGATCTCTCTCCTCCTCCACCCAAACTCGTTGATACTTTGAGGATTGAAGGTGAAGCCCCGGATCTATATCTTCACCAACCGGTTTTCCATTTCCCCCTCATTAGCTTGAGGGATCTTGCTTAGGGTTTCCTCTTGTGGAGAACCTAAGCTCCTTGTTACTCTTGGTGATTCGTGAAGAGTTGGGAGCCCCCAATTTGGTTGTGGGTGTGTGCCCCAAGCTTGTTTGTAAAGGATTCGATCCCCGCCTCAAAGGGGTTCAATAGTGGAAGGTGAACTAGGCCTTTGTGGCGGAGTTCATCGGAGAATAGGGTGAGGCCTTTGTGGCGTTGAATAGGCCTTGGTGGCGAGCTCACGGCGCTCCAACGAGACGTACTCCCTTAACAAGGAGGAACTCAGAAATACATCGTGTCTCCGTGTGCTTCCATCGGTTACCTCGTTCCTCTCTCTTTACTTACTAGTACTTGTTACATTTATTGTTATACTAGTTGCATTAATTGCTTTCTTAGTCATATAGGTAAATTCACCACTAGTAGCACTACCTAGAGAATTTACCTTCTTGTCAAGTCTAAAACTTAAGAAAAATTAAAATTGGTCGTAGCACCTATTCACCCCCCCTCTAGGTGCCCATACTTTACTTTCAGGAAGCCGTTGAGAAATCTCATGAATGGATATGTCTCCACGTTAAGGACGAGCACTACGGGTATGGAGATGGATTGGTTATGATTCAATTTGATGAATTGTTTCAGTTATTCCAGCAGCAGGCCCTCGACAAATCTGTCCTTAGTGCCTATTTTTCTGTAAGTACTTATTTCTCTAGCTCACCTCGTTCATTTGCATATTCATATATATATATATAGTACAATCATATATTATAATTGCAGAATGAAGATTCTCGAATCCAAAAGACGTGGAATCTATGATATTGGGTTCATTGATCCACATTTTGTTAATGCAAAGACTCTTGAGCTATCTGCCAAGGATATAGAAAATAATATTCTGACGGCAATAATGTTTCACCAACACCGACGGGAAATACTATTTCCTTACAACTTCGGGTTAGTGTTACTGTGTTGTACACATTCTGTTTTCCTTACTCGATGTTCACTGTATAATCTTCCAAGTTTCTGCGTGCGCAGCTTCCACTATATTATGCTAATCTTCCAATTTGACAAAGGAAAAGTAATGGTAATGGACCCAAAACGTAAACCCCTAGCGATGTGGACGGACATGCAGGAATTGATCCAGCGGTAATTTCAATCTTTATTAATTTCAGTCTTTATATATGGCACTATATCGACTACTTTGTTTAATTTTTGGATATCAAGTAATTACTAACTCTTTTTATTCTTTTTCTTTCTCGGGTAGCGTTTGGAAGAGGTTCACAAAAAAGTCTCCTGGTGAATGGAAATCAGAGCTTACATTTGATGTTGTGCAAGTAAGTACTATCTAGATCCGCGCGCATCTCCTTGATTCTAGTGTCGATACCATTATCATAGCTGGTTGATTATTATTTTGATTGAAACCATTTCTCGTAAAGTGCTTGCAACAAGGAGACGGAAATCACTTGTGTGGATACTACGTTTGCGAGTTCATTCGTTAGACGACATGTCCCAAGGGCAGAGATTTAAACCACCTACATGTACGTTAGTCGTCAATTGTTCTTATTACCATCTATTTTAGTTACTTACTTTCATTAATATATATTGATCACTCTTCTTTATACACTGGTAGAAAAAAGGCCTTCCATACGCTCCCTTCAGTCCCCAAAATATACGCACCGTGACTAAATGGGTTTTAGTCGCAGTTCAGGAGGCGACCCGCGACTGAAGGTCATGAGTCGCGGTTTGGGAAGCGCCCAGAGGGCTTTAATTCTGGTTGGCCTGGCCACCCGCGACTAATGATCCAAACTGATGGCATCCCTGTCTTTAGTCCCGGTTGGCCTGGCCACCCGTGACTAAAGATCCAAACTGCTCGCCTCCCGCGCGGTTTTATTTCGTGAGCGAGAGGCAGAAGGCCATTTTCTACAGTGCGCGGAGCCTCTGTTCTTCTTCCTCTCTTCTTCCTCCACCAAGCACCCACGGATTCTCCCGTTTGGAACGTTCTCCATGTGCCCACACCATGCCGCAAGAATCTCCACGTGGCCTACACCAATATATGCGAGAGGCTCCCCGGTGCTCTTAACCGTTTGAGCAATCTCTATGAAGCCGCCGATGAACACCACAAGTTCTTCGGGCTTGATCTAGAGTACACGGCGAATCAACGGGATGTTGCCGTCATCCAGATTGCCCACAAGGAGACCGTTTGGTCTTCCAATGGGCAAGGTACGCACACGTACAATCTCTCTTGTAGGATAGTGTTGCATTTTTGATTTGTTTGTTGCATTGGAAGAATACACGTGTTGCAACAATATCTAACACGTGTTCCATTTTTGTTGTTGCAGTAGTTCAAAGCAATCTCCAGAACTTGTTTATTTTCTTGTCAACAAGGGTTACGACTTCTGTAGCGTTGACATCACTCAAGACCGGCAGAAGTTGATGCGCACGTTGGGTATTGAGATACCTGAAGATCACTACATTGATCTTCATGACCTTATCCATTTTGATGAGCTGTACGGGCACAAGATCGGGATGGCTCAGATGGCAACTACCTTCATCCACCCCGACTACAAAACCATGAAGACTTGTTTCCCCTCGAGGAATCACATGTATTGGGGGAAGAACCAACTTGACCGGATCAATCTCGAGTATGCAGCAATAGATGCATACGTTGCCTTCGAGTTGTTCCGCATCTACTCTTCGGAGCTCGAGTAGATGTTGTCTGTGTACCGCATCTATGTACCTCTATGTTGCGTTCGATATATGTAATGAATATATGTCTTTCTATTAATTCCTATATTATTTCTATATTAATTCCTAGCTATATTATTTCTATATTATGTAATTGATATATGTACCGCTATGTTATGTAATGGCTCAAATAAAATCACGGGTTAAACATAGCACAAAATTTACTAAAGCAATCACACAAAGATCTAGCTCACACACAATTCCAAAATAATAAAACTAGAAAGTAACAAATGCTAGTTCCATTTTTATTTGGGTTTCCAATCATGCACACACTTTCTAAGGTAGATGTTCTGCAAGCAAACCACCTAATATCAAGTCCTAACACTCTATACAAGCTAGGAAACAAGATAAGATCAAACACACATTTCAAAACAAACAAAAACATATCAGGAAAACATAGATCTAGTCAATACCAAACTCATACAGTTGGATTTACTTCAAAATTCATTTTTGAACTCATTCTAAAAATCATAGAAGAGCCTACTGGTCTTTTATTAAAAAAGATGGTATTTTCATTTGGTTACTGACCTTGATGTGAGGCTAAGTGTTATGGATAGATCTTTTCAATATCTATCCAGAACATTTTAGTTTGTCCATTTTGGTTATGTATTTTAAAAGTTAGGTTCAAATCATTCTCACAGATAATCATTGCCAAAACATTTCTTGTGTCCAAAATAATAGTCCAAACTTGGATCTGCAATTTTATATGGTTTATATTTCATATGGTTTGGTTCATGAATTTTATCAGATTTTATTTTGCATTTAGGAAAGGGGAAAATGAATTAGTTTTATTTTTCTGAATTTTTAGATATATTATTTGTATTTTTAAGATTTTAAAACGAATTAGTTATATTTTTCTGAATTTTTTGATATACTATTTGTATTTTTAAGATTTGAAAATGAATTAGTTTATTTTTCTGAATATTTTGATATATTATTTGTATTTTTAAGATTTTAAAATGAATTAGTTTTATTTTTCTGAATATTGTTTTAGAAATAATACAAATTAAAAACTTAATGTTTATTTATTTATTCAAAATTATTAATTACATCATTACTTTTGTTTATTAAAAAGATTTATTTGAAATTCAGACAATAAAGAAATGTGGCATCGACCAACATGTTAATAGGATTGATATGATACTAGTATCACATACATGCGTGCGAAACACTTGGATGCGGGACGGGCTGGAACTCAGAAGTTAAGCGTGCTAGAGTAGTGGGAGGATGGGTGACCGAGCGGGAAGTTTGACCACGAGTAAGTAATTTGACTAGAGATAATTGTAGTTAGACACTAAGCAAATAATAAAAATTCTGGAAAAAAAAGAGTGAAAAATTGGAGTGAAAAAAGGGAGTGAAAAAAAGGGAGTGAAAAATTGGAGTGAAAAATAATTAGAAACTCAAATGAATTAAATAAATAACGAAATAGCCTGTAGTCCCAGTTCGTGTCAAAAACCGGGACTAAAGGTCCTCCCGCCTCCGGCGCACGCCAACTTCCCACGTGTCGGGCCTTTAGTTGCGGTTCGTAAGAGGCGCGACTAAAGGGGGGCCTTTAGTCGCGCATATTTAGTCCCGGTTGCACGGCCAGGATTAATGGTCTTTGTGAACCGGGACTAAAGGCCTATTTTCTACCAGTGATATTAGATCGAACAGCTCCGGGACGGTCTTCTACCAAGGGACCGCATACGAGCAATGGAGGAAATTGCGGGGTTCTTAGATGCAGAGGTCCTAAATGTAAATGGAGAGTACTATAGCGCCGGTTGGGACTGAATTTGATTCTGTAATTCACTCCATCGATCATGTAATATGCTCGATATACTTTGCTTCTGTAATAAAAGTGTTTCTTCTTTTGCTATATATATGTATTGCTTATTCACTCGTGGGATCCGGGAGCTCTGGGGAAGGGCCACCGGGCTCCTCTCTTCTCATGGGATCCGGGAGGTCCGGGGAAGGGCCACTAGGATCGCAAAACATAAAAAGGAAAATAATAAACACAAAACATAAAAAGTCTGCCGTTGCAGAAAAAAGGGCAAAAACCCTACCGCCACAGAAGGGGCATGCATCCCGGTTCATGTTAAGAACCGGGACTAATAGCCCTGGCCAGGTTCTAGCCCAACTGCGACGTGGTCAGCCCCATTTGTCCCGGGTCCTGGCACAACCGGGACCAATGGGGAGGGCCATTTGTCCCGGCTGGCCCATCCCGGTTGCACAACCGGGACAAATGGACCTTACGACCCGAGACAAATGGCCCTGTTTGTACTTGTGAGGGACAAGATGGAGCTATACAACTACTTCGACTCTGACATGGATGAGCTCACCTACAAGAACTTCCTCTCCAAGCTTCGAGGGCCAAGATATCATATGTCGAATGGTTCATGCTCCAGACCGAGGACCTTCAAGGAGAATGCCAAGGCCAACACAAGACAACTCCCTTCAACCTCAAGAGGGTTCCACGACAAGAAATCCGACAAGTTGGAAAGTTAAGATTGGCTCCTTCAACATCAAGACAGCGCCACAAGAAGGACATTATCGAGGCTCCATCAAGCAAGAAGGCAAACAAGCCAAGGCATCCAAATGACTTTCTAAGTCATCCCACACATGAAGAGAGGGAACGCCGCAAGCTTCGTTGTCAACAAACTTCAACCTCCAATGGAGCCCACACAAGCTACAAGATGACGACACAAGAAGAGAACATCTACACCAACACTCCAAGTGCACGATGACTTCCCCACACACAAGATGGTGGCGAGCGGACATCACAAGGTGTCTCCTTCAAGTTCTACCACAACATTCCCAACACATATGTAAGGCATAAAGGACCTATTCCTTTCCATGGATAAGACCTTCGACAAGTCTCAACGGGTGTAGACATCAGTGGTCGTAGTGGGAGATCTAGTTGTTTGAAGCTCGCATTAATGGCAGGGAGACAGATAGTGAAGTTTGGATCTAGTGGGAGAAAAAGGAGTGCAACAAATACACTCCTTTCCCAGCTAGCCGTTGGGCTCCTTCCCGCACCAGCATACCACCAATGGGGCTAGAGCCTCAGAGCACAACGGCTCTCTCTCTCGCTGCGAAATTAGTTCCGCACAACCGATACCACTGGTGGTAGTAGTGGTACTACGACCCACCGGTACTACCGGTGCCTTCCGCTGGAACCTCCACCAGTTGTAATCCAAAGCAGGTTTTTGTGGTACCTCCACCGGTGGTGCACAACCCCTGAGCGCATCTTCATTCACCGATACCACCGGTACACTCCGCTGGTACCTCCGCCACTTGGTAACCGAAACCATGTTTGGCAGTACCACCACCGGGACCGCCACCGGTGGCAGCAATGCTCCAGGCAGAGGGGCTGATCCTGCGCAGGAAATGCCAGGCAGCGGTACTATCGTGGTTTCACCGGTACTACCGCTCCCTAGATTTTGGCTTCACAGGTTTCCCCTTAAAGGCTCTCTGTCGACAAAATATCATCACGGTGCCCTAGAGATACGAATAGAGAATACGGGGCTCCGTACACGATTGTTGTAAACTAACCATGCATAAACTTCATAAGAGAGATTAGTTCTCTAATTGTGTTGTTATCAATTATCAAAATAGAAGATGATCGTTCACCAAGCCCAACCCCGGCCCGGCCCTGCTTGCGGGCTCAGAACTCAGGCCCAAACCTAGCCCACGGGAAAGCTTGTCGGGCCTGGGCGGTCGGGCCGGGACGGAGATGGCCAGGTATACTCCCTGGTGACTCAGGGCAGTGCTCAAGGTTCAAGAATGATCGAGGAGATGACTTACCACAACCAAGACCAACCATTGAGTAGGAACCAGAGTCATCACCCTCTATGTCTAAATCAGCCCGCCGTTATCCCGAGAGTGTCATCTGGCAATGTTGTCGGGAGCCACTATCCCACAGACCGGTGCGTTGCGAGGGGAATGTGTAGCCGAGTCGCGCGGTAGCGGCAGACTTGTCTTCTACGATTGGCCTTGACGATTGCTCGCGGGTAACGCCTTCACCTACGAACCTCGGTGAAGTCCTTGGCTTGGCCTCCTGCTAGGTGGACCCAAGTAGAAGTGTACGACTAAGGTCGCGGTCGTGGTTACCTGGTATCCCACGACGGCAACATCACCCCACCACAGCGATGTCCAATAAGGATCCCCTGACGGATCACAATCGAGTCGATCTCCTCCGCCTACACGCCTGTTCCATCTAGTGGGAGCAGAGGCGAGGGAGAGGATTTATCTATCTGTGTGAACGGTTATTTTGACTTAGCGGCGGCAACACATGTAATATGTGATTTGGTGGCAGAGAAAATCGGTAAATTTATGTTGGACGAAAATTCTCGCAGAAATCTTAACGCTTTTATTATTAGGTATAGATTTGTAAATAAAGAGCTAGATGTGAAGTCAATGTATTCCAAAATTCAAGTTGTTTGCAAGAAATCTGCGTATTCGTCGGAGAGGCTAATCACACATGTCCTGAAGTCTTCTAGATTTCAATGTCTTCTCGGTGGGATCAAGTTCCATGAAACTTGCTCAACCACTCAAGGTGGACCTTGAGGTGATTTTCGGGCATTCACAAACTTGCTCGAGGTCGATCCAAAGATCATAATCTCCCGAAAGACGCCTAGCCAGTCAGGAGATGCAATTTTTCTCTAGGTAAAATGGGTGTTTTTACTTCGTGCTCAACTAATCAGAACCTCGTTTTCTCTCTCGCTGAAGATATGCTCAAGAACGAGAGGATATTTTCTCACACAAAGTAGAAATGTTGATTTCAGATTAAATAGCCATACCCTAACTCGGGGAGGCCGGATCTCTTAAATAGGCACGAAAGGAATAGATCCATTTTACCAAAGATTCTCTCTCCAGCTACACGGTCTTCAAACCATTCATACCGAGAACCATTTCAACCCGAAGAGTGCTAATGTCTCAACGATGGACACTAGACACATGTTGCATCAAGTCGGTAGCTCAGTGCTCCATCATTATGGACCTCCCACCCGGCTGGCTTGATGCACCCCCATTGTCGGATATATACTGAATAGGGGTATAGAAGATGGTAGACAAAGAGCCGGACTACCAGGGTGGCCTAAGTGGTAGTGGGCTTAGGTCCATTGGGCGGCCCAGCAGTCCGACGCGCAGAAGCCGGATTCTAGAAGAACCCGGATCACGGCCCACGTGATCTGGCTTGGAGGAGAAGACGGATTCCTTACTTTCCAAGTTACAAGTTAAACGTAGTCTTCTAGGTTTCCTGTTCTGTAAGCCCTAATCCGGCTATTATATAAAGCCGGACGGGAGATAGATTAGATAACTTAAGATTCAAGCTCTGGGCAACTCGCCGAGAAGTTCATCCTCGCCGAGTAGCTAGATCTATTACCTCACATTGTAACCCAGATTTACGGGCTTTAGTCCCAATTAGTGAGAAGTGCAGGAGTAGGTACGCCGTACTGTCGCGACGTACCGAACCTGGGTAAAATCCCGTGTTCTGTGTTACTACGCTGTTCCGTTACCCCACGTCTCTACCGTAGTCTCATGGCACCCCAGTCTATGAAAACTACTACGATGTCTCGACAGTTGGCGCCCACCGTGGGGCAAACGACGTCAGGCGTGAAATTCCGATCTGGGATACTCGGCGGAATTGGAAGATCGATCACTGTCGGAAGCTTGGAATTCGACGACGACGTCGGGCGCTTCCTCGACAATGGATCCTACATACCGGCGCAAAACCACCTGGTAAGTGCCTGCGTTTTACCGATTGGATCTGCTAACATCTTTATCGGATTAACCGCGGAGGCAATGGGGTTTTGCGGTGGAAGCAAGTATTTCCCACCCGCCCTATACCCAGTCGAAGACGATTATGATGCCGGATTTTGCTCAGATCGCCGACAAAAAAGTGACTCACACTTTATCGGCATGGTGCAATCTGAAGTCGCCAAAAACACGGATGATGGAAATCCCGTGCAAGAGGCAGACAACAATACACCCGTCACAGAGACGGAAGAACCACTACCCGTCACTCAGACGGAAGATCCGACATCCGCCAGCGCGACAATAAACTCGGAAGCAGAATCCGTGCTAGCTGCCATCGAGGCAAGATTGGAGTCGGAAACCGGATCGGACAATTTCGACTCTGAAGACGAAGATGACGATGCCTTCGTAAGAAAGGTTAAGTCCTTTCAAGAGGGATTCCATGAAGTGCTAATGGCAAAACCAGCTGATAAAGCGGATGCCGGCAGCCAGGAAAGCCCCAAAACCCCTCCGCCAGAGGAAGAGAGAGAAGACGGAGAAACTTCTCCGGTATTCCCTCATGTCAAGGAGATGACAGAAGATGAGCCTGCCAAAAACCCTCCCTCTTCCAAGAAAAGGCACAAATCTGCTAAAAAACTCCGGAAGAAAAAGCTAGCTTATGCAGCTGAAGAAAACCCGGAAATAGGAGAAGCAAGCAAAGAAAAGCCAGCGGAGAAGAAAAAGGAAATCCCTGTTGTGCCAATGACAGAACAGGAAGAGCAAGAACTATTGCAAACGCCAGTGGGACCCAATGAACCCCCTGAGATGCTGGAAGCCAGGAGACAAGCTTTTCAACGGCAACAGCAACATCTACTCCGATCTCGGCAACATCTTCAACAAACCCAGCATGACATCAAAATCATGAAGGAGGAAATAGAAGAGTACGAGAGAAAGAATAGATCTGCATTAAAACCTACTAGGTTACCCGGAATCGCAAGACCGGAAGAACTGCCGCCGAAAGAAAGGTTTTATAACCCATCTTGGCAAAAGCAGTTAAACGGCAAAGATGCCAAGGGCGAACCAATATACAAAACCGCAGCTGAAAACGCGGAAGCAGCGTTCGTCATCCTAAACAACGATCTGTACTCCAACGGGGAAAAACTCCAAGGGGTGTATGCTTTCTTAGGAAAAGCATTACAGCAGCAACAGCGAGGCCAAGAGCGATCAGGGAGGCTGCATGATAATTCCGCCCTCTGCAAAACAGCCACTTGTGCTGCTGGAGCGCCTGGACCGGAAGGACCCGGAGATTCGGATAAAAAAGAGGATCCGAGAAAGGACAAGAAAAACCCCGACAACCGGGACGCAGCGTCTAGAACCGGACCTCATCTCCCGAAAGATGGATATAAACCACACGATCGGGAAGACAAACACCGGAATGACGGCAAAATAATGCCACCTCCGAGAAACCCAGCTGAAAAAGCTGGAAGATACGATACACCTCACAGACGTGAAAGATCTCGGACACCGCCTAAAGATAAGGAAAGGTACAGGAGCAGGACTCCACCTAATCCCAGGGGGCATGACAACGGAAGAGATAGAGATAACCTCGGAAAAGCGCGTCCGCGCAACAATGGAAAAGAAAGGAGCAGATCCCCTTCTGTCCATTCAGCCGGGAGATATTCTGCACACATTGACAGAGCAGAAAAGGATGATCTATACTTTGGTCCTAAGTGTTTTACTGAGAGGATCCGAAGGATAACCCTGCATTCTGGCTTCGCCAAAGTTGGTCCAACCTACCAAAAATATACCGGCAGTACAAACCCGGATACCTGGCTTTCAGATTATTACACAGCCGTCCAAATCAACAACGGGACAGACCTGGAAGCTGTCAAGTTTCTTCCCCTAATGTTGCTAGACGGAGCCAGAGATTGGATCAATGGTTTACCATCAAGAACTGTCGACAGTTGGGATGATATGGCGAGAGTATTTACTCAGCATTTTCGGGGAACATACAAACGCCCAAATAGCATCAACCAGCTGAACCGTTGCACCCAATTTGAGGACGAACCATACGTGGATTTCATCTCCAGATGGACTGCAATGAAGAATAGTTGCTCTGGAGTAACTGACGTACAAGCAATGCATGCTTTCGTCAATGGCCTAAAACCCGGACTTGTACCGTTCATGGTTGGTTCTAAAAAGCACAAAGATCTCGGATCTATGCTTACAACCGCTAATGAGCATGCTGCAGCCGAAGATGATATCAGAGCAAGAGGAGGCAATATTGAGTCACTGATACTGGCCAAGAAAACACCTCGTTCTGATAAAAAAGGAACTCCGGAGTCAACAACAAAGCCCAAGGAGGTCAACATAGCCTTTGGAGGAGAAAAGGTGAACAAGTGGAAAGGCCGCAGTCCAGATCCAATCAATTACACTCCCGAAGAATGGGAGAGAATTAAGTCGGAACCCTGCGTCCACCACTCTCAGTTTGAGAAACCAACCCACACAAATGCGCAATGCCGGCTAAACAAGCATATGAAAGGCAATGCAGGATCCGGAAATAAAGGGAAGGGTTCCAAGAGGAAACCTGCCAAACAAAAGCCAGAAGCTGAAAAAGAAGACAGTGAATCGGACACTGATGACAAAATCCAGGAACAGCAGCGAAAAGGCGAACCCAAATTTCTGAGAGTTGACGGAGAAGCAATGTTAACTTTCCTAGCAACCCCGTCAGCAAAGGTGGCCAAAAGGACACTTCGAGAAATAAACGCGGTTGTTCCTGCAACCCCAAAATTCTTGAAGTACTCCAACACACCGATAATCTGGGATCAGTCAGATCATCCCGGAAATATCCCTGAACCCGGCACACAAGCTCTTGTTGTAAGCCCTATTGTTCAAAACACTAGGCTAAGAAGAGTGCTGATGGACGGAGGATCCAGCATCAACATAATGTACCTGGATACACTGAAGCACTTGAAGATCTCCGAGTCCCAGCTCAACTACAGCAATATACGCTTCCACGGCATTGTTCCTGGCAGGCAAGCACGATCCCTAGGAGAAATTTCCCTAGATGTCACCTTCGGAGATAAAGATCACTTCCGGCAGGAAAAAGTATCCTTCGAAGTAGTGCCGTTCGAAAGCGTGTATCACGCAATACTCGGACGTCCGGCTTTCGCCAAATTTATGGCAAGATCTTGCTATATCTACAACAAGCTGAAGATGCCAGGACCCAAAGGAGGAGTAATCACCATTGCCGGTGATTTCAAGCTGGCAAACGAGTTGGAGAAACAAAACGGCCTTTGCGCTCAAAGAGTTATAGCTCAGGAAGAACTGAAGGAGTTAGCCAAGGAGGTATCGCCGAAAGAAATGCCGGCAGGAAAAGAAACTCGGAAGCCAACAGATAGCTTCAAGGCGTCCGAGAATACAAGACAGGTAATCCTAGATCCCAAAGATCCGACAAAATTCGTCGTTGTAGGGACTGGGATGACCGACAAATAGGAAGGCGAGCTCATCAAGTTCCTCCGTGAGAACTGGGATATTTTTGCCTGGTGTCCAGCTGACATGCCAGGCGTACCCAGGGAGCTTGCTGAGCACCAACTCAAGGTTATTCCTGGATCAAAACCCGTCAAACAAGGTCTCCGTCGATTTGACGGAAGAAGACGGAAGGCTATCGGCAAGGAAATTATCCGTCTTTTAGCAGCGGATTTCATCAAGGGGGTAATCCATACTGACTGGTCCGCAAATCCGGTATTAGTACCGAAGAAAGACACAACTGCCCTCAGAATGTGTATAGATTACACAGGATTGAACAAGTTATGTCCGAAAGATAGGTTCGCACTGCCGCGAATCGATCAAATAATAGATGCCACTGCAGGCTCCGAGCTTTTATGCTTTTTGGATGCATACTCCGGGTACCACCAAATACGCATGAGAAAGGAAGATCAAATCAAGACTTCTTTTATAACCCCGTACGGGACGTATTACTACGTAACCATGCCTTTTGGCCTGAAGAACGCAGGTGCAACCTACCAGCGTTGCATGCAACGTTGTTTGCATAGTCAGATTGGAAAAAATGTCCATGTTTACGTGGACGATATTGCCGTCGTAACCAAGGAAAAAGATACACTCCTTGAGGATTTGCGAGAAACTTTCGAAAACTTACGCACCTACCAGATGAAGTTGAATCCATCTAAGTGCGTATTCGGGGTTCCCTCAGGAAAACTTCTGGGTTTTATCGTTTCTCATAGAGGAATAGAAGTTAACCCGGAAAAGATTAAGGCAATCTCGAACATCTCAGAACTTACGTGTGAAAAAGATGTCCCAGAATTGCCGGGTTCCGCCACAGCCATAAAAAGATTTCTTAGTTGGCTGGGGGCTAAAACCTTACCATTTCACAAACTGCTGGAGAAGTTCGACAAGGTCAAGTGGATTGCGGAAGCCTGGGAACGTCTAGCAAGTTATGTCCCCTTCTGTACTTAGTTCAATTCTATGTAAACATCTTTTGAGATCATGAAATAAAGTTGTCGGAATACTATCATCCATATTCTTTATAAGTGCAAAGTGTTTCCGCCTCATCTATTTCCCAATGATCTTGCAAACTTCTCAACGTTAACCCGAATTGTGCTTGCGTAATCGGCGTTACATAACTGAATGATTTTCAGCCTTTTAATGGCTAAAGGAAGCTTGAATTGCCTGCGTGCCCAAGTTTCACTTAAAACTTTCCTTGTTTCTCTAAGTCTTATCTGATTGTGTGTGTGCCGGGTTACTGGAACTAGTTAGTAAAAATGCCTTTAGCATGATTCATGTTTTCGAGTTCCAAAACTGATTGGTTCGTCCCCAGTTACTCGGCATAACGATTCATAATGCTATTTGAGCCATTTCAAACACTAAGGACAGTTAAAGCATATACACCAGAGAACTTAGAAGATAAAGGAATGGTAAAATCCAAACAACTTGCAAAGTAATTTCATAGTTTAAACTGCAAAAGGCGGAATTCTCATTAATATAAAAGAAGCATTACATTTCAGATTACATTAAAAGGACAGTAATGCTCCTATTGTCTATTTTTTCTATCCAGGTTCCAAGTAACCTTTCAAGAATCCGACTCCTCCTCGCTGCTTTCTTCGTCGGGGATTGGAGGAGCTTCCTCTTCTGGATAGTTGACGGCGACATTTACCATGGCGGCAATCTGGGTGGCGTGGCCCTTAACTTCACCAAAGATGGTGGTTCGTTGCGCATCCGTGTATCCCTGAGGGACACCGGTGGCCACACGCCAGGATTTGGCACTAGGATAGTGCATGCGCATAAGGCCTAAGGCCATGCGCGCACCACCCCGTGCAGCGGAGCGGAGAAGAGACTCCTTGGACTCCGCCACCTCCATGATGATACCCGGAAGTTTTTCAACCTCCGAGCATTCCCCAGATTTATCGGGAAGGAACTTCTCTATGAGCTGCGTCCCGGCAGCCTTAATCAAATTCCATGTTTCCCCGAAAGCTCGGATGCCTGCAATCCGAGTTCCATCTGGGGTGTCTCCTGTTCGATTCAATAAAACGTACAAAAGGATTAGGCAGACAAACAGAGAAAGCAAAACATGGAAAGATGTGAAAAGGGTAAGAAATTTACCGATGAGCTTGTCGATCTCGGAAACTTCCTCCAGGCGAAGGTTCAGAGCTTCGGTCAAATCCTGAATGGTGGATTTGTCTTTCTCCGCCTGTTCGGAAGCCTTGGAATTAGCCATTCCAAGAGCCAGGTTGCTGGCTTCCAGGTCTTGTTGAGCTTTCACAAGATCCTTGTGAAGCTCAATGTTCTCATTGCGGAGAATTTCGGCGTTGCCAGAATCTTCCGCTGCCTGTTTAGCCTGAGCTAAGGCAGCTGAAAAGCAAGGGAAAATCCGAGTTGAACAATTTCCTCGGGAAAAAACTTAGACAAAGTCTTAAATCGGAAATTTCAAAACGAAAAAGCTTACCTTTCGTTTCCGTCAAAGCGAGCTGAGATGATTCCAGCTCCGCCTCCTTCTCCTCAAGAATAGAAAGAAGACTTCGAACTTCTTTATTCTTGACGGTGAGCTTCCTGAAAACTTCCAGGTTTATGGCTTCGGAGGTTTGCTGAAACACAGCAAGGAAAAGTATGGTAAACAAAAAACATCAAAGCAAAAAAGCACGCATTTTGTTTAATGCTTGGGGGCTAGAGTTATATACCTGGCTCAAACGCTGCAAACCTGCCAAGTTTTCTTGGAATCCTTTTGCGTATTCCGCAAAAAGGTTCCCGGCTGCGTCCAAGCCGTCATTGATCACCTTGAAATCCTTATCAAAGGTGGGGATTTCCTCGTCAAAAGTCCGAGAACATTCCCCCACCTTTGGGGCCGCCCTTTCCCTCGTGTCCGACTCGGACACAACGGGCTGGCTGGGCTCTGGGGGCTTGGTGGTGGGGGCTGCAGTAGGCTCTTCCGCCATTGTCTGCGGCGTGTCCGGGGCGACGGCGGGAGATGGTTGGCTGCCTCGGCTGGAAGAAACCTTGAGTTTCTTCAGCTTCTTTGGCTTCAGGTTGGAGGGGGGTAGGCTAAAAACCAAAAACCCGGAAAAGGTTAAAACACCGAAGATGGACGAAAAAGATCCCATAAAAGAAAAAACCCAGAAGAAAATAACCTGGAAGTGGCGACGGGGATTCCGTCAAGGTCGATAATCTCATCCGAGGAAATTATCTTCTTGCACTTGCGCCCACCTGTAGCGGCGGTGCGCAGCGCATCCAGCTCAGCCTCGGAGGCTAACTCCGAGTCTGGAAGATCCGCAAGCTGTCGGAAGAACCAATCAGAATCAAAAGGCAGATTATCCAAGAATTGAGATTGTACCCAAATGGCGGAAAAGTTACCTTGGGAGCTGGCTTGTCGGCCGTGTACATTGGCCGACTCTCCGTGTATTGGTCGCGCGATGCGACCAACTGATTGATGCGCCGCCTAAGTTCCTTTGCGGGCCAATCCTTGTCGGTTGTCCGCATTGGATCCTTGGCTCCCGTGTATTCACACAGGAGACGGCCTCCGTGGTTTGCTAATGGCTGAATCCGCCTATCCAGCCAGCAAAAGACCGTATCCATGCCGGTCAAAGGAGGTTTGGAGGAGGTGAGCTTGGCGATGCGCCTTTTGATCCTTAGCAGATCTGGAGGCAGAACTTGGACGGCTTCTGTCCCCCAGTTGTCTTGGGGAATAGCGGCGGAATTCACGAAAGGTGGAACCCCGACGGCCTTTTTAGGGAAAGGCACGTCGGGATGATAGAAAAAAGAACCCGTCCAAAATTTGACGGATTCTGAGGTTTTGATTTTAGGGAACCAATCCTCTCGGAATCTCCGAAGAGTAAAGGAAATGGTCCCGCAATTTGGGAGTGCGCCCTCCGAAGAGTTACGCTTGACCCCAAAGCAGTACAGCCAAAAATCTAACCTAGGCTCTATCCCTAGGTAACCTTCGAACAAGGCCTGGAAGCCGGCCATGTACAGAATGGAATTGGGAGGAAGGTTGTCAGGTTGGATGCTGTAATGTGACAGAACCTGGAGGAAGAAAGAGGAAGGTGGGAGCCCCATACCTCGTAGAAGGTGGGAGGTAAGAAGCACCCTTTCGCCCTCTTGTGGCATGGGTTCGGTCTCCTCTTCCGGAAGCCGCCACTTCTTTTTGAGAACCAAGCCCTCCTTCTCCAAGTTTGGAAGGAGAGCTGGGGGAATACTGCAGGCACTCCAGTTGCCTGCAGTTTCCTCTTCCTCATCCGCTCCGGCGGAGGCGGCGGCGGCCTTCGCGGCGGCGAGTTTTTCGCCAAGGAGTTCGATTTTTTCCTCCGCCATTTCAGGTGCAAACGGCGGGGTTGTCGTGGCGCTCGATGCTGCGACGTCCGTGGCGGCGGAAGTACTTCCTCTGTCCGCAGTGGATGCCGTGGTCTTTTCCGGCTCGCCGCCGGCATGCTTGGGCGACCCTAGCTGTGGATCTAGGTCGCCCAAAAGTTCGTCGATGGAGGCGCGAGCCGGTGAGGACGACGGAGAGGCCATCTTCCTTGGTGATGTGCGTGCGCTCTGGCGTGCGAAGAGCTCGTCGGGGCAAGGTCTCGTTCTCTCTCTCGAGCTCGCGTTCGCGTCAATGGCGTGGGCAGTGATGGAGTGAGGAAAGATTTCCGATGACGACGAGGACGGCTATTTATAGCCTGAAAACCTCTAGATACGTGCCAACGGCTCTTTTGACAGTTGGATGTTCGACGCGTGTCGCTCGCCGGAAAATCCGGGAAACGGAACGACAGAGGAATGATGGCTATCTCCTCGTTTCTCGTGAGAATCTGTCAGAGATACGTTGCAGGGTTTCCGCGTGAAACCAAGCGGCGCTTGCGTCAGCATGATTAAAGCGCTGATGTCATAAGTTCCTTTTCCGCGAAGGATCGCGAGGAGAAAAGCCGGATTTTCATAGTTCCGAGTTTTATGTTACCATCTCCTTCAAAGGAAAGTAGAAAGAATCAAGACTACTGAATCAAGATTTCCCGGACAAAATACATTTGACGAAAGACGGAGAATCAGAGTTTTGATCCTTCCTGGGGGCTACTGTCGGATATATACTGAATAGGGGTATAGAAGATGGTAGACAAAGAGCCGGACTACCAGGGTGGCCTAAGTGGTAGTGGGCTTAGGTCCATTGGGCGGCCCAGCAGTCCGACGCGCAGAAGCCGGATTCTAGAAGAACCCGGATCACGGCCCACGTGATCTGGCTTGGAGGAGAAGACGGATTCCTTACTTTCCAAGTTACAAGTTAAACGTAGTCTTCTAGGTTTCCTGTTCTGTAAGCCCTAATCCGGCTATTATATAAAGCCGGACGGGAGATAGATTAGATAACTTAAGATTCAAGCTCTGGGCAACTCGCCGAGAAGTTCATCCTCGCCGAGTAGCTAGATCTATTACCTCACATTGTAACCCAGATTTACGGGCTTTAGTCCCAATTAGTGAGACGTGCAGGAGTAGGTACGCCGTACTGTCGCGACGTACCGAACCTGGGTAAAATCCCGTGTTCTGTGTTACTACGCTGTTCCGTTACCCCACGTCTCTACCGTAGTCTCATGGCACCCCAGTCTATGAAAACTACTACGATGTCTCGACACCCATGGAGCTCAATGGGTAGTTGGGTGCATACCCTCATCATTTGTGCAGTTCATGTAGCTATTTATGACATACTACACTGCAGAAGATAGTCCACCTTGCAATATCATGTCTTGGTCTACTCGCGAGCTTCACCGAGCTTATATGAGCTTGCGAAAAGATCAGGGTAATCCCTTTCTTAGTTGGCTAGTGCAGCGAGCCTAGCCTGAATCATCCCGAGAACCGTGATCTTTTGGGAGGTTTGGTCCTAGCTTGAACTCGGCTCACATCTAGGCCTACTTCTAACCACCAAAAGTTGGTTTCTCAGTTGTCATGCATTGTTTGTCCCTCAAAGTGTTTTTATCCATTGTAAAGTGGTTTTTTGAATGACGTTGACATATACATGTCCACCATATGTCATACCATGTGTCTTCACAGACATAGTTTTGGACGAACCTATTGTGCGTGTAGCTCCTATCTCCAGCCGTCCATCTTTATTGGGTGTGGGTCAGCCGGTCTCCCTTTTTTCCACCAAAAAAGAAATCTACATATGTACTTTGCTACAAACCGAAGAATTTAACCAATCCCATCTGAAAACGGTGAAAAACTTTTCATGGAACTCGCTTGCATTTTTTATATCCCATCTGAAAACAAAGAAGCATTTTTCATGCAGCTCCGCCGCACTTTCTAGATCGCATGTAAAAAACAATGGAGAACTTTGTAGCCATCTACAACAACTTTAAAAAAAAAAACTTTTGTATATATTATATATTACATTAGGCTTGTTTCGAAGAGTACATTGCAGGAAGTTATATATATAAATGGAATTAAATCTACATGTGCTATACTATATTGAATTTAAGCAATCTTTTTAGTTTGTAGTGTATTTGATGTAGAGAATCTAATATAGGAGCCGGGCGGGGCATGTGTTGGGACCCACGTTACCGAATCCCCAAAAAGATCAACGGACAAGATATGGGCTGCATGAGCAATGGCCTCGTCGGTTGTGTATATTCTGTCTTCCACACCGTCATATATTTTCTTGAAAAATCCATATGTTGCAACAAAATTTCTAAAATTTGTGATAATGGAAAACATAAAAGAATTTCACTACTCCTGCTCGCCGCATATGACTAGAATCAAATCCTACATATTTCGCGCCTTATCTTGTGTCTCGCCAAGACGAATTATTCTCTGAAAGTGCATGTGGCGATCTCATCAAGGACCTTGAAGTTCCTTGACTCAGGTCTTCATAGGCGCATTATTTCGACTTGTTCTATCCATAGCTATTTATTTATTTTGGAAAATCTAATAGAAAAGCAAACCATAATGGCGATGGAGAAATGCAAACCGAAGTTCATATCCACCGAGCAGGCATAGTGTCCCCTCAATTTGCTTATATACAGTACATTTTACAAATGAATCCGTCCACGTAAATTTCAGTGTGCGCATCTCACCTAGCTATGTGTTCTATAATCTTCTTCACCAACCGAATCTGTGAACTACTCATATTGGGACAAGAAACCTATGTGTGGTGCTCATCTACTTCGAACGGTTCCTCTTCAGATTCGTCATCAGATTCAGACGACGATGATGTATATTCAGATTCGTCATCAGATGATTGTAATTCGGCCGTGGATCTGACAAAGCTGAAGCGGTCCAGAATTTCACGGCGGCAAGTCGGGCACGTGGACGCCCGGTGGAACCACGTGGCGATGCAGCTGCGATGGAAGGGATGGGAGCATGGCAGCGTGACGGTCTCCTCCTCCTCCTCTTCAGTCTCCACGTCCAACAAACAGATGGTGCATAGCTCGTCGCTGGGCTCCCGGCGGCGCTTCCGGTCGCGCGCCAAAGCTCTGGCCGCCTCGGCCTCGGTCTCCCCGGCGGCCTCCTTGTACGCGAGGAGCAGCGGCTTGGGCTCGCTGTAGGACAAGGTCACTGGGACCTGCAAGTCCAGGCTCGGGACTGGGACCCCCATTTCGTCGTCGAACTCGTCGCGGATGTACCTAGCAATCACCTCGGCTATGTCGAGGGGTGTAGTAGTCGAATGCACATCGATCCAGCTATCGCCCCGGATATGTGCCAGCGCCTCTTCGAGCAAGTCGAGGATGAGCTGGCTGCACACCTCGACGCACATGAAGGCGGCGACGTCGGCGACCTCGACCCGGTGGTCGAACCTCCTGGTGGTGAAAGCCCCGCGGCCGCGCGTACCGTGGGATAGGATCAGGTGGCCGTGGAGGCGTATGGAGCATAGCTGGTCGCGAGGCTTCGGGCAGGCGTTGATGGGCCCATTCCAGCGCATACAAACCTCGGTCTCCGTCGCCGCCGCGTCGTGTGGTCCAGGTGGCAGTGCTGCTGCCATGGCCGCCGCCGTTTCTGTGCCGGCTGATCGGTTGAAGAACACGTACGCGTGTGGACTGGTTGTGATCGGGGCGTCTGCGCGGCTACGTTTATGAAAGCGTGGGCATCGGGATTCGGGACCGACTATGGATCTGATTCGGAGTCCTTTTTTTTTCTGAGGGGAATCTGATTCGGAGTCAGGTTGCCAAAACTTTTTTTTTTGAAGTTTGGTTGCCAAAACTTTCACCAGTTGAAGGCCCGTCATTGCAGACTCCAACTGAAGGTGGGTCTATTTTTCCTTAACTGTGTACTACTACGTATTTGTGCATGATTTTATTTTGTATTCAAAAAATAAATACGGAGTACAATATTTTGCGTATGAAATACAAGCGCAAAACAAAGAACGGGAAAAAACGCGATACAGGCACAGAAACTCCACGGTTGCACTTGCTTGTTTGACACCGACGCCAGTGGAAACAACCCCTTTCGTCCAGGGCCAGAAAGGCATCTATCCGGTTTGCATCATAATTCGGGACAAATGCTATGCATTGGTCCCGGTTTGTGCGCCCGAGGCAGCAGAAATCACCTGAGTGCATCGGTCCCGGTTCGTAAGGAGACATTGGTCCCGGTTTGTGGCATGAACCGGAACCAATGCCGCGCCACAGGCCACATGGCACGCGCATGGGCATTGGTCCCGGTTCATTCCACAAACCGGGACCAATGCCCCCCTTCCCCTATATATACTGCCTCACAGCCCCCCCTTCCCTCTGTTTTTTTTTGCTTGGAGGAGTGTGAGAGGTGGGTGTTAGTGTGTGTTATTTTACTATGCACACGAGGTTTTCGACGAAATACCCGAGCCACACATAAGCTCACTGAAAATGGTATCTTCGACCGAGGTTAACAAACTTATATTTTTCAACTGTAATTGGTACATAAAAAAGTAATATTTGTCGATGTACTATGGTCATTTCTCTATTGAATATGATATTGTAATGTTTTTTGATAAACTTTATTATACGATGCAGATGGATGCACGACAGCGATGGATGTACGGTGACCGACGCACTTCCTAGTATATGGCAGGCCTGAATGCATTTCTCGCTGTAGCTTAGGCGAACAAAAATAATGGCTTTATGTGTTGCCCATGTGTTGATTGTCGGAACGTCAGGGAGCACTCTTCCTCGAAAATCCTTCACGGCCACCTACTTCAGAGAGGTTTCATGCCCAGCTATAATTGCTGGATCAAGCATGGAGAAAGAGGGGTTGTGATGGAAGACAATGAAGAAGAAAAAGATCCTTTGTTCCCTGAATACGGTGATACTGAAATGGAAGACAATGCAAAATTAGGAGGTGATCAAGAACATGCATCAGAAGAGCCCGATGATGATCTTGGCCGAGTTATTGCTGATGCAAGGGAAGACAGTGAAGGTGAATTGGAGAGGTTGAAGCTGGACAACATGTTACAGGATCACAAAAATTTGTTGTACCCAAATTGCGAAGATGGCAGCACAAAGCTCGGTACCACACTGGAGTTGCTGAAATGGAAGGCACAGAACGGTGTGACTGACAAGGCATTTGAGAGTTTACTTCAACTAATGAAGCCGAAGCTTCCAAAGGATAACGAATTTCCTGAGAGTACGTACGAAGCAAAGAAAGCTCTCTGCCCTCTAGGATTAGATGCGCAGAAGATACATGCATGCATTAATGACTGCATCCTCTACCGCGGTGAGAAGTACGAGAATTTGGATGAATGTCTGGTATGCACTGCATTGCGGTATAAGATCAGAGCAGATGACTCTGGTGATGTTGACGGCGAGCCCCCCCCCCCCCCCCCGTAAGAGGGTTCCTGCAAAGGTGATGTGGTATGCTCCTATAATAGCACGGTTGAAACGTATGTTTAGAAACAAAGAGCATGCTAGGTTGTTGCGATAGCACAAAGAAGACCGTAAGAGAGACGGAAAGTTGAGACACCCCACCGATGGATCGCAATGGAGAAAGATCGAGAGAGACTTCCCGGGCTTTACAGGAGAGGCGAGAAACTTATGGTTTGGTCTAAGTACAGATGGATTTAATCCTTTTGGGGAGCAGAGCTCCAGTCATAGCACCTGGCCCGTGACTCTATGTATGTACAACCTTCCTCCTTGCTGGTGCATGAAGCGCAAGTTCATTATGATGTCAGTTCTCATCCAAGTCCCGAGGCAACCTGGCAACGACATTGATGTGTATCTAAGGCCATTAGTGGAAGAACTCTTACAATTGTGGGGCAAACCAGGTGTATGTGTGTGGGATGAGAACGAACAAAAGCCATTTGACCTACGGGCGTTGCTTTTCGTAACCATCAATGATTGGTATGCTCTTAGTAACATTTTCGGACATACAAATAAGGGATACAATGCATGCACACACTGTTTAGATAAGACTGACAGTGTTTATTTGGATAAATGTAAAAAGGTTGTATACCTGGGCATCGTAGATTTCTTCCGATCAAGCATCCCGTAAGAAAGAAATGAGGGAAGCATTTCAGAGGTGAGGCAGATAACCGGAAGAATCCTGACCTCCATAGTGGCAATGATTTATTCGATATGGTCAAGGACCTAAAAGTAGTCTTTGGGAAGGGTGATGGCAGCCAACCTGTTCCGAATGGCCATGATAAGCGCGCACCCATGGGGAAGAAAAAATCTATATTTTGGGAGCTACCCTATTGAAAAGTTTTAGAGGTCCGGTCTTCAATCAACGTGATGCACGTGACAAAGAATCTCTGCGTCAACCCGCTATGCTTCCTGGGCGTGTATAGGAAGTCAAAAGATACGCCAGAAGCACGGGAGGACCAGCAACGTATGAAAGACCCAAGCAACAAGCACACGGATACAGGACGCCATTACTTAAGCAGTTACGCTCTTACTAAAGCAGAGAAGGAAATATTTTTTGAAGTCCTTTATAGTATCAAGGTTCCGTCTGGCTTCTCGTCGAATATAAAGGGGATAATAAACATGGCAGAGAAAAAATTCCAAAACCGGAAGTCTCATGGCTGCCACGTGATTATGACGCAGTTGCTTCCGATTGCATTGAGGGGGTTCTACCGGAAAATTTTCGAGTACCCATTGTGAAGCTATGTTCATTCCTCAACGCAATATCTCAGAAGGTAATTGATCCATAAATTCTGGCAATATTACAGAGGGATGTGTTCCAGTGTCTTGTTAGTTTTGAGTTGGTGTTCCCACCATCCTTCTTCAACATTATGATTCATCTCCTGGTTCACCTATGTGAAGAGATTCGTATTCTCGGTCCGGTATTTCTACACAATATGTTCCCCTTTGAGAAATTCATGGGAGTCTTGAAGAAATATGTTCATAACCGTGCTAGGCCAGAAGGAAGCATATCGAAGTGCTATGGAACAGAGGAGGTCATTGGGTTCTGTGTTGACTTTATTCCTGACCTTAAGACGATTGGTGTTCCTGAATCGCGGCATGAGGGGAGACTGAGGGGAAAAGAAACGTTGGGAAAGAAAACAATGATACCTAGGGACGGGCATTCTTTCACTAAATCACATTACACAGTTCTACAAAATTCTATCTTTGTGGCTCTGTATCTCGAGGAACACAAGAATATTGTACGCTCCACAAACCCGGGAAGGATGACTCATGGATTAAACGCAAGCACATGGAGACTTTCGGAAGTTGGTTGCAAACACATTTTATAAATGACACCACTGTTGAAGATCAGTTGTACATGTTGGTCGGGTCACCATCTTCGACTATTGGGAGTTTTCAAGGGTACGAGATAAATGGGAATACATTTTACATGATCGCCCAAGAGAAGAAGAGCACCAACCAAAACAGTGGTGTCCTCTTTGATACAACAAACGAGAATGGAAAAAATGACACATACTATGGTTACATAGAGGAGATATGGGAAATTGACTATGGACCTTCTTTTAAGGTCCCTATGATCAGGTGCAAATGGGTCAACCTGAATGGAGAAGGGGTAAAGGTAGACCCGCTTTACGGAATGAAAATAGTGGATCTCAACAATATTGGTTACAATGACGAACCATTCGTCTAGCCAATGATGTGGCTCAGGTCTTCTATGTGAAGGACATGTCCTCCACACCGAAAAAAAGAAAAAAAAATAAGCAAACAAATACATCATACGATGAGCCGAAGCGTCACATAGTTCTTTCAGGGAAAAGAAACATCGTGGGAATCGAGGACACGACAGACATGTCAGAAGATTATAATAAGTTTGTTGAAATTCCACCCTTCACAGTGAAAGCTGACCGAACCATCCCGTTAAATAATGAAGATGCTCCATGGTTACGGCCGAAGCGATCATAAGCAAGGGACAAGAGTTCATGGACCATCTCTACACGAAGAAAATTCAGAAGACTAGATAGGGATGTTGTTGGTGATGTGTAATAATAAACGTGGAATACATGATCATAGTTCTGTTGAAAAGAGTTCACAAAAATTGCCGCACCGGCGCTCACACTCATATTGCACACAAACATGCATCTTGGATAGATAAAAATGGCAGTACATAATGGCAAGGGTGGATCTAAACCTAAACGGAGAGCATAGATCTACATAATGGCAAGACTGGATCTGATATCTGCTAGTCATACTCCTTCCTAGGCCTATCGTACTCCGACTCGTAGTCGTCATAGTCGCCGCCGTCGTTGTCACTATCGCAGGACGGTGCTCTGGACTCCCTCGGAGGATCACGGCGCCGGGACTGGGCGTGAGGGTAGCGCAGGCGGGGGTTATCGCGAGCCCTGATGTAGTTCATGATGCTCTGAAGAGTCCGTTCGCCGCCCCACCACAGCCGACGATCGACCTTGTTGAAGTTCGAAGGAGGCGGGCCGTACTCCTCGTACCTGGCGAGCGCACTCTCACGCCGATTAATGAAGAAGGCGTCCCAAGTAGGGCGGTAGTCAGGATTCCAACTGGGATTCCTCCGCTGCTCCGGCGTGAGCTCGTGGTAGTAGTGGTTTGTGATGGCCGCCCGACACGCCACACCTTGAGGAAGAGGAGGGACCGGCACTCCTCCGGCGCTCAGCATCCAACCGGCGGGAACGCTGTAGCCGGGCGGGCAGGGGTCGTTCGAGGCGGAAAGTGCCTCCGCCTGGAGGAAGGTTAGAGTTGGTACGGTAGAAGCCATGAGAGAGTGGTGAGTTTATATGTGTTTATGCGAATGGTGTCGCAATGCATACATATATATAGTGAGAAGAAAACAGATCCCTTTAGTCCCGGCCTGTTTTACCAACCGGGACGAAATGGTTCAGGTTTCGTTGGGAAACGGATCGTCCCTTTAGTCCCGGCCTGTTTTACCAACCGAGACGAAATGGTTAGGGTTTCGTTCAGACCAATCAGAAAGAATCACACGGATCGTGTTTTTCTTTCACACGCTTGTGAGTCGTTGGATCAGGGGTGTGTCTCTTTCGAGCGGTTGTGAGCCGTTGGATCAGGGGTGTTTCTTAACCATTGGATCAAAACCCTAGCACACCACTTTGTGAGCCAGAGGACCCTACTAATAGCCCACCTTCATACACCAGTGTAACATCCCAAGTATGAAAACTCCATTAGAATGTTTGTTTCTTGATTTATTTCAAATGCATCATGTCATCATATCCACACATGTGTTTATTTTAAATTTTCAAATCAAATTTCTAATCTATTTGTTTCATACTTGTTCTGTTACTTTTGTCAAATGAAAATTACAAAACAAACCAAACATTTGTTTCTATTAAACTTGAAATTAAAAACTTTTAACTTGCTTCTTTCATTAATTCAATTAATACCAAAAATTGCTCAAATTCAGTTGAATTTCCAAACAGCAACTAATTTCAAAATTTTGAAAAACAAACATTTGGCACAGTGGGGTTTTTGTAAATAACAAACCATAAATTTTTTTCCCAAATTTTAAAACCCACAAAAACCTTTCTTTTCTCTCCTTTTCTTCCTTTTCTTTTTCTGCAAAAAAAAAGAGAATCAGAAAACAGAAAAAAAAAAACAGAGGGGGAGAGGGCAGGCCAGCCCAATTGGGCCAGCCCACCACATCCCCACGGCCTGCGTACCCCCCTCTTCCCTTACCTCTGTACGGCAGCTCATCGGAGCTGCCCACGTCGACAAGCAGAGGAGGGAACGGCCACAACACCTCCTCCTCCTCCTTATAACCGAGCCCGAGAGCTCCTCCCCGTGCCCTAGACCTCACCCTCCTCCTCTCTCTCTCCACCGCCGCCGTTTTCCCTTTCTCCTCCCTCTGTTCCTCTCTCTGAACCCGCCACCGCCACCAAATCCCGGCGATCGCCGCGCCCACGATGCACCACCGGCCTGGTTAGCTGCGGGAACGAGAACCCCGCGATGCCACCTTCCTCATCGACCCCACAGCAGCATCCGGGAGCAGCGGCTTCGCCGCCGCCGTCCCTGTCCCTGTCGCCGTCGTCCACGGTTCCCTCACCGAGCTCCTCCTCTTCCCCGGTGAGCAGCACGGTCACCTCGCCGTTTTCCCTTTCTGCTCCCTTGCATCACTTGCACGCACACGTACATGGTGCCCCTGCACCTGGCCGCGAGCAACAGCAGCAGCGCTGCAGTCGCCGTCGGTGACCACCACATCGCCTCTGTCAGATTCAGTTAACTGAATCTTCTTCAGTTCAGTTAACGGCCACGACCTGAACCCCAAAACCCCGTGCGCTTCCGTTCTATCACGAGACAGCAGCCACCCCAGTGGCTTACGCACCACGCGCGCGCACCCGCGGTCGCGGGATCGATTCCCAGCCGCGCGGAATAAATCCAACCTTTTGCACCGCGCGCTGACAGGTGGGGCCTCCCTGTCAGCGACGCGTGCAGCCACGCGCGCGCACACACCGCCACATAAGCGCCACGGTGGCCAGGGCCCGCTGTCAGTGGCCCAGGTTGGGTCACTGCGAGGTGGAAACCAAATCTGGGCCCTTTTCTTTTAAATCCAGTCCCTGTTTAATTACAGATTAACCCCTGGTTTTCAAACCTCTATAAAAATTGCAAAACACATCCAAATTCAAAATGTAAGACATGTAAACCACTCTAAATAAAATGAACTTTCTAAATATGCAGTTTGTTTACTGTTTTGAACATTTCAAATATTTTCAAAAAATACAAATTCAAATAACTCATTTAAATTTGGTCAAATTCATAACTAATTCAATTTAAACTCAAATTTAATTTGTAAGACATGGTTTCAAACCAGAAAAATATAATCTTTTCAAATATGAATTTTATTTAATGTTTTGAACAAATAAAATTCAAATAATATTAATACTTGAATTAAATCCATTTAAATCTTGTTTAAACTTGTTTAATTCATAAGTAATTCATTTTAATTCCTTTCTCAACAAATGAAACATGTATTCCACCTAAAATTTTGTGTTATTTCCAAATATGAATTTTGTTATCTAATTTGAACAATTAAAATTGGTGAAAACAACAAATTCTTGTGTAACTCATTTAAGAAGCCAAATTTCTTAACTTAATAAATAAAAATTCCAAACTTGGTAAACAACCTATCAAATTGAAGCTATTGTTGTTTCCTTTTTGTCAACATCATCCATGCATCATTCTAATCAACTTTCACATGATGATTATTTGTAGATCATTTAATTCAACCTTAATTCATGGGCTTTTCCATATGCGATCCAAATTGCATATGGGCCCATTTAATTATGTTACCATGTCAACTAGCTTATCTTTGATGCATCAATTAAATTGTCATGCATCATCCCATGTTTGTGCATTATGCCATGTTATTGATTGTTCGTCTCTCTTTGTTGTTTGTTTGCTTCTTCTCGAATAGACGACGACGTTGAGACAGACGAGGTTTACGACACTACTTCTGAGGAGTTAGCTCAGTACCAGGCTACTGAGTTTGCAGGCAAGTATTCACTCACATGAACCATTGTGTCCTTTCCACACTGGATACCGATACTTTCCGTTGTCTATTCTGCTAGCCCTATGATTCGTTGCTTGTGTCCCAATCCTATCACATGTTATCCTGTAACCCTGATATGGCCTCACCTCCACACCTATAACTCCGTTGCTTGTTGCCCGTGTCTTACTAGCATGCTTAGGGTTGTTGTGCTCGAGTCTGATGTCCGTTATTTTCTTTTACCATATTTATTATGTTATGTGGGCTCGATGTTTAAACAACAATCATGTTAAAGTTTTGGGTAATAATAATTTGATGATAAGGCACCGGCAGGAGGCCCAGCGTGGTTTTGAGGCCTGCTAGTGTCGACCCTAATTAGGAAAAGGGTCTTGTCTACTGATCCATGATGAGCGCACTAACCGCATGTGGGAAGCGTGTATGGGCGCCCCCCTCAATTTGATTCGATTCGCATCTCGTCCAAATCGCCTCATTTAGTTCGGGTTTTCCATTTGCCGCATGCATATGCAGGTGCGAACCCGTGGCCAGGGTGGAACTTTTGTAGAGGCATTTAGGGAGACACGTTTTTAGAGTGCTATTAGGGTCCCCATTTCTTCGTGGGGCTCGATTAGTCGTGCGCTCAATTGCACGGGGTTCTTTGGGCTTGATGCGAAGAAGAGTTGGGTTGTGTTGAGTGCCTCGCTTGGTGGGTTTGATTCCCGTCTGGCGGGATATTCTTACGTGTACGGCCAAATTGGTGCATCCCTGCAGGGTTAAATCTTCTCGAGAAGCCGTGTTGTCCGCGGTTATGGATGACTTGGTGAAAGTGCTGGCTAACAAGTACTCAGACAACTTACACATAACTATAATAACTTGTCTAGTAATTTAGATTACTTCCACCATAAGAATGATGTCACCCTAATCAACAGTGTGAGTTTCCTTGGGTTGCTTCCTTAGTAGGGGGTAACATTCGATGGGCTTGTTTGGTGGTTAGTGTTAGTTGGTTACGATACGCGATCTTACCTCTTTCTGTTAGCCGGATGTTGTAGCGTGTCTCTGTAGTTGGTTACTGCAGCCCGCTGCCGTACTTTTGTATCCCCTATTCTTCCGTTGAACCCAAGCCTCTGTACTTGGTGTTGCCGGGTACACCTTGGTATCTTGTGAGTCTTGCTTGCCAGTACTCGTCTGTACTGACCCCGTTGGGGCTGCGTGTTCTGCAGACTACGTTTCCGAGGATCCTCATGGTGGCTACTACGTGGAGTATGACGAGGCTGTTGACGAGTAGATAGCGGACCCGGGCAGGATCCGAGACTACGTGGATGGGCTCCGTTTTCCTTTCATTTCCGGCCTCTTAGGCCTATTTGGTTCTTGTCTATACTCAGACACTTTGGATTCTTCCGCTGTGATGTAATGATGAATTGTTGGGACATGTGTCCTCTGCATGATTGTATTTGCTATCTCTGCTCTAGTGAGAGCTATTTGCAACTTATTTCTATTTCTTTGTGTCTTAGAGATTTGTTGTGATATCACTTGCTAAACGCCGTTGACGTACCATGTGTGTATGGTATGAAGTACGTCAATGGTAGTATCCTGATTTCTATGGGATGGTTTACGCCGACGATGGATAGTAGAGATTGGTTGTCACACGTATACGTGTTGGCCTACTCGTAAGAGGTGCGGGTGCAGGTAGGCCCCGTAATCCAATCATCTACTGTTTAGCGGCCCGGTGAGTATCCTATAGAAGTCAGGGTGCGACAAATGGTATCAGAGCCTGTCTGCCTGTAGGATCCCTTTTACTGGTCGCAGTTGAGTCTAGAAACTATTTTGTAGCTATATAGGAAAAATGAAACGTGAGAGTAGGAATTCTGTTCTTTTATTTCTTTCCCCACCCACCCTACCTTTTCTGGTAAGGAAGTGCAACGTTGTTTTCCCTTCTCATCTAAACTTTCAAGTTCGGATTTCACGTATCCTGGTTTCTCTGGGATAGTTATATCTACTAGACCATAGGAATGGAGGTGGTTGTGACATGATTTATCATGTTGCCTACTCACGATTGAGAACGGAGGCGTGTAAGCCCCGGAAGCAGATCTTCTATTCCTTAAGCAGTAGATATTGATACTTTAGAAGCCTGGATGGGTTTTCCGTAGTACCTCAGGAGTTTTGGTCTCGTGTTTCCCGAATGTTGCTTCGATATCCTGTTCTTCTCAACATCCTTATCGTCCGTTGAAACCTTGTTGTTGCTTGCCACTTCAGTTCTTCTACCGGCGTCTAATCAAAACTTCCCCGATCATCTGCAGATGGATCTTAGGTTCTACCCGCAGGTGGTTCGTATGACTCGTTGCGAGAGCACCGCCGGTTATCCGGAGATGCTGAGAGACATGGTCACTTATCTGGGGTTCCGTTGGGCACCAGAGTACCAGGTCTACGAGCAGCAGCGAGAGTTTGAGCAGACCTACTATCAGGCTATCGTCTACATTCAGTCAGATGATGGCATGAGCGTAGTCCACCGCTATGAGGCAGTAGGTTCCACAGTGGATATGGCTGTGCAGCAGGCAGCTTATGTGAGCCTCACCGTCCTTCGTGCTGACTACTGGGGATTTGACGATTCTGTCTATCGCCACATTCCCCGTGGTTACATCACTTCGGAGGGAGCTCACTTCACTCTCTACGACAACTTGGATGTTTACGAGCATGATAACTCCAGGATGCACACCACCGCTCAGTTTGTGAGACACAGTGACGCACTTGCTAGCACACTATCTCAGGAGTTGGCTTCAGTCAGGGAGCAGCTCTACCTTTCCTTGACTCGTCTGGCGACTTACACCACAGACTTTGTTGGAGACGAGCGCTTTGCACGTTTCGATCAGCCAGTTGGGCGTCGTCTGCCAGATGTTGGAGGTTACAAGCCGATCAGAGGTCCACTCCTCAACCTTGGTGCTGGTTATACTGGGATTCCACGCTTTGGAGCACAGGGAGTCGATGCTACCTACTTCACCACACCTAGAGTCGGGCTCAGACCACGTCAGTTCTACGTGGATCGTCGTTCCACATACTTTCGTGGGTGTGCTCCTCACCGTACCTCTCGCCGTACTCCTAGCCGCCGTCCTGCGTGATGAGCATGGGAGTACCGATGTATCCATTCCTAGCTATGTTTAGTTATCCTTTGGTATTCGAACCATTTATGGTGTGTTGGATATTCTGATGTAATTGAACATGTGATGGTGAACCTAGTGGTTATCTATTCATGGGTCGGAATAATCTCTCTTTCGGTTGCCAAGTCTATCCCTTTCTATTGTTGTGCTAAAATGCATTTCCATTCAGGATGCCGCCAACAAGGAACAACACGCCTGAGCCACCGCCAATCGCGGAGCTGTTGACTCAGATGACCCAAGTCATGACGCAGATGGCCCAGTTTCAGGCTAATCAGCACATCCACCAGACAGCTCCACGAGTCAGTATCAAGGAGTTTCTCAGTCTGGGCCCAAAAGCTTTCGTGGCCACACGCGAGCCTCTGGACGCTGATGACTGGATCCGTGAGATAGCCAAGGCTCTGGAGATTGCACACGTAGCTGAAGAAGACAAGGTCAACTATGCCTCCTATCTGCTGAAGGGTCAGGCAGCTTCGTGGTGGGAAAATTTCCAGGCCATGAGAACTGGGATGCCAGTCACGTGGGATCGTTTCAAGGAAGCCTTCCTGAAGCACCACATTCCAGATGGTCTCATGGAAAGGATGCGTGAGGAGTTTTGCTCTCTCAAGCAGGGCAAGTTGGACGGCATCGGGTATCAGAGTGAGTTCAATCGCCTCGCCCGGTACGCTGGAGATGAGGTGTCCACTAAATCTAAGAAGATGGCAAGGTTCTGCAGAGGTTTTAACCCGGAACTCAAGTATGCCCTCACCAATGTCAAGGCCAACAACTTCGAGGAACAGATCTAGTTGTTTGAAGCTCGCATTAATGGCAGGGAGACAGATAGTGAAGTTTGGATCTAGTGGGAGAAAAAGGAGTGCAACAAATACACTCCTTTCCCAGCTAGCCGTTGGGCTCCTTCCCGCACCAGCATACCACCAATGGGGCTAGAGCCTCAGAGCACAACGGCTCTCTCTCTCGCTGCGAAATTAGTTCCGCACAACCGATACCACTGGTGGTAGTAGTGGTACTACGACCCACCGGTACTACCGGTGCCTTCCGCTGGAACCTCCACCAGTTGTAATCCAAAGCAGGTTTTTGTGGTACCTCCACCGGTGGTGCACAACCCCTGAGCGCATCTTCATTCACCGATACCACCGGTACACTCCGCTGGTACCTCCGCCACTTGGTAACCGAAACCATGTTTGGCAGTACCACCACCGGGACCGCCACCGGTGGCAGCAATGCTCCAGGCAGAGGGGCTGATCCTGCGCAGGAAATGCCAGGCAGCGGTACTATCGTGGTTTCACCGGTACTACCGCTCCCTAGATTTTGGCTTCACAGGTTTCCCCTTAAAGGCTCTCTGTCGACAAAATATCATCACGGTGCCCTAGAGATACGGATAGAGAATACGGGGCTCCGTACACGATTGTTGTAAACTAACCATGCATAAACTTCATAAGAGAGATTAGTTCTCTAATTGTGTTGTTATCAATTATCAAAATAGAAGATGATCGTTCACCAAGCCCAACCCCGGCCCGGCCCTGCTTGCGGGCTCAGAACTCAGGCCCAAACCTAGCCCACGGGAAAGCTTGTCGGGCCTGGGCGGTCGGGCCGGGACGGAGATGGCCAGGTATACTCCCTGGTGACTCAGGGCAGTGCTCAAGGTTCAAGAATGATCGAGGAGATGACTTACCACAACCAAGACCAACCATTGAGTAGGAACCAGAGTCATCACCCTCTATGTCTAAATCAGCCCGCCGTTATCCCGAGAGTGTCATCTGGCAATGTTGTCGGGAGCCACTATCCCACAGACCGGTGCGTTGCGAGGGGAATGTGTAGCCGAGTCGCGCGGTAGCGGCAGACTTGTCTTCTACGATTGGCCTTGACGATTGCTCGCGGGTAACGCCTTCACCTACGAACCTCGGTGAAGTCCTTGGCTTGGCCTCCTGCTAGGTGGACCCAAGTAGAAGTGTACGACTAAGGTCGCGGTCGTGGTTACCTGGTATCCCACGACGGCAACATCACCCCACCACAGCGATGTCCAATAAGGATCCCCTGACGGATCACAATCGAGTCGATCTCCTCCGCCTACACGCCTGTTCCATCTAGTGGGAGCAGAGGCGAGGGAGAGGATTTATCTATCTGTGTGAACGGTTATTTTGACTTAGCGGCGGCAACACATGTAATATGTGATTTGGTGGCAGAGAAAATCGGTAAATTTATGTTGGACGAAAATTCTCGCAGAAATCTTAACGCTTTTATTATTAGGTATAGATTTGTAAATAAAGAGCTAGATGTGAAGTCAATGTATTCCAAAATTCAAGTTGTTTGCAAGAAATCTGCGTATTCGTCGGAGAGGCTAATCACACATGTCCTGAAGTCTTCTAGATTTCAATGTCTTCTCGGTGGGATCAAGTTCCATGAAACTTGCTCAACCACTCAAGGTGGACCTTGAGGTGATTTTCGGGCATTCACAAACTTGCTCGAGGTCGATCCAAAGATCATAATCTCCCGAAAGACGCCTAGCCAGTCAGGAGATGCAATTTTTCTCTAGGTAAAATGGGTGTTTTTACTTCGTGCTCAACTAATCAGAACCTCGTTTTCTCTCTCGCTGAAGATATGCTCAAGAACGAGAGGATATTTTCTCACACAAAGTAGAAATGTTGATTTCAGATTAAATAGCCATACCCTAACTCGGGGAGGCCGGATCTCTTAAATAGGCACGAAAGGAATAGATCCATTTTACCAAAGATTCTCTCTCCAGCTACACGGTCTTCAAACCATTCATACCGAGAACCATTTCAACCCGAAGAGTGCTAATGTCTCAACGATGGACACTAGACACATGTTGCATCAAGTCGGTAGCTCAGTGCTCCATCATTATGGACCTCCCACCCGGCTGGCTTGATGCACCCCCATTGTCGGATATATACTGAATAGGGGTATAGAAGATGGTAGACAAAGAGCCGGACTACCAGGGTGGCCTAAGTGGTAGTGGGCTTAGGTCCATTGGGCGGCCCAGCAGTCCGACGCGCAGAAGCCGGATTCTAGAAGAACCCGGATCACGGCCCACGTGATCTGGCTTGGAGGAGAAGACGGATTCCTTACTTTCCAAGTTACAAGTTAAACGTAGTCTTCTAGGTTTCCTGTTCTGTAAGCCCTAATCCGGCTATTATATAAAGCCGGACGGGAGATAGATTAGATAACTTAAGATTCAAGCTCTGGGCAACTCGCCGAGAAGTTCATCCTCGCCGAGTAGCTAGATCTATTACCTCACATTGTAACCCAGATTTACGGGCTTTAGTCCCAATTAGTGAGAAGTGCAGGAGTAGGTACGCCGTACTGTCGCGACGTACCGAACCTGGGTAAAATCCCGTGTTCTGTGTTACTACGCTGTTCCGTTACCCCACGTCTCTACCGTAGTCTCATGGCACCCCAGTCTATGAAAACTACTACGATGTCTCGACAGTTGGCGCCCACCGTGGGGCAAACGACGTCAGGCGTGAAATTCCGATCTGGGATACTCGGCGGAATTGGAAGATCGATCACTGTCGGAAGCTTGGAATTCGACGACGACGTCGGGCGCTTCCTCGACAATGGATCCTACATACCGGCGCAAAACCACCTGGTAAGTGCCTGCGTTTTACCGATTGGATCTGCTAACATCTTTATCGGATTAACCGCGGAGGCAATGGGGTTTTGCGGTGGAAGCAAGTATTTCCCACCCGCCCTATACCCAGTCGAAGACGATTATGATGCCGGATTTTGCTCAGATCGCCGACAAAAAAGTGACTCACACTTTATCGGCATGGTGCAATCTGAAGTCGCCAAAAACACGGATGATGGAAATCCCGTGCAAGAGGCAGACAACAATACACCCGTCACAGAGACGGAAGAACCACTACCCGTCACTCAGACGGAAGATCCGACATCCGCCAGCGCGACAATAAACTCGGAAGCAGAATCCGTGCTAGCTGCCATCGAGGCAAGATTGGAGTCGGAAACCGGATCGGACAATTTCGACTCTGAAGACGAAGATGACGATGCCTTCGTAAGAAAGGTTAAGTCCTTTCAAGAGGGATTCCATGAAGTGCTAATGGCAAAACCAGCTGATAAAGCGGATGCCGGCAGCCAGGAAAGCCCCAAAACCCCTCCGCCAGAGGAAGAGAGAGAAGACGGAGAAACTTCTCCGGTATTCCCTCATGTCAAGGAGATGACAGAAGATGAGCCTGCCAAAAACCCTCCCTCTTCCAAGAAAAGGCACAAATCTGCTAAAAAACTCCGGAAGAAAAAGCTAGCTTATGCAGCTGAAGAAAACCCGGAAATAGGAGAAGCAAGCAAAGAAAAGCCAGCGGAGAAGAAAAAGGAAATCCCTGTTGTGCCAATGACAGAACAGGAAGAGCAAGAACTATTGCAAACGCCAGTGGGACCCAATGAACCCCCTGAGATGCTGGAAGCCAGGAGACAAGCTTTTCAACGGCAACAGCAACATCTACTCCGATCTCGGCAACATCTTCAACAAACCCAGCATGACATCAAAATCATGAAGGAGGAAATAGAAGAGTACGAGAGAAAGAATAGATCTGCATTAAAACCTACTAGGTTACCCGGAATCGCAAGACCGGAAGAACTGCCGCCGAAAGAAAGGTTTTATAACCCATCTTGGCAAAAGCAGTTAAACGGCAAAGATGCCAAGGGCGAACCAATATACAAAACCGCAGCTGAAAACGCGGAAGCAGCGTTCGTCATCCTAAACAACGATCTGTACTCCAACGGGGAAAAACTCCAAGGGGTGTATGCTTTCTTAGGAAAAGCATTACAGCAGCAACAGCGAGGCCAAGAGCGATCAGGGAGGCTGCATGATAATTCCGCCCTCTGCAAAACAGCCACTTGTGCTGCTGGAGCGCCTGGACCGGAAGGACCCGGAGATTCGGATAAAAAAGAGGATCCGAGAAAGGACAAGAAAAACCCCGACAACCGGGACGCAGCGTCTAGAACCGGACCTCATCTCCCGAAAGATGGATATAAACCACACGATCGGGAAGACAAACACCGGAATGACGGCAAAATAATGCCACCTCCGAGAAACCCAGCTGAAAAAGCTGGAAGATACGATACACCTCACAGACGTGAAAGATCTCGGACACCGCCTAAAGATAAGGAAAGGTACAGGAGCAGGACTCCACCTAATCCCAGGGGGCATGACAACGGAAGAGATAGAGATAACCTCGGAAAAGCGCGTCCGCGCAACAATGGAAAAGAAAGGAGCAGATCCCCTTCTGTCCATTCAGCCGGGAGATATTCTGCACACATTGACAGAGCAGAAAAGGATGATCTATACTTTGGTCCTAAGTGTTTTACTGAGAGGATCCGAAGGATAACCCTGCATTCTGGCTTCGCCAAAGTTGGTCCAACCTACCAAAAATATACCGGCAGTACAAACCCGGATACCTGGCTTTCAGATTATTACACAGCCGTCCAAATCAACAACGGGACAGACCTGGAAGCTGTCAAGTTTCTTCCCCTAATGTTGCTAGACGGAGCCAGAGATTGGATCAATGGTTTACCATCAAGAACTGTCGACAGTTGGGATGATATGGCGAGAGTATTTACTCAGCATTTTCGGGGAACATACAAACGCCCAAATAGCATCAACCAGCTGAACCGTTGCACCCAATTTGAGGACGAACCATACGTGGATTTCATCTCCAGATGGACTGCAATGAAGAATAGTTGCTCTGGAGTAACTGACGTACAAGCAATGCATGCTTTCGTCAATGGCCTAAAACCCGGACTTGTACCGTTCATGGTTGGTTCTAAAAAGCACAAAGATCTCGGATCTATGCTTACAACCGCTAATGAGCATGCTGCAGCCGAAGATGATATCAGAGCAAGAGGAGGCAATATTGAGTCACTGATACTGGCCAAGAAAACACCTCGTTCTGATAAAAAAGGAACTCCGGAGTCAACAACAAAGCCCAAGGAGGTCAACATAGCCTTTGGAGGAGAAAAGGTGAACAAGTGGAAAGGCCGCAGTCCAGATCCAATCAATTACACTCCCGAAGAATGGGAGAGAATTAAGTCGGAACCCTGCGTCCACCACTCTCAGTTTGAGAAACCAACCCACACAAATGCGCAATGCCGGCTAAACAAGCATATGAAAGGCAATGCAGGATCCGGAAATAAAGGGAAGGGTTCCAAGAGGAAACCTGCCAAACAAAAGCCAGAAGCTGAAAAAGAAGACAGTGAATCGGACACTGATGACAAAATCCAGGAACAGCAGCGAAAAGGCGAACCCAAATTTCTGAGAGTTGACGGAGAAGCAATGTTAACTTTCCTAGCAACCCCGTCAGCAAAGGTGGCCAAAAGGACACTTCGAGAAATAAACGCGGTTGTTCCTGCAACCCCAAAATTCTTGAAGTACTCCAACACACCGATAATCTGGGATCAGTCAGATCATCCCGGAAATATCCCTGAACCCGGCACACAAGCTCTTGTTGTAAGCCCTATTGTTCAAAACACTAGGCTAAGAAGAGTGCTGATGGACGGAGGATCCAGCATCAACATAATGTACCTGGATACACTGAAGCACTTGAAGATCTCCGAGTCCCAGCTCAACTACAGCAATATACGCTTCCACGGCATTGTTCCTGGCAGGCAAGCACGATCCCTAGGAGAAATTTCCCTAGATGTCACCTTCGGAGATAAAGATCACTTCCGGCAGGAAAAAGTATCCTTCGAAGTAGTGCCGTTCGAAAGCGTGTATCACGCAATACTCGGACGTCCGGCTTTCGCCAAATTTATGGCAAGATCTTGCTATATCTACAACAAGCTGAAGATGCCAGGACCCAAAGGAGGAGTAATCACCATTGCCGGTGATTTCAAGCTGGCAAACGAGTTGGAGAAACAAAACGGCCTTTGCGCTCAAAGAGTTATAGCTCAGGAAGAACTGAAGGAGTTAGCCAAGGAGGTATCGCCGAAAGAAATGCCGGCAGGAAAAGAAACTCGGAAGCCAACAGATAGCTTCAAGGCGTCCGAGAATACAAGACAGGTAATCCTAGATCCCAAAGATCCGACAAAATTCGTCGTTGTAGGGACTGGGATGACCGACAAATAGGAAGGCGAGCTCATCAAGTTCCTCCGTGAGAACTGGGATATTTTTGCCTGGTGTCCAGCTGACATGCCAGGCGTACCCAGGGAGCTTGCTGAGCACCAACTCAAGGTTATTCCTGGATCAAAACCCGTCAAACAAGGTCTCCGTCGATTTGACGGAAGAAGACGGAAGGCTATCGGCAAGGAAATTATCCGTCTTTTAGCAGCGGATTTCATCAAGGGGGTAATCCATACTGACTGGTCCGCAAATCCGGTATTAGTACCGAAGAAAGACACAACTGCCCTCAGAATGTGTATAGATTACACAGGATTGAACAAGTTATGTCCGAAAGATAGGTTCGCACTGCCGCGAATCGATCAAATAATAGATGCCACTGCAGGCTCCGAGCTTTTATGCTTTTTGGATGCATACTCCGGGTACCACCAAATACGCATGAGAAAGGAAGATCAAATCAAGACTTCTTTTATAACCCCGTACGGGACGTATTACTACGTAACCATGCCTTTTGGCCTGAAGAACGCAGGTGCAACCTACCAGCGTTGCATGCAACGTTGTTTGCATAGTCAGATTGGAAAAAATGTCCATGTTTACGTGGACGATATTGCCGTCGTAACCAAGGAAAAAGATACACTCCTTGAGGATTTGCGAGAAACTTTCGAAAACTTACGCACCTACCAGATGAAGTTGAATCCATCTAAGTGCGTATTCGGGGTTCCCTCAGGAAAACTTCTGGGTTTTATCGTTTCTCATAGAGGAATAGAAGTTAACCCGGAAAAGATTAAGGCAATCTCGAACATCTCAGAACTTACGTGTGAAAAAGATGTCCCAGAATTGCCGGGTTCCACCACAGCCATAAAAAGATTTCTTAGTTGGCTGGGGGCTAAAACCTTACCATTTCACAAACTGCTGGAGAAGTTCGACAAGGTCAAGTGGATTGCGGAAGCCTGGGAACGTCTAGCAAGTTATGTCCCCTTCTGTACTTAGTTCAATTCTATGTAAACATCTTTTGAGATCATGAAATAAAGTTGTCGGAATACTATCATCCATATTCTTTATAAGTGCAAAGTGTTTCCGCCTCATCTATTTCCCAATGATCTTGCAAACTTCTCAACGTTAACCCGAATTGTGCTTGCGTAATCGGCGTTACATAACTGAATGATTTTCAGCCTTTTAATGGCTAAAGGAAGCTTGAATTGCCTGCGTGCCCAAGTTTCACTTAAAACTTTCCTTGTTTCTCTAAGTCTTATCTGATTGTGTGTGTGCCGGGTTACTGGAACTAGTTAGTAAAAATGCCTTTAGCATGATTCATGTTTTCGAGTTCCAAAACTGATTGGTTCGTCCCCAGTTACTCGGCATAACGATTCATAATGCTATTTGAGCCATTTCAAACACTAAGGACAGTTAAAGCATATACACCAGAGAACTTAGAAGATAAAGGAATGGTAAAATCCAAACAACTTGCAAAGTAATTTCATAGTTTAAACTGCAAAAGGCGGAATTCTCATTAATATAAAAGAAGCATTACATTTCAGATTACATTAAAAGGACAGTAATGCTCCTATTGTCTATTTTTTCTATCCAGGTTCCAAGTAACCTTTCAAGAATCCGACTCCTCCTCGCTGCTTTCTTCGTCGGGGATTGGAGGAGCTTCCTCTTCTGGATAGTTGACGGCGACATTTACCATGGCGGCAATCTGGGTGGCGTGGCCCTTAACTTCACCAAAGATGGTGGTTCGTTGCGCATCGTGTATCCCTGAGGGACACCGGTGGCCACACGCCAGGATTTGGCACTAGGATAGTGCATGCGCATAAGGCCTAAGGCCATGCGCGCACCACCCCGTGCAGCGGAGCGGAGAAGAGACTCCTTGGACTCCGCCACCTCCATGATGATACCCGGAAGTTTTTCAACCTCCGAGCATTCCCCAGATTTATCGGGAAGGAACTTCTCTATGAGCTGCGTCCCGGCAGCCTTAATCAAATTCCATGTTTCCCCGAAAGCTCGGATGCCTGCAATCCGAGTTCCATCTGGGGTGTCTCCTGTTCGATTCAATAAAACGTACAAAAGGATTAGGCAGACAAACAGAGAAAGCAAAACATGGAAAGATGTGAAAAGGGTAAGAAATTTACCGATGAGCTTGTCGATCTCGGAAACTTCCTCCAGGCGAAGGTTCAGAGCTTCGGTCAAATCCTGAATGGTGGATTTGTCTTTCTCCGCCTGTTCGGAAGCCTTGGAATTAGCCATTCCAAGAGCCAGGTTGCTGGCTTCCAGGTCTTGTTGAGCTTTCACAAGATCCTTGTGAAGCTCAATGTTCTCATTGCGGAGAATTTCGGCGTTGCCAGAATCTTCCGCTGCCTGTTTAGCCTGAGCTAAGGCAGCTGAAAAGCAAGGGAAAATCCGAGTTGAACAATTTCCTCGGGAAAAAACTTAGACAAAGTCTTAAATCGGAAATTTCAAAACGAAAAAGCTTACCTTTCGTTTCCGTCAAAGCGAGCTGAGATGATTCCAGCTCCGCCTCCTTCTCCTCAAGAATAGAAAGAAGACTTCGAACTTCTTTATTCTTGACGGTGAGCTTCCTGAAAACTTCTAGGTTTATGGCTTCGGAGGTTTGCTGAAACACAGCAAGGAAAAGTATGGTAAACAAAAAACATCAAAGCAAAAAAGCACGCATTTTGTTTAATGCTTGGGGGCTAGAGTTATATACCTGGCTCAAACGCTGCAAACCTGCCAAGTTTTCTTGGAATCCTTTTGCGTATTCCGCAAAAAGGTTCCCGGCTGCGTCCAAGCCGTCATTGATCACCTTGAAATCCTTATCAAAGGTGGGGATTTCCTCGTCAAAAGTCCGAGAACATTCCCCCACCTTTGGGGCCGCCCTTTCCCTCGTGTCCGACTCGGACACAACGGGCTGGCTGGGCTCTGGGGGCTTGGTGGTGGGGGCTGCAGTAGGCTCTTCCGCCATTGTCTGCGGCGTGTCCGGGGCGACGGCGGGAGATGGTTGGCTGCCTCGGCTGGAAGAAACCTTGAGTTTCTTCAGCTTCTTTGGCTTCAGGTTGGAGGGGGGTAGGCTAAAAACCAAAAACCCGGAAAAGGTTAAAACACCGAAGATGGACGAAAAAGATCCCATAAAAGAAAAAACCCAGAAGAAAATAACCTGGAAGTGGCGACGGGGATTCCGTCAAGGTCGATAATCTCATCCGAGGAAATTATCTTCTTGCGCTTGCGCCCACCTGTAGCGGCGGTGCGCAGCGCATCCAGCTCAGCCTCGGAGGCTAACTCCGAGTCTGGAAGATCCGCAAGCTGTCGGAAGAACCAATCAGAATCAAAAGGCAGATTATCCAAGAATTGAGATTGTACCCAAATGGCGGAAAAGTTACCTTGGGAGCTGGCTTGTCGGCCGTGTACATTGGCCGACTCTCCGTGTATTGGTCGCGCGATGCGACCAACTGATTGATGCGCCGCCTAAGTTCCTTTGCGGGCCAATCCTTGTCGGTTGTCCGCATTGGATCCTTGGCTCCCGTGTATTCACACAGGAGACGGCCTCCGTGGTTTGCTAATGGCTGAATCCGCCTATCCAGCCAGCAAAAGACCGTATCCATGCCGGTCAAAGGAGGTTTGGAGGAGGTGAGCTTGGCGATGCGCCTTTTGATCCTTAGCAGATCTGGAGGCAGAACTTGGACGGCTTCTGTCCCCCAGTTGTCTTGGGGAATAGCGGCGGAATTCACGAAAGGTGGAACCCCGACGGCCTTTTTAGGGAAAGGCACGTCGGGATGATAGAAAAAAGAACCCGTCCAAAATTTGACGGATTCTGAGGTTTTGATTTTAGGGAACCAATCCTCTCGGAATCTCCGAAGAGTAAAGGAAATGGTCCCGCAATTTGGGAGTGCGCCCTCCGAAGAGTTACGCTTGACCCCAAAGCAGTACAGCCAAAAATCTAACCTAGGCTCTATCCCTAGGTAACCTTCGAACAAGGCCTGGAAGCCGGCCATGTACAGAATGGAATTGGGAGGAAGGTTGTCAGGTTGGATGCTGTAATGTGACAGAACCTGGAGGAAGAAAGAGGAAGGTGGGAGCCCCATACCTCGTAGAAGGTGGGAGGTAAGAAGCACCCTTTCGCCCTCTTGTGGCATGGGTTCGGTCTCCTCTTCCGGAAGCCGCCACTTCTTTTTGAGAACCAAGCCCTCCTTCTCCAAGTTTGGAAGGAGAGCTGGGGGAATACTGCAGGCACTCCAGTTGCCTGCAGTTTCCTCTTCCTCATCCGCTCCGGCGGCGGCGGCGGCGGCCTTCGCGGCGGCGAGTTTTTCGCCAAGGAGCTCGATTTTTTCCTCCGCCATTTCAGGTGCAAACGGCGGGGTTGTCGTGGCGCTCGATGCTGCGACGTCCGTGGCGGCGGAAGTACTTCCTCTGTCCGCAGTGGATGCCGTGGTCTTTTCCGGCTCGCCGCCGGCATGCTTGGGCGACCCTAGCTGTGGATCTAGGTCGCCCAAAAGTTCGTCGATGGAGGCGCGAGCCGGTGAGGACGACGGAGAGGCCATCTTCCTTGGTGATGTGCGTGCGCTCTGGCGTGCGAAGAGCTCGTCGGGGCAAGGTCTCGTTCTCTCTCTCGAGCTCGCGTTCGCGTCAATGGCGTGGGCAGTGATGGAGTGAGGAAAGATTTCCGATGACGACGAGGACGGCTATTTATAGCCTGAAAACCTCTAGATACGTGCCAACGGCTCTTTTGACAGTTGGATGTTCGACGCGTGTCGCTCGCCGGAAAATCCGGGAAACGGAACGACAGAGGAATGATGGCTATCTCCTCGTTTCTCGTGAGAATCTGTCAGAGATACGTTGCAGGGTTTCCGCGTGAAACCAAGCGGCGCTTGCGTCAGCATGATTAAAGCGCTGATGTCATAAGTTCCTTTTCCGCGAAGGATCGCGAGGAGAAAAGCCGGATTTTCATAGTTCCGAGTTTTATGTTACCATCTCCTTCAAAGGAAAGTAGAAAGAATCAAGACTACTGAATCAAGATTTCCCGGACAAAATACATTTGACGAAAGACGGAGAATCAGAGTTTTGATCCTTCCTGGGGGCTACTGTCGGATATATACTGAATAGGGGTATAGAAGATGGTAGACAAAGAGCCGGACTACCAGGGTGGCCTAAGTGGTAGTGGGCTTAGGTCCATTGGGCGGCCCAGCAGTCCGACGCGCAGAAGCCGGATTCTAGAAGAACCCGGATCACGGCCCACGTGATCTGGCTTGGAGGAGAAGACGGATTCCTTACTTTCCAAGTTACAAGTTAAACGTAGTCTTCTAGGTTTCCTGTTCTGTAAGCCCTAATCCGGCTATTATATAAAGCCGGACGGGAGATAGATTAGATAACTTAAGATTCAAGCTCTGGGCAACTCGCCGAGAAGTTCATCCTCGCCGAGTAGCTAGATCTATTACCTCACATTGTAACCCAGATTTACGGGCTTTAGTCCCAATTAGTGAGACGTGCAGGAGTAGGTACGCCGTACTGTCGCGACGTACCGAACCTGGGTAAAATCCCGTGTTCTGTGTTACTACGCTGTTCCGTTACCCCACGTCTCTACCGTAGTCTCATGGCACCCCAGTCTATGAAAACTACTACGATGTCTCGACACCCATGGAGCTCAATGGGTAGTTGGGTGCATACCCTCATCATTTGTGCAGTTCATGTAGCTATTTATGACATACTACACTGCAGAAGATAGTCCACCTTGCAATATCATGTCTTGGTCTACTCGCGAGCTTCACCGAGCTTATATGAGCTTGCGAAAAGATCAGGGTAATCCCTTTCTTAGTTGGCTAGTGCAGCGAGCCTAGCCTGAATCATCCCGAGAACCGTGATCTTTTGGGAGGTTTGGTCCTAGCTTGAACTCGGCTCACATCTAGGCCTACTTCTAACCACCAAAAGTTGGTTTCTCAGTTGTCATGCATTGTTTGTCCCTCAAAGTGTTTTTATCCATTGTAAAGTGGTTTTTTGAATGACGTTGACATATACATGTCCACCATATGTCATACCATGTGTCTTCACAGACATAGTTTTGGACGAACCTATTGTGCGTGTAGCTCCTATCTCCAGCCGTCCATCTTTATTGGGTGTGGGTCAGCCGGTCTCCCTTTTTTCCACCAAAAAAGAAATCTACATATGTACTTTGCTACAAACCGAAGAATTTAACCAATCCCATCTGAAAACGGTGAAAAACTTTTCATGGAACTCGCTTGCATTTTTTATATCCCATCTGAAAACAAAGAAGCATTTTTCATGCAGCTCCGCCGCACTTTCTAGATCGCATGTAAAAAACAATGGAGAACTTTGTAGCCATCTACAACAACTTTAAAAAAAAAAACTTTTGTATATATTATATATTACATTAGGCTTGTTTCGAAGAGTACATTGCAGGAAGTTATATATATAAATGGAATTAAATCTACATGTGCTATACTATATTGAATTTAAGCAATCTTTTTAGTTTGTAGTGTATTTGATGTAGAGAATCTAATATAGGAGCCGGGCGGGGCATGTGTTGGGACCCACGTTACCGAATCCCCAAAAAGATCAACGGACAAGATATGGGCTGCATGAGCAATGGCCTCGTCGGTTGTGTATATTCTGTCTTCCACACCGTCATATATTTTCTTGAAAAATCCATATGTTGCAACAAAATTTCTAAAATTTGTGATAATGGAAAACATAAAAGAATTTCACTACTCCTGCTCGCCGCATATGACTAGAATCAAATCCTACATATTTCGCGCCTTATCTTGTGTCTCGCCAAGACGAATTATTCTCTGAAAGTGCATGTGGCGATCTCATCAAGGACCTTGAAGTTCCTTGACTCAGGTCTTCATAGGCGCATTATTTCGACTTGTTCTATCCATAGCTATTTATTTATTTTGGAAAATCTAATAGAAAAGCAAACCATAATGGCGATGGAGAAATGCAAACCGAAGTTCATATCCACCGAGCAGGCATAGTGTCCCCTCAATTTGCTTATATACAGTACATTTTACAAATGAATCCGTCCACGTAAATTTCAGTGTGCGCATCTCACCTAGCTATGTGTTCTATAATCTTCTTCACCAACCGAATCTGTGAACTACTCATATTGGGACAAGAAACCTATGTGTGGTGCTCATCTACTTCGAACGGTTCCTCTTCAGATTCGTCATCAGATTCAGACGACGATGATGTATATTCAGATTCGTCATCAGATGATTGTAATTCGGCCGTGGATCTGACAAAGCTGAAGCGGTCCAGAATTTCACGGCGGCAAGTCGGGCACGTGGACGCCCGGTGGAACCACGTGGCGATGCAGCTGCGATGGAAGGGATGGGAGCATGGCAGCGTGACGGTCTCCTCCTCCTCCTCTTCAGTCTCCACGTCCAACAAACAGATGGTGCATAGCTCGTCGCTGGGCTCCCGGCGGCGCTTCCGGTCGCGCGCCAAAGCTCTGGCCGCCTCGGCCTCGGTCTCCCCGGCGGCCTCCTTGTACGCGAGGAGCAGCGGCTTGGGCTCGCTGTAGGACAAGGTCACTGGGACCTGCAAGTCCAGGCTCGGGACTGGGACCCCCATTTCGTCGTCGAACTCGTCGCGGATGTACCTAGCAATCACCTCGGCTATGTCGAGGGGTGTAGTAGTCGAATGCACATCGATCCAGCTATCGCCCCGGATATGTGCCAGCGCCTCTTCGAGCAAGTCGAGGATGAGCTGGCTGCACACCTCGACGCACATGAAGGCGGCGACGTCGGCGACCTCGACCCGGTGGTCGAACCTCCTGGTGGTGAAAGCCCCGCGGCCGCGCGTACCGTGGGATAGGATCAGGTGGCCGTGGAGGCGTATGGAGCATAGCTGGTCGCGAGGCTTCGGGCAGGCGTTGATGGGCCCATTCCAGCGCATACAAACCTCGGTCTCCGTCGCCGCCGCGTCGTGTGGTCCAGGTGGCAGTGCTGCTGCCATGGCCGCCGCCGTTTCTGTGCCGGCTGATCGGTTGAAGAACACGTACGCGTGTGGACTGGTTGTGATCGGGGCGTCTGCGCGGCTACGTTTATGAAAGCGTGGGCATCGGGATTCGGGACCGACTATGGATCTGATTCGGAGTCCTTTTTTTTTCTGAGGGGAATCTGATTCGGAGTCAGGTTGCCAAAACTTTTTTTTTTGAAGTTTGGTTGCCAAAACTTTCACCAGTTGAAGGCCCGTCATTGCAGACTCCAACTGAAGGTGGGTCTATTTTTCCTTAACTGTGTACTACTACGTATTTGTGCATGATTTTATTTTGTATTCAAAAAATAAATACGGAGTACAATATTTTGCGTATGAAATACAAGCGCAAAACAAAGAACGGGAAAAAACGCGATACAGGCACAGAAACTCCACGGTTGCACTTGCTTGTTTGACACCGACGCCAGTGGAAACAACCCCTTTCGTCCAGGGCCAGAAAGGCATCTATCCGGTTTGCATCATAATTCGGGACAAATGCTATGCATTGGTCCCGGTTTGTGCGCCCGAGGCAGCAGAAATCACCTGAGTGCATCGGTCCCGGTTCGTAAGGAGACATTGGTCCCGGTTTGTGGCATGAACCGGAACCAATGCCGCGCCACAGGCCACATGGCACGCGCATGGGCATTGGTCCCGGTTCATTCCACAAACCGGGACCAATGCCCCCCTTCCCCTATATATACTGCCTCACAGCCCCCCCTTCCCTCTGTTTTTTTTTGCTTGGAGGAGTGTGAGAGGTGGGTGTTAGTGTGTGTTATTTTACTATGCACACGAGGTTTTCGACGAAATACCCGAGCCACACATAAGCTCACTGAAAATGGTATCTTCGACCGAGGTTAACAAACTTATATTTTTCAACTGTAATTGGTACATAAAAAAGTAATATTTGTCGATGTACTATGGTCATTTCTCTATTGAATATGATATTGTAATGTTTTTTGATAAACTTTATTATACGATGCAGATGGATGCACGACAGCGATGGATGTACGGTGACCGACGCACTTCCTAGTATATGGCAGGCCTGAATGCATTTCTCGCTGTAGCTTAGGCGAACAAAAATAATGGCTTTATGTGTTGCCCATGTGTTGATTGTCGGAACGTCAGGGAGCACTCTTCCTCGAAAATCCTTCACGGCCACCTACTTCAGAGAGGTTTCATGCCCAGCTATAATTGCTGGATCAAGCATGGAGAAAGAGGGGTTGTGATGGAAGACAATGAAGAAGAAAAAGATCCTTTGTTCCCTGAATACGGTGATACTGAAATGGAAGACAATGCAAAATTAGGAGGTGATCAAGAACATGCATCAGAAGAGCCCGATGATGATCTTGGCCGAGTTATTGCTGATGCAAGGGAAGACAGTGAAGGTGAATTGGAGAGGTTGAAGCTGGACAACATGTTACAGGATCACAAAAATTTGTTGTACCCAAATTGCGAAGATGGCAGCACAAAGCTCGGTACCACACTGGAGTTGCTGAAATGGAAGGCACAGAACGGTGTGACTGACAAGGCATTTGAGAGTTTACTTCAACTAATGAAGCCGAAGCTTCCAAAGGATAACGAATTTCCTGAGAGTACGTACGAAGCAAAGAAAGCTCTCTGCCCTCTAGGATTAGATGCGCAGAAGATACATGCATGCATTAATGACTGCATCCTCTACCGCGGTGAGAAGTACGAGAATTTGGATGAATGTCTGGTATGCACTGCATTGCGGTATAAGATCAGAGCAGATGACTCTGGTGATGTTGACGGCGAGCCCCCCCCCCCCCCCCCCCCCGTAAGAGGGTTCCTGCAAAGGTGATGTGGTATGCTCCTATAATAGCACGGTTGAAACGTATGTTTAGAAACAAAGAGCATGCTAGGTTGTTGCGATAGCACAAAGAAGACCGTAAGAGAGACGGAAAGTTGAGACACCCCACCGATGGATCGCAATGGAGAAAGATCGAGAGAGACTTCCCGGGCTTTACAGGAGAGGCGAGAAACTTATGGTTTGGTCTAAGTACAGATGGATTTAATCCTTTTGGGGAGCAGAGCTCCAGTCATAGCACCTGGCCCGTGACTCTATGTATGTACAACCTTCCTCCTTGCTGGTGCATGAAGCGCAAGTTCATTATGATGTCAGTTCTCATCCAAGTCCCGAGGCAACCTGGCAACGACATTGATGTGTATCTAAGGCCATTAGTGGAAGAACTCTTACAATTGTGGGGCAAACCAGGTGTATGTGTGTGGGATGAGAACGAACAAAAGCCATTTGACCTACGGGCGTTGCTTTTCGTAACCATCAATGATTGGTATGCTCTTAGTAACATTTTCGGACATACAAATAAGGGATACAATGCATGCACACACTGTTTAGATAAGACTGACAGTGTTTATTTGGATAAATGTAAAAAGGTTGTATACCTGGGCATCGTAGATTTCTTCCGATCAAGCATCCCGTAAGAAAGAAATGAGGGAAGCATTTCAGAGGTGAGGCAGATAACCGGAAGAATCCTGACCTCCATAGTGGCAATGATTTATTCGATATGGTCAAGGACCTAAAAGTAGTCTTTGGGAAGGGTGATGGCAGCCAACCTGTTCCGAATGGCCATGATAAGCGCGCACCCATGGGGAAGAAAAAATCTATATTTTGGGAGCTACCCTATTGAAAAGTTTTAGAGGTCCGGTCTTCAATCAACGTGATGCACGTGACAAAGAATCTCTGCGTCAACCCGCTATGCTTCCTGGGCGTGTATAGGAAGTCAAAAGATACGCCAGAAGCACGGGAGGACCAGCAACGTATGAAAGACCCAAGCAACAAGCACACGGATACAGGACGCCATTACTTAAGCAGTTACGCTCTTACTAAAGCAGAGAAGGAAATATTTTTTGAAGTCCTTTATAGTATCAAGGTTCCGTCTGGCTTCTCGTCGAATATAAAGGGGATAATAAACATGGCAGAGAAAAAATTCCAAAACCGGAAGTCTCATGGCTGCCACGTGATTATGACGCAGTTGCTTCCGATTGCATTGAGGGGGTTCTACCGGAAAATTTTCGAGTACCCATTGTGAAGCTATGTTCATTCCTCAACGCAATATCTCAGAAGGTAATTGATCCATAAATTCTGGCAATATTACAGAGGGATGTGTTCCAGTGTCTTGTTAGTTTTGAGTTGGTGTTCCCACCATCCTTCTTCAACATTATGATTCATCTCCTGGTTCACCTATGTGAAGAGATTCGTATTCTCGGTCCGGTATTTCTACACAATATGTTCCCCTTTGAGAAATTCATGGGAGTCTTGAAGAAATATGTTCATAACCGTGCTAGGCCAGAAGGAAGCATATCGAAGTGCTATGGAACAGAGGAGGTCATTGGGTTCTGTGTTGACTTTATTCCTGACCTTAAGACGATTGGTGTTCCTGAATCGCGGCATGAGGGGAGACTGAGGGGGAAAAGAAACGTTGGGAAAGAAAACAATGATACCTAGGGACGGGCATTCTTTCACTAAATCACATTACACAGTTCTACAAAATTCTATCTTTGTGGCTCTGTATCTCGAGGAACACAAGAATATTGTACGCTCCACAAACCCGGGGAAGGATGACTCATGGATTAAACGCAAGCACATGGAGACTTTCGGAAGTTGGTTGCAAACACATTTTATAAATGACACCACTGTTGAAGATCAGTTGTACATGTTGGTCGGGTCACCATCTTCGACTATTGGGAGTTTTCAAGGGTACGAGATAAATGGGAATACATTTTACATGATCGCCCAAGAGAAGAAGAGCACCAACCAAAACAGTGGTGTCCTCTTTGATACAACAAACGAGAATGGAAAAAATGACACATACTATGGTTACATAGAGGAGATATGGGAAATTGACTATGGACCTTCTTTTAAGGTCCCTATGATCAGGTGCAAATGGGTCAACCTGAATGGAGAAGGGGTAAAGGTAGACCCGCTTTACGGAATGAAAATAGTGGATCTCAACAATATTGGTTACAATGACGAACCATTCGTCCTAGCCAATGATGTGGCTCAGGTCTTCTATGTGAAGGACATGTCCTCCACACCGAAAAAAAGAAAAAAAAATAAGCAAACAAATACATCATACGATGAGCCGAAGCGTCACATAGTTCTTTCAGGGAAAAGAAACATCGTGGGAATCGAGGACACGACAGACATGTCAGAAGATTATAATAAGTTTGTTGAAATTCCACCCTTCACAGTGAAAGCTGACCGAACCATCCCGTTAAATAATGAAGATGCTCCATGGTTACGGCCGAAGCGATCATAAGCAAGGGACAAGAGTTCATGGACCATCTCTACACGAAGAAAATTCAGAAGACTAGATAGGGATGTTGTTGGTGATGTGTAATAATAAACGTGGAATACATGATCATAGTTCTGTTGAAAAGAGTTCACAAAAATTGCCGCACCGGCGCTCACACTCATATTGCACACAAACATGCATCTTGGATAGATAAAAATGGCAGTACATAATGGCAAGGGTGGATCTAAACCTAAACGGAGAGCATAGATCTACATAATGGCAAGACTGGATCTGATATCTGCTAGTCATACTCCTTCCTAGGCCTATCGTACTCCGACTCGTAGTCGTCATAGTCGCCGCCGTCGTTGTCACTATCGCAGGACGGTGCTCTGGACTCCCTCGGAGGATCACGGCGCCGGGACTGGGCGTGAGGGTAGCGCAGGCGGGGGTTATCGCGAGCCCTGATGTAGTTCATGATGCTCTGAAGAGTCCGTTCGCCGCCCCACCACAGCCGACGATCGACCTTGTTGAAGTTCGAAGGAGGCGGGCCGTACTCCTCGTACCTGGCGAGCGCACTCTCACGCCGATTAATGAAGAAGGCGTCCCAAGTAGGGCGGTAGTCAGGATTCCAACTGGGATTCCTCCGCTGCTCCGGCGTGAGCTCGTGGTAGTAGTGGTTTGTGATGGCCGCCCGACACGCCACACCTTGAGGAAGAGGAGGGACCGGCACTCCTCCGGCGCTCAGCATCCAACCGGCGGGAACGCTGTAGCCGGGCGGGCAGGGGTCGTTCGAGGCGGAAAGTGCCTCCGCCTGGAGGAAGGTTAGAGTTGGTACGGTAGAAGCCATGAGAGAGTGGTGAGTTTATATGTGTTTATGCGAATGGTGTCGCAATGCATACATATATATAGTGAGAAGAAAACAGATCCCTTTAGTCCCGGCCTGTTTTACCAACCGGGACGAAATGGTTCAGGTTTCGTTGGGAAACGGATCGTCCCTTTAGTCCCGGCCTGTTTTACCAACCGAGACGAAATGGTTAGGGTTTCGTTCAGACCAATCAGAAAGAATCACACGGATCGTGTTTTTCTTTCACACGCTTGTGAGTCGTTGGATCAGGGGTGTGTCTCTTTCGAGCGGTTGTGAGCCGTTGGATCAGGGGTGTTTCTTAACCATTGGATCAAAACCCTAGCACACCACTTTGTGAGCCAGAGGACCCTACTAATAGCCCACCTTCATACACCAGTGTAACATCCCAAGTATGAAAACTCCATTAGAATGTTTGTTTCTTGATTTATTTCAAATGCATCATGTCATCATATCCACACATGTGTTTATTTTAAATTTTCAAATCAAATTTCTAATCTATTTGTTTCATACTTGTTCTGTTACTTTTGTCAAATGAAAATTACAAAACAAACCAAACATTTGTTTCTATTAAACTTGAAATTAAAAACTTTTAACTTGCTTCTTTCATTAATTCAATTAATACCAAAAATTGCTCAAATTCAGTTGAATTTCCAAACAGCAACTAATTTCAAAATTTTGAAAAACAAACATTTGGCACAGTGGGGTTTTTGTAAATAACAAACCATAAATTTTTTTCCCAAATTTTAAAACCCACAAAAACCTTTCTTTTCTCTCCTTTTCTTCCTTTTCTTTTTCTGCAAAAAAAAAGAGAATCAGAAAACAGAAAAAAAAACAGAGGGGGAGAGGGCAGGCCAGCCCAATTGGGCCAGCCCACCACATCCCCACGGCCTGCGTACCCCCCTCTTCCCTTACCTCTGTACGGCAGCTCATCGGAGCTGCCCACGTCGACAAGCAGAGGAGGGAACGGCCACAACACCTCCTCCTCCTCCTTATAACCGAGCCCGAGAGCTCCTCCCCGTGCCCTAGACCTCACCCTCCTCCTCTCTCTCTCCACCGCCGCCGTTTTCCCTTTCTCCTCCCTCTGTTCCTCTCTCTGAACCCGCCACCGCCACCAAATCCCGGCGATCGCCGCGCCCACGATGCACCACCGGCCTGGTTAGCTGCGGGAACGAGAACCCCGCGATGCCACCTTCCTCATCGACCCCACAGCAGCATCCGGGAGCAGCGGCTTCGCCGCCGCCGTCCCTGTCCCTGTCGCCGTCGTCCACGGTTCCCTCACCGAGCTCCTCCTCTTCCCCGGTGAGCAGCACGGTCACCTCGCCGTTTTCCCCTTTCTGCTCCCTTGCATCACTTGCACGCACACGTACATGGTGCCCCTGCACCTGGCCGCGAGCAACAGCAGCAGCGCTGCAGTCGCCGTCGGTGACCACCACATCGCCTCTGTCAGATTCAGTTAACTGAATCTTCTTCAGTTCAGTTAACGGCCACGACCTGAACCCCAAAACCCCGTGCGCTTCCGTTCTATCACGAGACAGCAGCCACCCCAGTGGCTTACGCACCACGCGCGCGCACCCGCGGTCGCGGGATCGATTCCCAGCCGCGCGGAATAAATCCAACCTTTTGCACCGCGCGCTGACAGGTGGGGCCTCCCTGTCAGCGACGCGTGCAGCCACGCGCGCGCACACACCGCCACATAAGCGCCACGGTGGCCAGGGCCCGCTGTCAGTGGCCCAGGTTGGGTCACTGCGAGGTGGAAACCAAATCTGGGCCCTTTTCTTTTAAATCCAGTCCCTGTTTAATTACAGATTAACCCCTGGTTTTCAAACCTCTATAAAAATTGCAAAACACATCCAAATTCAAAATGTAAGACATGTAAACCACTCTAAATAAAATGAACTTTCTAAATATGCAGTTTGTTTACTGTTTTGAACATTTCAAATATTTTCAAAAAATACAAATTCAAATAACTCATTTAAATTTGGTCAAATTCATAACTAATTCAATTTAAACTCAAATTTAATTTGTAAGACATGGTTTCAAACCAGAAAAATATAATCTTTTCAAATATGAATTTTATTTAATGTTTTGAACAAATAAAATTCAAATAATATTAATACTTGAATTAAATCCATTTAAATCTTGTTTAAACTTGTTTAATTCATAAGTAATTCATTTTAATTCCTTTCTCAACAAATGAAACATGTATTCCACCTAAAATTTTGTGTTATTTCCAAATATGAATTTTGTTATCTAATTTGAACAATTAAAATTGGTGAAAACAACAAATTCTTGTGTAACTCATTTAAGAAGCCAAATTTCTTAACTTAATAAATAAAAATTCCAAACTTGGTAAACAACCTATCAAATTGAAGCTATTGTTGTTTCCTTTTTGTCAACATCATCCATGCATCATTCTAATCAACTTTCACATGATGATTATTTGTAGATCATTTAATTCAACCTTAATTCATGGGCTTTTCCATATGCGATCCAAATTGCATATGGGCCCATTTAATTATGTTACCATGTCAACTAGCTTATCTTTGATGCATCAATTAAATTGTCATGCATCATCCCATGTTTGTGCATTATGCCATGTTATTGATTGTTCGTCTCTCTTTGTTGTTTGTTTGCTTCTTCTCGAATAGACGACGACGTTGAGACAGACGAGGTTTACGACACTACTTCTGAGGAGTTAGCTCAGTACCAGGCTACTGAGTTTGCAGGCAAGTATTCACTCACATGAACCATTGTGTCCTTTCCACACTGGATACCGATACTTTCCGTTGTCTATTCTGCTAGCCCTATGATTCGTTGCTTGTGTCCCAATCCTATCACATGTTATCCTGTAACCCTGATATGGCCTCACCTCCACACCTATAACTCCGTTGCTTGTTGCCCGTGTCTTACTAGCATGCTTAGGGTTGTTGTGCTCGAGTCTGATGTCCGTTATTTTCTTTTACCATATTTATTATGTTATGTGGGCTCGATGTTTAAACAACAATCATGTTAAAGTTTTGGGTAATAATAATTTGATGATAAGGCACCGGCAGGAGGCCCAGCGTGGTTTTGAGGCCTGCTAGTGTCGACCCTAATTAGGAAAAGGGTCTTGTCTACTGATCCATGATGAGCGCACTAACCGCATGTGGGAAGCGTGTATGGGCGCCCCCCTCAATTTGATTCGATTCGCATCTCGTCCAAATCGCCTCATTTAGTTCGGGTTTTCCATTTGCCGCATGCATATGCAGGTGCGAACCCGTGGCCAGGGTGGAACTTTTGTAGAGGCATTTAGGGAGACACGTTTTTAGAGTGCTATTAGGGTCCCCATTTCTTCGTGGGGCTCGATTAGTCGTGCGCTCAATTGCACGGGGTTCTTTGGGCTTGATGCGAAGAAGAGTTGGGTTGTGTTGAGTGCCTCGCTTGGTGGGTTTGATTCCCGTCTGGCGGGATATTCTTACGTGTACGGCCAAATTGGTGCATCCCTGCAGGGTTAAATCTTCTCGAGAAGCCGTGTTGTCCGCGGTTATGGATGACTTGGTGAAAGTGCTGGCTAACAAGTACTCAGACAACTTACACATAACTATAATAACTTGTCTAGTAATTTAGATTACTTCCACCATAAGAATGATGTCACCCTAATCAACAGTGTGAGTTTCCTTGGGTTGCTTCCTTAGTAGGGGGTAACATTCGATGGGCTTGTTTGGTGGTTAGTGTTAGTTGGTTACGATACGCGATCTTACCTCTTTCTGTTAGCCGGATGTTGTAGCGTGTCTCTGTAGTTGGTTACTGCAGCCCGCTGCCGTACTTTTGTATCCCCTATTCTTCCGTTGAACCCAAGCCTCTGTACTTGGTGTTGCCGGGTACACCTTGGTATCTTGTGAGTCTTGCTTGCCAGTACTCGTCTGTACTGACCCCGTTGGGGCTGCGTGTTCTGCAGACTACGTTTCCGAGGATCCTCATGGTGGCTACTACGTGGAGTATGACGAGGCTGTTGACGAGTAGATAGCGGACCCGGGCAGGATCCGAGACTACGTGGATGGGCTCCGTTTTCCTTTCATTTCCGGCCTCTTAGGCCTATTTGGTTCTTGTCTATACTCAGACACTTTGGATTCTTCCGCTGTGATGTAATGATGAATTGTTGGGACATGTGTCCTCTGCATGATTGTATTTGCTATCTCTGCTCTAGTGAGAGCTATTTGCAACTTATTTCTATTTCTTTGTGTCTTAGAGATTTGTTGTGATATCACTTGCTAAACGCCGTTGACGTACCATGTGTGTATGGTATGAAGTACGTCAATGGTAGTATCCTGATTTCTATGGGATGGTTTACGCCGACGATGGATAGTAGAGATTGGTTGTCACACGTATACGTGTTGGCCTACTCGTAAGAGGTGCGGGTGCAGGTAGGCCCCGTAATCCAATCATCTACTGTTTAGCGGCCCGGTGAGTATCCTATAGAAGTCAGGGTGCGACAAATGGTATCAGAGCCTGTCTGCCTGTAGGATCCCTTTTACTGGTCGCAGTTGAGTCTAGAAACTATTTTGTAGCTATATAGGAAAAATGAAACGTGAGAGTAGGAATTCTGTTCTTTTATTTCTTTCCCCACCCACCCTACCTTTTCTGGTAAGGAAGTGCAACGTTGTTTTCCCTTCTCATCTAAACTTTCAAGTTCGGATTTCACGTATCCTGGTTTCTCTGGGATAGTTATATCTACTAGACCATAGGAATGGAGGTGGTTGTGACATGATTTATCATGTTGCCTACTCACGATTGAGAACGGAGGCGTGTAAGCCCCGGAAGCAGATCTTCTATTCCTTAAGCAGTAGATATTGATACTTTAGAAGCCTGGATGGGTTTTCCGTAGTACCTCAGGAGTTTTGGTCTCGTGTTTCCCGAATGTTGCTTCGATATCCTGTTCTTCTCAACATCCTTATCGTCCGTTGAAACCTTGTTGTTGCTTGCCACTTCAGTTCTTCTACCGGCGTCTAATCAAAACTTCCCCGATCATCTGCAGATGGATCTTAGGTTCTACCCGCAGGTGGTTCGTATGACTCGTTGCGAGAGCACCGCCGGTTATCCGGAGATGCTGAGAGACATGGTCACTTATCTGGGGTTCCGTTGGGCACCAGAGTACCAGGTCTACGAGCAGCAGCGAGAGTTTGAGCAGACCTACTATCAGGCTATCGTCTACATTCAGTCAGATGATGGCATGAGCGTAGTCCACCGCTATGAGGCAGTAGGTTCCACAGTGGATATGGCTGTGCAGCAGGCAGCTTATGTGAGCCTCACCGTCCTTCGTGCTGACTACTGGGGATTTGACGATTCTGTCTATCGCCACATTCCCCGTGGTTACATCACTTCGGAGGGAGCTCACTTCACTCTCTACGACAACTTGGATGTTTACGAGCATGATAACTCCAGGATGCACACCACCGCTCAGTTTGTGAGACACAGTGACGCACTTGCTAGCACACTATCTCAGGAGTTGGCTTCAGTCAGGGAGCAGCTCTACCTTTCCTTGACTCGTCTGGCGACTTACACCACAGACTTTGTTGGAGACGAGCGCTTTGCACGTTTCGATCAGCCAGTTGGGCGTCGTCTGCCAGATGTTGGAGGTTACAAGCCGATCAGAGGTCCACTCCTCAACCTTGGTGCTGGTTATACTGGGATTCCACGCTTTGGAGCACAGGGAGTCGATGCTACCTACTTCACCACACCTAGAGTCGGGCTCAGACCACGTCAGTTCTACGTGGATCGTCGTTCCACATACTTTCGTGGGTGTGCTCCTCACCGTACCTCTCGCCGTACTCCTAGCCGCCGTCCTGCGTGATGAGCATGGGAGTACCGATGTATCCATTCCTAGCTATGTTTAGTTATCCTTTGGTATTCGAACCATTTATGGTGTGTTGGATATTCTGATGTAATTGAACATGTGATGGTGAACCTAGTGGTTATCTATTCATGGGTCGGAATAATCTCTCTTTCGGTTGCCAAGTCTATCCCTTTCTATTGTTGTGCTAAAATGCATTTCCATTCAGGATGCCGCCAACAAGGAACAACACGCCTGAGCCACCGCCAATCGCGGAGCTGTTGACTCAGATGACCCAAGTCATGACGCAGATGGCCCAGTTTCAGGCTAATCAGCACATCCACCAGACAGCTCCACGAGTCAGTATCAAGGAGTTTCTCAGTCTGGGCCCAAAAGCTTTCGTGGCCACACGCGAGCCTCTGGACGCTGATGACTGGATCCGTGAGATAGCCAAGGCTCTGGAGATTGCACACGTAGCTGAAGAAGACAAGGTCAACTATGCCTCCTATCTGCTGAAGGGTCAGGCAGCTTCGTGGTGGGAAAATTTCCAGGCCATGAGAACTGGGATGCCAGTCACGTGGGATCGTTTCAAGGAAGCCTTCCTGAAGCACCACATTCCAGATGGTCTCATGGAAAGGATGCGTGAGGAGTTTTGCTCTCTCAAGCAGGGCAAGTTGGACGGCATCGAGTATCAGAGTGAGTTCAATCGCCTCGCCCGGTACGCTGGAGATGAGGTGTCCACTAAATCTAAGAAGATGGCAAGGTTCTGCAGAGGTTTTAACCCGGAACTCAAGTATGCCCTCACCAATGTCAAGGCCAACAACTTCGAGGAACTCGTTAACACCGCGCTCAATGAAGAAAATGGGCGCAAGGCGTTCGAGGAGTCTCGCAAGCACTCGCGTGAGGGTGGTTCCTCCTCCAACATGACCACCCCTCCGCAGAAGCGCCGCATCTGGGTGCCAAATGGTGCTGTCACTCGGGCTCCATACGCCCAAACTTCTCCAGGCTTCGCTCCCCGCCCACCCAACCCTGCTCAGCTGAATGATCCAAGGGCTTCAATGGGGCAGCCAAGGCCAGGACCTCCTCGTGTCGTCACTTGCTACAAGTGCAAGCAGACGGGACACTACGCCGACAAGTGCACGCAGAGGCAGCTACCTCCACCACCACCTCGTCCTAACACAAACCAGACAATGGTGCGCGCTCCCCCGCATAAGGCCTTCAAATCCAACAACAGGCCTGTCGGGAGGACCGCAAGGGTGAATCATGTCAAGATTGACAAAGCTGAGGAAGCTCCTGACGTCGTTCTCGGTACATTCCCCGTAAACTCTTTTCCAGCTAAAGTGTTGTTTGATACCGGAGCATCACATTCTTTTGTGTCGAAGACCTTTGCCACAACAAACAACCTAATTGTGGTTCCACTAAGCAATCAAATCACTGTTCACTCACCGGGATCTCAAATGTTGACTTCCAAGATAAGTAAGGACAATCAAATCCTAATTGGAGGTCGCATATTCCTTGCTTCTCTCTTGTTGCTGGGAAATTCTGACATTGATGTCATTCTTGGTATGGATTGGCTGAAGGCCAATAAAGCAAAAATTGACTGTGCTCAAAAGTCAATAACTCTGTTCCACCCTTCTGGCCAGATAATCTATTCTCCACATGAATCAAGTTCCATTGAGCTATGCACACTCCATGCAAAACCTCTACCTCTACTCGAAAATGTTCCGGTGGTTTGCGATTTCCCTGACGTCTTTCCAGAAGAATTGCCAGGAATGCCTCCGGACAGAGCAGTTGAGTTCGTGATCGAACTTGAACCAGGTACTGCTCCAATCTCTAAGCATCCATACAAGATAGCTCCTCCTGAACTGAAATTGTTAAAGGAGAAAATCGATATGTACATGGAAAAAGGTTACATTCAACCTAGTTCCTCAGCTTGGGGTTGCCCAACTCTGTTCGTTGCGAAGAAGGATCAAACAAAGAGACTCGTTGTTGACTATCGTCCTCTTAACGAGAAAACCATCAAAAACAAGTATCCAATTCCTCGTATCGATGATCTTTTTGATCAACTTGCTGGAGCCTCAATATTCTCCAAGTTGGACTTGAGAATGGGTTACCATCAAATAAAGATTAGAAAAGAAGATATTCCAAAGACAACTTTCACCACTCGCTACGGTCTATATGAATACACCGTCATGTCCTTTGGTCTCACCAATGCACCGGTGACCTTCTCTCGACTCATGAATTATGTCTTCCATGAATACCTAGACAAGTTCGTTGTGGTATATCTGGATGACATTCTTGTCTACTCCAAATCCGAGGAAGAGCATGAAGAACATCTTCGTCTCACTCTCATGAAGCTTCGCGAGCATCGTCTCTATGCCAAATTCTCCAAATGTGAGTTTTGGATTTCCGAAGTCGTTTATCTTGGTCATGTCATCTCTGCCAAGGGCATAGCCATTGATCCAGAAAAGGTTAGAGCAATTGTTGATTGGAAACCTCCAAAGACGGTGAAGCAAGTAAGAAGTTTTCTTGGCTTGGCTAGCTATTGCCGTCGTTTCTTCCAAAACTTCTCCAAGATTGCCAAACCTCTCACTGATCTCACAAAGAAGGACAAGAAGTTCGTTTGGTCTCCAAAGTGTGATGAAAGTTTCAATCTCCTGAAGACTAAACTCACTTCTACCCCAGTTCTGGTTGGCCCAGATACTACCAAACCTTTCCAGATATTCTGCGATGCATCTCTCCAAGGTCTACGAGCAGTTCTTATGCAAGAACGTCAAGTTGTGGCTTATGCTTCACGTCAGTTGAATGCCCATGAGCAAAATTATCCCACTCATGATCTTGAACTTGCAGCAGTTGTGTTTGCCCTCAAGAAATGGAGGCAATACTTGTTGGGTAACCGCAGTGAAATCTTTTCCGATCATAAGAGTCTGAAATACATCTTCACTCAACCAGATCTAAACCTCAGGCAAAGGAGATGGATTGAAAAGATTAAGGACTTTGATCTCACCATTTCGTACACTCCAGGCAAGGCTAATGTTATGGCCGATGCTCTCAGTCGCAAGTCGTATTGCAATAATCTCATGATCATGGAAAGCCAACCTCCTCTTCATGAAGAATTTCAAAAGCTCAACCTTGGTCTTGTTCCTCAAGGCTATCTTGCAAACTTGAAAGCCAGTCCAACTCTCGAGGACAAGATTCGTTCTGAACAACTCCGTGATGCTGAAATCAAGAAGATGGTAGAGCGCATCAAAGAAGGCAAGGACAAATTTAAGTCCTTCTCAATTGATGACAAGGGAACTGTGTTCTTCGAAGGACGCATTGCAGTTCCTCAAATTCAAAGTCTCAAAGATGTCATTCTCAAGGAGGCTCATGAAACTCTTCTCTCCATACACCCTAGAAGTACAAATATGTACCAGGATCTCAAGACACTGTATTGGTGGCCTAGCATGAAACGTGAAATTGCTAAATACGTTTCTGAATGCGACGTTTGTCAACGTGTTAAGGCAGTTCATCAGAAAACAGCCGGTCTTCTCCAACCTATAAAAATCCCCGAGTGGAAGTGGGACATGATTCAAATGGACTTCGTCACTGGTTTTCCAAAGTCCAAGAGGGGCAACGATGCAATCTTCATTGTCATTGATCGACTCACTAAAGTAGCTCACTTCTTTCCTGTCAAAGAGACAATCTCAGCTAGCCAGTTAGCAGAGCTCTACACAGCAAAGATTGTTCCTCTTCATGGTGTTCCATTGGAAATAAGCTCAGGCCGTGGAAGCATCTTCACTTCTCATTTCTGGAAAAGTTTTCAAGAAGCATTGGGCACCAAACTTCTGTTCAGCACAGCTTATCACCCTCAGTCTCAAGGGCAAGTCGAAAGAGTCAATCAGATTCTCGAGGATATGCTCAGACCATGTGGTATCTCCTTTGGCATGAAATGGGAGGAATGTCTTCCATATGCTGAATTCTCCTACAACAACAGCTTCCAGGCAAGCCTAGGCATGGCACCATTTGAGGCTCTCTATGGCCGCAGATGCAGGAGTCCAATCAATTGGTCTGGAGCTGGTGAACGTTCACTCTTAGTCCCTGACATTGTTAAGGAAGCCGAAGAGAAAGTTCACATCATTCGTGACAATCTCAAGATTGCTCAGTCTCGTCAGAAAAGCTACTATGACAGCAAGCACAGGGACATGGTCTATGCAGCTGGAGACAAAGCATATCTCCGTGTATCTCCCCTCAGAGGCACTCATCGTTTTGGTGTCAAAGGAAAGCTGGCACCAAGATATATTGGTCCTTTCAACATTCTCTCAAGGCGTGCAGAAAATGCCTATCGTCTTGAACTTCCAGAAAAACTATCCAAGGTGCACGATGTGTTTCACGTGTCACAGCTCAAGAGGTGCTTCAAAGATCCAGGTCGTGCAGTTGATCATGATTCCATTGATCTGCAAGAAGACCTCTCTTATGAACAGCATCATGTTCGCATTCTCGATGAGACCAAGCGTAAGACTCGCAACAAGAGCACCAAGTTCTTAAAAGTGTAGTGGTCTCATCATTCCGATAAAGAGGCAACGTGGGAGACCGAAGAGGATCTTCGCAACAAGTATCCGGACCTTTTCTCTTCTCAGTAGGAATCTCGGGGCGCGATTCCTTCAAGGGGGGCGTTTTGTAACATCCCAAGTATGAAAACTCTATTAGAATGTTTGTTTCTTGATTTATTTCAAATGCATCATGTCATCATATCCACACATGTGTTTATTTTAAATTTTCAAATCAAATTTCTAATCTATTTGTTTCATACTTGTTCTGTTACTTTTGTCAAATGAAAATTACAAAACAAACCAAACATTTTTTTCTATTAAACTTGAAATTAAAAACTTTTAACTTGCTTCTTTCATTAATTCAATTAATACCAAAAATTGCTCAAATTCAGTTGAATTTCCAAACAGCAACTAATTTCAAAATTTTGAAAAACAAACATTTGGCACAGTGGGTTTTTTGTAAATAACAAACCATAAATTTTTTTCTCAAATTTTAAAACCCACAAAAACCTTTCTTTTCTCTCATTTTCTTCCTTTTCTTTTTCTGCAAAAAAAAAAAGAGAATCAGAAAACAGAAAAAAATAAACAGAGGGGGAGAGGGCAGGCCAGCCCAATCGGGCCAGCCCACCACATCCCCACGGCCTGCGTACCCCCCTCTTCCCTTACCTCTGTACGGCAGCTCATCGGAGCTGCCCACGTCGACAAGCAGAGGAGGGAACGGCCACAGCACCTCCTCCTCCTCCTTATAACCGAGCCCGAGAGCTCCTCCCCGTGCCCTAGACCTCACCCTCCTCCTCTCTCTCTCCACCGCCGCCGTTTTCCCTTTCTCCTCCCTCTGTTCCTCTCTCTGAACCCGCCACCGCACGCCACCGCCACCAAATCCCGACGATCGCCGCGCCCACGATGCACCACCGGCCTGGTTAGCTGCGGGAACGAGAACCCCGTGACGCCACCTTCCTCATCGACCCCACAGCAGCATCCGGGAGCAGCGGCTTCGCCGCCGCCGTCCCTGTCCCTGTCGCCGTCGTCCACGGTTCCATCACCGAGCTCCTCCTCTTCCCCGGTGAGCAGCACGGTCACCTCGCCGTTTTCCCTTTCTGCTCCCTTGCATCACTTGCACGTACACGTACATGGTGCCCCTGCACCTGGCCGCGAGCAACAGCAGCAGCGCTGCAGTCGCCGCCGGTGACCACCGCATCGCCTCTGTCAGATTCAGTTAACTGAATCTTCTTCAGTTCAGTTAGCGGCCACGACCTGAACCCCAAAACCCCGTGCGCCTCTGTTCTGTCAGGAGACAGCAGCCACCCCAGTGGCTTACGCACCACGCGCGCGCACCCGCGGTCGCGGGATCGATCCCCAGCCGCGCGGAATAAATCCAACCTTTTGCACCGCGCGCTGACAGGTGGGGCCTCCCTGTCAGCGACGCGTGCAGCCAGGCGCGCGCACACACCGCCACATAAGCGCCACGGTGGCCAGGGCCCGCTGTCAGTGGCCCAGGTTGGGTCACTGCGAGGTGGAAACCAAATCTGGGCCCTTTTCTTTCAAATCCAGTCCCTGTTTAATTACAGATTAACCCGTGGTTTTCAAACCTCTATAAAAATTGCAAAACACATCCAAATTCAAAATGTAAGAAATGTAAACCACTCTAAATAAAATGAACTTTCTAAATATGAAGTTTGTTTACTGTTTTGAACATTTCAAATGTTTTCAAAAAATACAAATTCAAATAACTCATTTAAATTTGGTCAAATTCATAACTAATTCAATTTAAACTCAAATTTAATTTGTAAGACATGGTTTCAAACCAGAAAAATATAATCTTTTCAAATATGAATTTTATTTAATGTTTTGAACAAATAAAATTCAAATAATATTAATACTTGAATTAAATCCATTTAAATCTTGTTTAAACTTGTTTAATTCATAAGTAATTCATTTTAATTCCTTTCTCAACAAATGAAACATGTATTCCACCTAAAATTTTGTGTTCTTTCCAAATATGAATTTTGTTATCTAATTTGAACAATTAAAATTGGTGAAAACAACAAATGCTTGTGTAACTCATTTAAGAAGCCAAATTTCTTAACTTAATAAATAAAAATTCCAAACTTGGTAAACAACATATCAAATTGAAGCTATTGTTGTTTCCTTTTTGTCAACATCATCCATGCATCATTCTAATCAAATTTCACATGATGATTATTTGTAGATCATTTAATTCAACCTTAATTCATGGGCTTTTCCATATGCAATCCAAATTGCATATGGGCCCATTTAATTATGTTACCATGTCAACTAGCTTATCTTTGATGCATCAATTAAATTGTCATGCATCATCCCATGTTTGTGCATTATGCCATGTTATTGATTGTTCGTCTCTCTTCGTTGTTTGTTTGCTTCTTCTCGAATAGACGACGACGTTGAGACAGACGAGGTTTACGACACTACTTCTGAGGAGTTAGCTCAGTACCAGGCTACTGAGTTTGCAGGCAAGTATTCACTCACATGAACCATTGTGTCCTTTCCACACTGGATACCGATACTTTCCGTTGTCTATTCTGCTAGCCCTATGATTCGTTGCTTGTGTCCCGATCCTATCACATGTTATCCTGTAACCCTAATATGGCCTCATCTCCACACCTATAACCCCGTTGCTTGTTGCCCGTGTCTTACTAGCATGCTTAGGGTTGTTGTGCTCGAGTCTGATGTTCGTTATTTTCTTTTACCATATTTATTATGTTCTGTGGGCTCGATGTTTAAACAACAATCATGTTAAAGTTTTTGGTAATAATAATTTGATGATAAGGCACCGGCAGGAGGCCCGGCGTGGTTTTGAGGCCTGCTAGTGTCGACCCTAATTAGGAAAAGGGTCTTGTCTACTGATCCATGATGAGCGCACTAACCGCATGTGGGAAGCGTGTATGGGCGCCCCCTCAATTTGATTCGATTCGCATCTCGTCCAAATCGCCTCATTTAGTTCGGGTTTTCCATTTAGCGCATGCATATGCACGTGCGAACCCGTGGCCAGGGTGGAACTTTTGTAGTCGGCATTTAGGGAGACACGTTCTTAGAGTGCTATTAGGGTCCCCTTTTCTTCGTGGGGCTCGATTAGTCGTGCGCTCAATTGCACGGGGTTCTTTGGGCTTGATGCGAAGAAGAGTTGGGTTGTGTTGAGTGCCTCGCTTGGTGGGTTTGATTCCCGTCTAGCGGGATATTCTTACTAGTACGGCCAAATTGGTGCATCCCTGCAGGGTTAAATCTTCTCGAGAAGCCGTGTTGTCCGCGGTTATGGATGACTTGGTGAAAGTGCTGGCTAACAAGTACTCAGACAACTTACACATAACTATAATAACTTGTCTAGTAATATAGATTACTTCCACCATAAGAATGATGTCACCCTAATCAACAGTGTGAGTTTCCTTGGGTTGCTTCCTTAGTAGGGGGTAACATTGGATGGGTTTGTTTGGTGTTTAGTGTTAGTTGGTTACGATACGCGATCTTACCTCTTTCTGTTAGCCGGATGTTGTAGCGTGTCTCTGTAGTTGGTTACTGCAGCCCGCTGCCGTACTTTTGTATCCCCTATTCTTCCGTTGAACCCAAGCCTCTGTACTTGGTGTTGCCGGGTACACCTTGGTATCTTGTGAGTCTTGCTTGCCAGTACTCGTCTGTACTGACCCCGTTGGGGCTGCGTGTTCTGCAGACTACGTTTCCGAGGATCCTCATGGTGGCTACTACGTGGAGTATGACGAGGCTGTTGACGAGTAGATAGCGGACCCGGGCAGGATCCGAGACTACGTGGATGGGCTCCGTTTTCCTTTCATTTCTGGCCTCTTAGGCCTATTTGGTTCTTGTCTGTACTCAGACACTTTGGATGCTTCCGCTGTGATGTAATGATGAATTGTTGGGACATGTGTCGTCTGCATGATTGTATTTGCTATCTCTGCTCTAGTGAGAGCTATTTGCAACTTATTTCTATTTCTTTGTGTCTTAGAGATCTGTTGTGATATCACTTGCTAAACGCCGTTGACGTACCATGTGTGTATGGTATGAAGTACGTCAATGGTAGTATCCTGATTTCTATGGGATGGTTTACGCCGACGATGGATAGTAGAGATTGGTTGTCACACGTATACGTGTTGGCCTACTCGTAAGAGGTGCGGGTGCAGGTAGGCCTCGTAATCCAATCATCTACTGTTTAGCGGCCCGGTGAGTATCCTATAGAAGTCAGGGTGCGACAACCAGTCATTTCATCGACCAAATACAAATCATCTGGTCTGTATGCACTCAGTAGCCACGGCAGGGCTGTATGCTGGCGATACCGATTGTTTTGTTCAGCATCCCCCTTTAAAGTTTGATACATCATTCAGTTCATCGACCAAATACAAATCATCCGGATTCGCCATCATACATCCTGCCGTGCATTTGGTATGCATATATGCACTCAGTAGCCACGGTAGGGCTGTATGATGGCGATACCGATTGTTTTGTTCTACGTCCTCCCTTTAAGGTTTGATACATCATTCAGTTCATCGACCAAATACAAATCATCCGGATTCGCCATCATACGTCCTGCCGTGCATTTGGTATGCATATATGCACTCAGTAGCCACGGCAGGGTTGTATGATGGCGATACTGATTGTTTTGTTCTACATCCCCCTTTAAGGTTTGATACATCATTCAGTTCATCGACCAAATAAAAATAATCCGGATTCTCCATCATACGTCCGACATTTCTTTTGATATGCATATATGCACTCAATAGCCACGGTCGGGCGGCTGTATGATGGCGATACCGATTGTATTGTTCTACATCTCCCCTTGAAGGTTTGACAAAAGGTTTGATACATCATTCAGTTCATTGACCAAATACAAATCACCCGGATTCGCCATCATACGTCCGACCGTTCTTTTGATATGCATATATGCACTTCAATAGCCAAGGTCGGGCTGTATGATGGCGATACCGATTGTTGTTCTACATTCCCCCTTGAAAGTTCATCGACCGAATACAAATCACCCGGATGCCTTGTATGCGACGAAACTATGTAAATGCATGGATCAACTGGTCTGAAGTGCACTTATTATAAATTTAACGTACCTTGTTATGTATTTGAAACGTGTGGAGTTATTATTTGAAACATAAAGGATATAATGGAAAACAAAATAAAACAATAGAAAACATATTGGAAATAATGGAAAACATAAAGGAAACAATAGAAAACAAAAAAGGTAACAACAGAAAACAATATAAAACATAAAGGAAATAATAGAAAACATAAAGGAAAACAATAGAAAACATAAAGAAAACAGTAGAAAACAAAATAAAACAAGAGAAAACAAAAAGGAAACAAGAGAAAACAAAATAAAACAATAGAAAACATAAAGGAAAACAAAAGAAAACATAAAGGAAACAATAGAAAAAAAATAAAACAAGAGAAAACAAAAAGAATACAAGAGAAAAAAAATAAAACAATAGAAAACATAAAGGAAAACAATAGAAAACATAAAGGAAACAATAGAAAAGAAAATAAAATATAAAGGAAAACAATAAAAAAACATAAAGGAAACAATATAAAACAAAAAATAATTAAAAATAGGGCATTCGTCCCGGTTTTTGCAAACAACCGGGACGGGTGCCCCCCACCCCCCAAACGAGCGCGTTACACGTACCCCTGCAGGAAAAAAATTGAGGCATCTGTCCTGATTCGTAGGAACAACCGGGACGGAAGACCCTTTCGTCCCAGTTGTTCCTACGAACCGGGACGGAGGCCCCTGGCTATATATAGGTGTCGCGTCCCTCCCCAAATTCATAACCGCGCGCAGGGAACGAATCGACGCCGCCAGGCTGCTCCGCCCTTCTCCGTCTACGCACCGTCGTCGTCCTTCTCCGTCTGCTCACACCCGTGGAGGAGCGCCTGTCGCCGTCCTTCTCCGTCGCGCCGCCCTCGATCCATCGCGCCGCCCTCATCGTCGCAGCGCCCTTCGTCGCGCCGCCACTGCCCGCGCCGCCCTCCGTCGCGCGCCCGAGAGAAGGTAGGCACTGCCATTATTGCCCTAAACAGAGGGATTTTTTCTTTTTTTTCTTTTTTACTTTTTCTAGTGTTAGAAATGTTAGAATCATTAGTTAGGAATTAATAGAAATGTTAGGAATACTAGAATTTTTAGAATTGTTAGAAAAAATTAATGTTAGAATTGACTTAGGAATTTTAGAATTGACTTAGGAATTTTAAAATTGTTAGAATTACTTGACTTAGAAATTGACTTAGGAATTTTAGATTTGACTTAGGAATTTACTTAGGAATTTTAGAATTGTTAGAATTGACTTGGGAATTTTATTGTTAGAAAATTAGACATAGAAAATTTTTACTTAGGTATTTCACTTAAGAATTTTTAGAAAATTTCACTAAGTTAGTGTTAGAAAATTTCACAAAGTTAGAATAATTTCACTAAGTTAGAAAATTTTCACTAAGTTAGAAAATTTCACTAAGTTAGTGTTAGAAAATTTCACAAAGTTAGAATAATTTCACTAAGTTAGAAAATTTTCACTAAGTTAGAAAATTTCACAAAGTTAGTGTTAGAAAATTTCACAAAGTTAGTGTTAGCAAATTTCACAAAGTTAAAATAATTTTACTAAGTTAGAAAATTTCACTAAGTTAGAAATTTTCACGAAGTTAGAAAATTTCACTAAGTTGGTGTTAGAAAATTTCACTAAGTTAGTGTTAGAAAATTTCACAAAGTTAGAATAATTTCCCTAAGTTAGAAAATTTCACTAAGTTAGAATTTTTTTACTTTGTTTCAGAAATTTGGAGCTATTATTGCAGTTTTACTTGTGATGTTCCTTCGATCTTTTGAATAAATGCCGATGATTGAAAGAGTTCGTTCACACTCAGATGGCCTTGGTGGTTCGGTGCGCCTTGTGATTTGCACAAAGTTAGGATCTTGTGCATCCCACTTGGTGCACCGGGTCCACCAAGGCTACTTGTATGTGTCCACCCTAAATATGAGGCACACAGACCGATGACCATCTTGTTCCTGTTAAGAGGTACTACATGCGGTGGTGATCCGGGGAAAGAAACGAATGCGAGGGTTTCTGGATTTCTTTTGAACTAAATAATGTCACATATATGTAATATGGTTCGTGAGATCCGGATGAAGCTGAACCCTTTAGTGCACATGCGTAATGGTGACATTCCTCAGAAATCCCTTCCGAGGTTATGAAGAATGTCCCCATTATGTATGGGTACAAAAGGGTCTAGTTTTTTCCGGATTTCACTATTACATATATGATTTTGTTTAGTTTTAAAGATGTCCAGAAACCCTTCCTTCCCCCGCATCGCCATCACGTGTACTTACCTCGTAACAAGCACAAAATGTGAAGGTCCAACTGCACATCAAGGCCCTATGACCATCTTCCTGTTAAGAGGTACTACATGCGGTGGTGATCCGGGGAAAGGAGGAACATGAGGGTTTCTGGATTTCTTTGGAACTAAATAACGTCACATATGTAATATCGTGAGATCCGAACGAAGTTGAACCCTTTTGTCCACATACGTAATGGTTACATTCCTCAGAAGTCCCTTCCTGGGTTATGAAGAATGTCCCCATTATGTACGTGGACAAAAGGGTCTAACCTTGTTCGGATCTCACGATATTACATATATGATTTTGTTTAGTTTCAAAGATTTCCAAAAATCCTTGTCTTCATCCTTTTATGGATCGCCATCACGTGTACTTACCTCGTAACAAGCACAAAATGTGAAGGCCCGATGACCATCTTGTTCCTATTAAGAAGTACTACATGCGGTGGTGATCCGGGGAAAGGAACGAATGCGAGGGTTTCTGGATTTCTTTCGAACTAAATAATGTCAGATATGTAATTGGTTCGTGAGATCCTGATGAAGTTGAACCCTTTAGTGAACATTCTTAATGGTGACATTCCTCAGAAATCCCTTCCGGGTTATGAAGAATGTCGTCGTTATGTATGTGCACAAAAGGGTCTAACCTTGTTCGGATCTCACTATTACATATATGATTTTGTTTAGTTTTAAAGATGTTCAGAAACCCTTCCTTCCCCCGCATCGCCATCATGTGTACTTACCTCGTAACAAGCACAAAATGTGAAGGTCCAATTGCACATCAAGGCCCGATGACCATCTTATTCCTGTTAAGAGGTGTGTATGTGCACGAAATGGTCCAACTTTGTTCGGGTATCACAAACACTTACGTCTGTGATTTTCTTTAGTTTCTCAGAAAGCCTTGTATTCATGCTTTGTGTTTAACTTTCATCATATTTATGTCATATTTCTCCATTTACTATTTTTTACTAAGTTAGAAACACTAATGTATTGTACTTAATTACGGAATATTTACTTAGTCTAGGCTTGTTTTTAGTTCATGTCTCTGTTGGACCCGCCGGGCTGGCACTGGGAGGTCCTTAGTACCGGGACACGCGGCTTGGTGTGAAATCCGGGTGACGCGGTAGACCCGGATATTCTTTGGTGGCCATCACATGGGACACGGTCGGTGCGGAGAGAGCCGGCCCCTGAGGAGGTGGTACAACAGCGTATCAGAGAGGAGGACGAGTGATGGCTCCCAAGTGCAGGAGATCAATTGTAGTACTTTTCGAATTAGAAAGGTTGTCGAACCCACGAGGAGCAGAATGAACTGGTAAGTAGAATAGCAAAGGAATAATAAAAGCAACAAGTGTTTTTGTGTTTTAATTGTGTAGTGCAAGTAAAGTAAAATGCGGAAAGTAAATTGCAGCAAGTAGTAGGTCTCAATGAGAGACAAAGCCCAATCCTCTAATGCGCAAGAGGACAAGCTCAAGTGTGTGTTTGTGTCTTATATGTGGAAAACGTTCCCGAGGGCTGCACGGATTTAGCTGGCATAGTGATTCATTGCATAACATGTTTGTATATCTTGTCTAGTTTTAATCTTCTTCGGACGGAGCCACAAATAGGAATAGCTAAATAAATAAACTATCACCCCTTATGATGGATCACGTGGCCAATTAAATGACAGCACGAGAATTATTAAGACATGATTTCCCACCACAGCCGTATGCTCTAAGGTCCCCGATACAAGTACCCTCATAATGCAATTCAACGACTCTGTCTCAAGTTCCTGTCACCTAAAGACATCATCACGTCACTACACTACGGTGTTCTCCTATGATCCCATGTAGGTGAAGTGTTGTACAGTCGATGTTCGTACAACACTATCATAGAATCACATAAAAGATAAATACTAGACCAAATAACAACTCATCTCATGTAACAAATCATTGCCAATTCATCCTATGCCCTCAGGAACATGGGGGAACTACTGACAACGTGCAAACATGATCATGTATGGTGACATATGTGGTACAACACAATCTGAAACAATGGATCCACCACCAAATAATGACAAGTACTCAATCCCAAACATGCAACGGAGTACAATAACACGTATCTAGGGTGTAGCAATGATCAAACTATGAGGGGAACGGAGTGGATCACGGTGATGGTGATGGTGGAGATGCAGGTGCTGGTGAGGATGGTGATGGAGATGCCTCCTCCCACGCCAAGGAGGAGATGGGGATGAAGAAGGGGATGATTTCCCCCTTCTCCGGAGCAGCAGGATCTGTCTCCCCCACGGAGAGTTTCGAGAGTTTCGGCGCCCTGGCGGCTCCGTCTCGTCTCGGGAAAATTAGGGTGTTCGTTTTCGGGGAAGACGGAGTCGTCAGCAAAAAGACCTCGGGGAGGAGGTGATGTGGGCCCATTTGGGGGCCCCACACGCGGCCAGGGAATCTGGCCGCGTGGGCTACCCCCTTTTGGGCCTCCTGGCCCTCCTCCTTTGTGTCTTGTGCCCACGGCCTTTCTCCCGAAGAAAAACTGACAGGGTTTCTTTCCTTTCGCAATTTGGATACATGTAGCTCCTGAAACATCAAAAACATGAAAACAGGTGTTTTCTGACACCCAGAAATTAAATACCAAAAATAGGGACTTTGTAGGAAAGTCCCATAAAATCATCTAAAACATGCAAAACAATGACATAACATTGATAAAACATCCCAATAATGCCTATATGGAGGGTATAAATGATGATATAAAATGCATGTATCAACTCCCCCAAGTTTAAACCTTTGCTTGTCCTCGAGTAAATAAGGACATAGATCATTACATGCATCTATGGACTTATGGTTGATAAACAAATACGGGCATTGTATCATCATCATGTTCAGTTATAATGCAAGATGAATGAATAGAACTCATACACATAAGGATAACATATTCGAAGCTCTAGCAAACACCCCATACTTTTGAAAGCAAATAACCATTGTATGTTGGACAATCGAATTATACTCTTTAATTTGGAAAAAGATAAATGAGTAGAGGTAAAACATGATCAAGTCTCATTTAGTTTCCAAACTATTCATCTTAAATTACTAATTGTAATGTGGCATCCATTGGGCTAAGACTCTCATTGCCCCTTTATCATTAGCATCTTAATTTACGAATGTTGAAGTAATGTGGTTGACAAGGTGTTGGTTGAATGTCTCATGCCCCGTGAGTGTGAAAACCTACTCCATGATTACTCAACTTAAGATTCCTAATAAGCTTTGTACAATCATAATAAGTATTAATGACATCATAGAGAATTGCAAAGAGGTACCTCTTGCCCCATGACATAGAAACCAGCCCATGTCACAATAACAAGATGAACAAACGGAGTAGACTCATCATCCTTTTTTATTTCATTCACTATAGGCATAGCTTCTTATTTTATTGTAGGATGTGTTTGTAGAGTCCACTCTAGCTGTAAGTAAATTTCCACCATGATCAAGCATGGCTTGGGTTAGCGGCCCAATGCAATTTCTCTAGTCATATATACTTACTCATTAAAACTTACTATTCCTCTATTTCATTTCGGCATGGCAGGAGTCCAAAAACAAAAGCACATGACATCAACTAAATATAAAATTTCTTTGTGCAATGTTGAAAGCTTTTCACGTGATGCACGTGTTAGCCAACTGCCAACCAAAATCCTTGTCAAACGCAAAACTTTTAGCTCCCATTAATGGGTCATGTTTGTTAAGTGCAATATAAATAAATGTGTGCATTCAAAAGTTCGTGAGAGTCTTATCCCAGATTCAGCCCATTCCAATTAATAACATAAGCATCTTAATTTAGAGCCTAAATGAAACTATAACATGGTGAACATGCTCGGAATAGCCATTAAGCTAATAGATAGATAGTGGATTTATGTCATATTGAGATAATTCTACAATTGTCCAACACACTCAAGTTAATTAATTTCAAGGCAAGATGTGATTGAAACCTCTAAATATGCCATGCTAATTTGCATGAGTGTTACCCATAAATCCCCAAAACAAGGGAATCATGGATAACACCATACTTTATTATTCATTGATAAACCATAAGACGGGGATGCATGATAACGCTCAATGAGCTCACTCAAGCCTAAACAAAAACGATAACTAGATAATAAAAGCAAGACACACCAAAACTAGATAGACATGATAAAGCTGATAAAAGACGGGGGATAGGTGAAACTCCCCCAAGCCTAGATGGTTGCGGTAATTTCTTCATTCTCCTTCTTCTCGTACTCAGCCCACCACTCTTTCTTCTTCTTGTCGTAATCTTCCTTCCACTCTTCCTGCTTCCATGGAAAAGGCCTTCCAGTATGGAAGGACATGGGTGGATCATTGTACCTGAGAGTGGAAGCTTCTGCAATCTTCTTGAAACGTTCTTCATACTCACAGTTCTGGTTCTCCATGTCCCACATCAGAGCTTGGTACCTATCCATCTCTGATATGACACGCAGATACCTAGTCCCCAGGTCCTTGATCCTCTCCTCGTACTCCCCTATGTTCTTCTCCAGCTCCAGATTCATGAAGTGGTGGGCATCAAGGCTGCGTTCAACAATAGAGTTATACCTGAAAACTGTTTGTTCCAGAGCCTCCAGCCTCTCCTCCAGCGTGCCTTCGGTCTTGGGAGCCTTCACCTCCTCCATGAGCAACACACCATCCTTCAAGGTCAGGGTTTTCATGGGGGTCATCACGGAGTTGAGGTAATGGTTCACAATGCCTCCCTTGGGTGGATCTTCTCCCCTAGGTTGGATCCGGAGCTTGACATGGCTAAACCCTGGCAGACAGAAACAAGAGAAACAAAGATCGCGCGAGAACTCTCAGTGCGGGATTAGATCGACAAAAGGGGGTATATATTGATGGGTTTTAGGGTAAGACGAAGTGTCGGAGTCGAAAACGAGACGGAACGGGACTCCGAGGTGGAAAAGGGGTACCTCCACGCGGCCAAGGAATCTGGCCGCGTGTGGGGTCCTCTTTTCCCCCTCGAGGTCCAATTCCTTCCAATTTTCTTGTCCCACACGTTAATTTCCATAAAAAATGAGTTCCGTAAGTTTTCACGCAATTCCGAGAAACTTCCAAACACAATAATTGTAAATTATTGAATTTGAGTTTTTGAAACTGCAGGATCCCTTACAATTACCTCCTCCGGTGTCATTAACTTTATCTCCTCGATGGTTCCTATGAAGCACTTTCCTGCAATATAATGTTTTAGGCGTTGTCCATTGACCACATGAGGTTTACCTTTCATATCACCGTGAAGACGGATGGCCCCCGAACGGTATACCTCCTGTACTACCAATGGACCCTGCCATTTTGAAGCTAATTTCCATGCAGAAAACTTAAAACAAGAGTTGTACAATAGGACTTGATCACCTACTTTAAATTCCTTTCTTTAAATTTTCTTGTCATGCCAAATTTTAACTTTCTCTTTAAACAAGTTTGCACTTTCATATGCTTCATTCCTCCATTCATCTAATAGATTTAGGTCAATCAATCTCTTCTCCCCCGCTGTTTTTAAATCAAAATTTAATTTCTTAATAGCCCATCTAGCTTTATGTTCTAATTCAACTGGTAAATGACATGCCTTTCCATAATTTATAAGGAGACATACCCATAGGATTTTTATAAGCAGTTCTATAAGCCCACAATGCATCATTAATTTTAAGTGGCCAATCAGATCTAGCTCTCTTTACTGTTTTCTCTAAAATAAGTTTAATTTCCCTATTACTTAATTCAACTTGTCCACTAGTTTGAGGATGATAGGGTGATGCAATTCCATGATTAACATTATATTTTGCCAATGTTTTTCTAAGAACACCATGCATAAAATAAGATCCACCATCAGTAATTAAAAATCTAGGAACACCAAATCTAGGGAAAATAATTTCTTTAAGCATTTGCATGGCTGTGGCATGGTCTGCACTCTTAGTAGGAATTTGTTCTACCCATTTTGTAACATAATCAACAACAACCAAAATGTGAGTATGTTTTGTACTAGATGCAGGAAATGGTCCCATAAAGTCAAAACCCCACACATCAAATGGTTCGAGTGGTAATGTATAGTTCATAGGTATTTCATTCCTTCTACCAATGTTTCCTACTCTTTGACATTTATCACAAGTTTTAATATATTCAGCACAATCCTTGAATAGAGTAGGCCAATAAAAACCACATTGTAATACCTTTGCTGAAGTACGATCTCCTGCATGATGTCCTCCATAGGGACTGTCATGACAATCTCTTATAATAGCCTGTTGTTCATGCTCAGGTACACAACGTCTAATAATTCCATCAACACTTTTCTTATACAAGAATGGATCATCCCAAAAATAATGTCTAAGATCATAAAAGAATTTCTTTCTTTGCTGGTAAGTAAATTGTGGTGGCATAACTTTCCCAACAATAAAATTTGCATAATTAGCAAACCAAGGAGATGCAACTTTAGCACTAGAAACACTAACAAGGGCAAGTTGTTCATTAGCAAAACTATCATTAATAGGAATAGGATCATCAGGTATATTTTCCATTCTAGAAAGATGATCAGCTACGGGATTATCTTCTCCTTTCCTATCTACTATGTGTAAATGAAATTCTTGCAACAAAAGTACCCATCTTATTAGCCTAGGCTTAGCATCTTTCTTATTCATCAAATATTTAATAGCAGAATGATCAGAGTGCACAGTGACTTTTGAATCAATTATGTAAGATCTAAATTTATCACATGCAAATATTACCGCTAAAAATTCTTTTTCAGTTGTAGCATAATTTCTTTGAGCACCATCTAGTGTTTTACTAGCATAGTAAATAACATTCAATTTCTTATCAACCCTTTGGCCTAAAACAGCTCCAACTGCATAATCACTAGCATCACACATAATTTCAAAGGGCAAGTTCCAATCAGGAGGTTGAATAATAGGTGCAGTTATTAAGGCTTTCTTTAAAACATTAAAGGATTCTATGCAATCATCATTAAAAGAAAACGGAACATCCTTTTGCAAAAGATTGGTTAGAGGCTTTGATATTTTAGAGAAATCTTTAATGAACCTACGATAAAACCCTGCATGACCGAGAAAACTTCTTATACCTTTGATGTCTCTTGGATATGGTAATTTCTCAATAGCTTCAATTTTTGCTGGGTCAACTTCTATTCCTCTTCCAGAAATACGATGCCCAAGAACAATTCCCTCTGTTACCATAAAGTGACACTTCTCCCAATTAAGAACAAGGTGTTGGTCTTCACAACGCTGCAAAACTTTGTTAAGGTTGAACAAGCAATTATCGAAAGAAGTACCATACACCGAAAAATCATCCATAAAGACTTCCACTATCTTTTCAATATAATCAGCAAATATAGCATTCATGCATATCTGAAAAGTAGCAGGCGCATTACATAAACTAAAAGGCATTCTCCTATAAGCAAATGTACCATATGCGCAAGTAAAGTGGTATTTTCCTGATCATCACTATGAACTGGAATTTGAGAGAAGCCTGAATACCCATCTAAATAACAAAAGTGAGAATGTTTAGATAATCTCTCTAGCATTTGATCAATAAAGGGAAATGGATAATGGTCCTTACGAGTTGCTTTATTTAATTTTCTATAATCAATGCACATTCTATAACCAACAACAGTACGTTGAGCAACAAGTTCATCATCTTTATTAGGAACCACAGTAATTCCACCTTTCTTAGGAACACAATGAACATGACTAACCCATTTAGTATCAGCTATAGGATAAATAATACCAGCCTCTATGAGTCGAATTACCTCCTTTCTTACCACTTCCTTCATTTTTGGATGTAGACGGCGTTGGAAATCAACAACAGGTTTAGCATCTTCTTCCAAATTAATTTTATGCATACATAGAGCTGGACTTATGCCCTTAAGATCATCAAGAGAATAACCAATAGCCTTACGGTGAGCTTTAAGCACATCAAGTAATTTCTCTTCTTCCTCAGCTGAAAGGTTAGCACTAATAATAGCAGGATATATATTTTTCTTATCCAAGTATGCATATTTCAGATTTTCAGGCAAAGGCTTTAATTCAAAACTAGGATCTCCTTTAGGAGGTGGGAGTACTCCTAGATTATCAGGTGGGATATGCAATTGTAATTGTGGAGGTTGCTGCCATAATATTTGTTCTAAAGCTTCTTTTTCTGCATCATTAAATGGCTCTTCCTGATTAAGCATATAACGGTCCACCACGTCTGATGAAGCTACAGCTATATGAGCAAGAGTTTCAATTATATCTTTAGATTTTGGTTCTTTCTTAGCAGGTTTATCAGCAAATTTAGAAAAATTAAATTCAAGTTTCTCTCCAGCACATTCAATAAACACCCTTTCTCTAGGCAAATCAATTTCAGCACCAACAGTATGTAAGAAAGGTCTACCAAATATAATAGGACAGAAAGAATCTTGTGGACAACCAAGCACAATAAAATCAGTAGGATATTTTATTTTCCCTACCAATACTTCAACATCTCTAACAATTACAAAGGGACTAATATAATCTTTATTAGCAAGCTGAATGGTCATACCTGTTTCTTCCATGGTGATAGGATCAATATCAGGCTTAATTTCTTGATTGAGAGAATATGGAATGACACTAATGCTTGCTCCAATATCACATAAACCATGATAACAAGAAGTCCCAATAGAGCATGATATAATTGGCTTACCAACTTTGGATGAATTCCCTTTAATAACTTTGGTAGCATCTTCACATAAATAAACATCAACATGATCTTCTTCATTTAATTGCTTAATAATAGAGACTTGGTTCTTGAATTCCACCTGTTCTTTAGGTTGAGAACATCTCTTTGTACTTTTGTCAGCAACAGCAATAAGCAAATTCTCTTTAACTTTTTCAGGATAGGGAGGTGGTTCAATATATTCTTCTATTACTACAGATGACACTGTTGTTTCTTTAATAAATTTAGGGACAACAATAGAAGATTTAACAGGTTCAACATAATAATCAAAGCCACTTTTAGGAATTCGAATGTGCTCAGCAAATTTCTTAGCTATTTCAATTGCAACATATGGATCAAGACCAAAATCTTTAATAACATTCTTGAACAAAACAGAACTAGAGAAACTTTCTACACATGAATATCCATAATCAAAATAAGCTTCATTACCTTTGTCTAGGTCCCAATATTCAGAGTTCTTCGAAATAATTTCCAATAAATTTCAAGCTTCTTCTGCAGTATTATTTGTAAAGCTTCCACCAGATGAACCATCCAAATATTGCTTTAGCCTATCAGGTAGTCTCACATAAAAGTTTATCAATATAAGTTTATTTGTGAGATCATGACAAGGATTCTTACGAAGGAGGTCCTTAAGCCTCCCCCAAGCTTGAGTAATACTCTCTCCAAGGTGTGGCCAAAAATTAAATATAAAGCAACGGTTCTCATAAGCCTATTTAGGACTAAAATATTTAAGAAAGAAAACCTTCATCAAAGTATCCCAATTATGTGTAATTTCTTCATCCAGGGACATATACCATTTTCGAGCATCACCAGTTAAGGACTGGTACAATAACTTGCATTTTACCTCCTCCTCAGAAATAGCCTTGAGCCTAATTAGCCCACATATATCCTCAATAGCCCGTATGTGATCACTTGCAGCCTTTGTTCCATCCCCTGCAAAATACTCATTCCTAACACCTTTAACAAATTCAAGGGGAATAATATAACCATCATCATGAGGTGCTTTTTCAACAACTTTAGGTTTAATAGCATAAGCACTCTCATATAAAGCAAGTTTCAGCGAAGCATCTCTCATAAAAGCCATAATAATAACAGGATGCAACAACAAGTAAAATTCAGCTTTCAAGTTTCCTTACCAAACTTCTTACCAATAGCGCTATGCTCCCTGGTAACGGCGCCAGAAAAGTGTCTTGATGGCTCCCAAGTGCAGGAGATCAATTGTAGTACTTTTTGAATTACAAAAGTTGTCGAACCCACGAGGAGCAGAAGGAACTGGTAAGTAGAATAGCAAAGCAATAATAAAAGCAACAAGTGTTTTTGTGTTTTAATTGTGTAGTGCAAGTAAAGTCAAATGCGGAAAGTAAATTGCAACAAGTAGTAGGTCTCAATGAGAGACAAAGCCCAATCCTCTAATGCGCAAGAGGACAAGCTCAAGTGTGTGTTTGTGTCTTATATGTGGAAAACGTTCCCGAGGGCTGCACGGATTTAGCTGGCATAGTGATTCATTGCATAACATGTTTGTATATCTTGTCTAGTTTTAATCTTCTTCGGACGGAGCCACAAATAGGAATAGCTAAATAAATAAACTATCACCCCTTATGATGGATCACGTGGCCAATTAAATGACAGCACGAGAATTATTAAGACATGCTGTCCCACCATAGCCTTACGCTCTAAGGTCCCCGATACAAGTACCCTCATAATGCAATTCAACGACTCTGTCTCAAGTTCCTGTCATCTAAAGACATCATCACGTCACTACACTACGGTGTTCTCCTATGAGCCCATGTAGGTGAAGTGTTGTACAATCGACGTTCGTACAACACCATCATAGAATCACATAAAAGATAAATACTAGACCAAATAACAACTCATCTCATGTAACAAATCATTGCCAATTCATCCTATGCCCTCAAAAACATGCGGGAACTACTCACAACGTGCAAACATGATCATGTATGGTGACATATGTGGTACAACACAATCTGAAACAATGGATCCACCACCAAATAATGACAAGTACTCACTCCCAAACATGCAACGGAGTACAATAACACGTATCTAGGGTGTAGCAATGATCAAACTATGAGGGGAACGGAGTGGATCACGGTGATGGTGATGGTGGAGATGCAGGTGCTGGTGAGGATGGTGATGGAGATGCCTCCTCCCACGCCAAGGAGGAGATGGGGATGAAGAAGGGGATGATTTCCCCCTTCTCCGGAGCAGCAGGATCTGTCTCCCCCACGGAGAGTTTCGAGAGTTTCGGCGCCCTGGCGGCTCCGTCTCGTCTCGGGAAAATTAGGGTGTTCGTTTTCGGGGAAGACGGAGTCGTCAGCAAAAAGACCTCGGGGAGGAGGTGATGTGGGCCCATTTGGGGGCCCCACACGCGGCCAGGGAATCTGGCCGCGTGGGCTACCCCCTTTTGGGCCTCCTGGCCCTCCTCCTTTGTGTCTTGTGCCCACGGCCTTTCTCCCGAAGAAAAACTGACAGGGTTTCTTTCCTTTCGCAATTTGGATACATGTAGCTCCTGAAACATCAAAAACATGAAAACAGGTGTTTTCTGACACCCAGAAATTAAATACCAAAAATAGGGACTTTGTAGGAAAGTCCCATAAAATCATCTAAAACATGCAAAACAATGACATAACATTGATAAAACATCCCAATAATGCCTATATGGAGGGTATAAATGATGATATAAAATGCATGTATCAACTCCCCCAAGTTTAAACCTTTGCTTGTCCTCGAGTAAATAAGGACATAGATCATTACATGCATCTATGGACTTATGGTTGATAAACAAATACGGGCATTGTATCATCATCATGTTCAGTTATAATGCAAGATGAATGAATAGAACTCATACACATAAGGATAACATATTCGAAGCTCTAGCAAACACCCCATACTTTTGAAAGCAAATAACCATTGTATGTTGGACAATCGAATTATACTCTTTAATTTGGAAAAAGATAAATGAGTAGAGGTAAAACATGATCAAGTCTCATTTAGTTTCCAAACTATTCATCTTAAATTACTAATTGTAATGTGGCATCCATTGGGCTAAGACTCTCATTGCCCCTTTATCATTAGCATCTTAATTTACGAATGTTGAAGTAATGTGGTTGACAAGGTGTTGGTTGAATGTCTCATGCCCCGTGAGTGTGAAAACCTACTCCATGATTACTCAACTTAAGATTCCTAATAAGCTTTGTACAATCATAATAAGTATTAATGACATCATAGAGAATTGCAAAGAGGTACCTCTTGCCCCATGACATAGAAACCAGCCCATGTCACAATAACAAGATGAACAAACGGAGTAGACTCATCATCCTTTTTTATTTCATTCACTATAGGCATAGCTTCTTATTTTATTGTAGGATGTGTTTGTAGAGTCCACTCTAGCTGTAAGTAAATTTCCACCATGATCAAGCATGGCTTGGGTTAGCGGCCCAATGCAATTTCTCTAGTCATATATACTTACTCATTAAAACTTACTATTCCTCTATTTCATTTCGGCATGGCAGGAGTCCAAAAACAAAAGCACATGACATCAACTAAATATAAAATTTCTTTGTGCAATGTTGAAAGCTTTTCACGTGATGCACGTGTTAGCCAACTGCCAACCAAAATCCTTGTCAAACGCAAAACTTTTAGCTCCCATTAATGGGTCATGTTTGTTAAGTGCAATATAAATAAATGTGTGCATTCAAAAGTTCGTGAGAGTCTTATCCCAGATTCAGCCCATTCCAATTAATAACATAAGCATCTTAATTTAGAGCCTAAATGAAACTATAACATGGTGAACATGCTCGGAATAGCCATTAAGCTAATAGATAGATAGTGGATTTATGTCATATTGAGATAATTCTACAATTGTCCAACACACTCAAGTTAATTAATTTCAAGGCAAGATGTGATTGAAACCTCTAAATATGCCATGCTAATTTGCATGAGTGTTACCCATAAATCCCCAAAACAAGGGAATCATGGATGACACCATACTTTATTATTCATTGATAAACCATAAGACGGGGATGCATGATAACGCTCAATGAGCTCACTCAAGCCTAAACAAAAACGATAACTAGATAATAAAAGCAAGACACACCAAAACTAGATAGACATGATAAAGCTGATAAAAGACGGGGGATAGGTGAAACTCCCCCAAGCCTAGATGGTTGCGGTAATTTCTTCATTCTCCCTTCTTCTCGTACTCAGCCCACCACTCTTTCTTCTTCTTGTCGTAATCTTCCTTCCACTCTTCCTGCTTCCATGGAAAAGGCCTTCCAGTATGGAAGGACATGGGTGGATCATTGTACCTGAGAGTGGAAGCTTCTGCAATCTTCTTGAAACGTTCTTCATACTCACAGTTCTGGTTCTCCATGTCCCACATCAGAGCTTGGTACCTATCCATCTCTGATATGACACGCAGATACCTAGTCCCCAGGTCCTTGATCCTCTCCTCGTACTCCCCTATGTTCTTCTCCAGCTCCAGATTCATGAAGTGGTGGGCATCAAGGCTGCGTTCAACAATAGAGTTATACCTGAAAACTGTTTGTTCCAGAGCCTCCAGCCTCTCCTCCAGCGTGCCTTCGGTCTTGGGAGCCTTCACCTCCTCCATGAGCAACACACCATCCTTCAAGGTCAGGGTTTTCATGGGGGTCATCACGGAGTTGAGGTAATGGTTCACAATGCCTCCCTTGGGTGGATCTTCTCCCCTAGGTTGGATCCGGAGCTTGACATGGCTAAACCCTGGCAGACAGAAACAAGAGAAACAAAGATCGCGCGAGAACTCTCAGTGCGGGATTAGATCGACAAAAGGGGGTATATATTGATGGGTTTTAGGGTAAGACGAAGTGTCGGAGTCGAAAACGAGACGGAACGGGACTCCGAGGTGGAAAAGGGGTACCTCCACGCGGCCAAGGAATCTGGCCGCGTGTGGGGTCCTCTTTTCCCCCTCGAGGTCCAATTCCTTCCAATTTTCTTGTCCCACACGTTAATTTCCATAAAAAATGAGTTCCGTAAGTTTTCACGCAATTCCGAGAAACTTCCAAACACAATAATTGTAAATTATTGAATTTGAGTTTTTGAAACTGCAGGATCCCTTACAATTACCTCCTCCGGTGTCATTAACTTTATCTCCTCGATGGTTCCTATGAAGCACTTTCCTGCAATATAATGTTTTAGGCGTTGTCCATTGACCACATGAGGTTTACCTTTCATATCACCGTGAAGACGGATGGCCCCCGAACGGTATACCTCCTGTACTACCAATGGACCCTGCCATTTTGAAGCTAATTTCCATGCAGAAAACTTAAAACAAGAGTTGTACAATAGGACTTGATCACCTACTTTAAATTCCTTTCTTTAAATTTTCTTGTCATGCCAAATTTTAACTTTCTCTTTAAACAAGTTTGCACTTTCATATGCTTCATTCCTCCATTCATCTAATAGATTTAGGTCAATCAATCTCTTCTCCCCCGCTGTTTTTAAATCAAAATTTAATTTCTTAATAGCCCATCTAGCTTTATGTTCTAATTCAACTGGTAAATGACATGCCTTTCCATAATTTATAAGGAGACATACCCATAGGATTTTTATAAGCAGTTCTATAAGCCCACAATGCATCATTAATTTTAAGTGGCCAATCAGATCTAGCTCTCTTTACTGTTTTCTCTAAAATAAGTTTAATTTCCCTATTACTTAATTCAACTTGTCCACTAGTTTGAGGATGATAGGGTGATGCAATTCCATGATTAACATTATATTTTGCCAATGTTTTTCTAAGAACACCATGCATAAAATAAGATCCACCATCAGTAATTAAAAATCTAGGAACACCAAATCTAGGGAAAATAATTTCTTTAAGCATTTGCATGGCTGTGGCATGGTCTGCACTCTTAGTAGGAATTTGTTCTACCCATTTTGTAACATAATCAACAACAACCAAAATGTGAGTATGTTTTGTACTAGATGCAGGAAATGGTCCCATAAAGTCAAAACCCCACACATCAAATGGTTCGAGTGGTAATGTATAGTTCATAGGTATTTCATTCCTTCTACCAATGTTTCCTACTCTTTGACATTTATCACAAGTTTTAATATATTCAGCACAATCCTTGAATAGAGTAGGCCAATAAAAACCACATTGTAATACCTTTGCTGAAGTACGATCTCCTGCATGATGTCCTCCATAGGGACTGTCATGACAATCTCTTATAATAGCCTGTTGTTCATGCTCAGGTACACAACGTCTAATAATTCCATCAACACTTTTCTTATACAAGAATGGATCATCCCAAAAATAATGTCTAAGATCATAAAAGAATTTCTTTCTTTGCTGGTAAGTAAATTGTGGTGGCATAACTTTCCCAACAATAAAATTTGCATAATTAGCAAACCAAGGAGATGCAACTTTAGCACTAGAAACACTAACAAGGGCAAGTTGTTCATTAGCAAAACTATCATTAATAGGAATAGGATCATCAGGTATATTTTCCATTCTAGAAAGATGATCAGCTACGGGATTATCTTCTCCTTTCCTATCTACTATGTGTAAATGAAATTCTTGCAACAAAAGTACCCATCTTATTAGCCTAGGCTTAGCATCTTTCTTATTCATCAAATATTTAATAGCAGAATGATCAGAGTGCACAGTGACTTTTGAATCAATTATGTAAGATCTAAATTTATCACATGCAAATATTACCGCTAAAAATTCTTTTTCAGTTGTAGCATAATTTCTTTGAGCACCATCTAGTGTTTTACTAGCATAGTAAATAACATTCAATTTCTTATCAACCCTTTGGCCTAAAACAGCTCCAACTGCATAATCACTAGCATCACACATAATTTCAAAGGGCAAGTTCCAATCAGGAGGTTGAATAATAGGTGCAGTTATTAAGGCTTTCTTTAAAACATTAAAGGATTCTATGCAATCATCATTAAAAGAAAACGGAACATCCTTTTGCAAAAGATTGGTTAGAGGCTTTGAAATTTTAGAGAAATCTTTAATGAACCTACGATAAAACCCTGCATGACCGAGAAAACTTCTTATACCTTTGATGTCTCTTGGATATGGTAATTTCTCAATAGCTTCAATTTTTGCTGGGTCAACTTCTATTCCTCTTCCAGAAATACGATGCCCAAGAACAATTCCCTCTGTTACCATAAAGTGACACTTCTCCCAATTAAGAACAAGGTGTTGGTCTTCACAACGCTGCAAAACTTTGTTAAGGTTGAACAAGCAATTATCGAAAGAAGTACCATACACCGAAAAATCATCCATAAAGACTTCCACTATCTTTTCAATATAATCAGCAAATATAGCATTCATGCATCTCTGAAAAGTAGCAGGCGCATTACATAAACTAAAAGGCATTCTCCTATAAGCAAATGTACCATATGCGCAAGTAAAGTGGTATTTTCCTGATCATCACTATGAACTGGAATTTGAGAGAAGCCTGAATACCCATCTAAATAACAAAAGTGAGAATGTTTAGATAATCTCTCTAGCATTTGATCAATAAAGGGAAATGGATAATGGTCCTTACGAGTTGCTTTATTTAATTTTCTATAATCAATGCACATTCTATAACCAACAACAGTACGTTGAGCAACAAGTTCATCATCTTTATTAGGAACCACAGTAATTCCACCTTTCTTAGGAACACAATGAACATGACTAACCCATTTAGTATCAGCTATAGGATAAATAATACCAGCCTCTATGAGTCGAATTACCTCCTTTCTTACCAGTTCCTTCATTTTTGGATGTAGACGGCGTTGGAAATCAACAACAGGTTTAGCATCTTCTTCCAAATTAATTTTATGCATACATAGAGCTGGACTTATGCCCTTAAGATCATCAAGAGAATAACCAATAGCCTTACGGTGAGCTTTAAGCACATCAAGTAATTTCTCTTCTTCCTCAGCTGAAAGGTTAGCACTAATAATAGCAGGATATATATTTTTCTTATCCAAGTATGCATATTTCAGATTTTCAGGCAAAGGCTTTAATTCAAAACTAGGATCTCCTTTAGGAGGTGGGAGTACTCCTAGATTATCAGGTGGGATATGCAATTGTAATTGTGGAGGTTGCTGCCATAATATTTGTTCTAAAGCTTCTTTTTCTGCATCATTAAATGGCTCTTCCTGATTAAGCATATAACGTTCCACCACGTCTGATGAAGCTATAGCTATATGAGCAAGAGTTTCAATTATATCTTTAGATTTTGGTTCTTTCTTAGCAGGTTTATCAGCAAATTTAGAAAAATTAAATTCAAGTTTCTCTCCAGCACATTCAATAAACACCCTTTCTCTAGGCAAATCAATTTCAGCACCAACAGTATGTAAGAAAGGTCTACCAAATATAATAGGACAGAAAGAATCTTGTGGACAACCAAGCACAATAAAATCAGTAGGATATTTTATTTTCCCTACCAATACTTCAACATCTCTAACAATTACAAAGGGACTAATATAATCTTTATTAGCAAGCTGAATGGTCATACCTGTTTCTTCCATGGTGATAGGATCAATATCAGGCTTAATTTCTTGATTGAGAGAATATGGAATGACACTAATGCTTGCTCCAATATCACATAAACCATGATAACAAGAAGTCCCAATAGAGCATGATATAATTGGCTTACCAACTTTGGATGAATTCCCTTTAATAACTTTGGTAGCATCTTCACATAAATAAACATCAACATGATCTTCTTCATTTAATTGCTTAATAATAGAGACTTGGTTCTTGAATTCCACCTGTTCTTTAGGTTGAGAACATCTCTTTGTACTTTTGTCAGCAACAGCAATAAGCAAATTCTCTTTAACTTTTTCAGGATAGGGAGGTGGTTCAATATATTCTTCTATTACTACAGATGACACTGTTGTTTCTTTAATAAATTTAGGGACAACAATAGAAGATTTAACAGGTTCAACATAATAATCAAAGCCACTTTTAGGAATTCGAATGTGCTCAGCAAATTTCTTAGCTATTTCAATTGCAACATATGGATCAAGACCAAAATCTTTAATAACATTCTTGAACAAAACAGAACTAGAGAAACTTTCTACACATGAATATCCATAATCAAAATAAGCTTCATTACCTTTGTCTAGGTCCCAATATTCAGAGTTCTTCGAAATAATTTCCAATAAATTTCAAGCTTCTTCTGCAGTATTATTTGTAAAGCTTCCACCAGATGAACCATCCAAATATTGCTTTAGCCTATCAGGTAGTCTCACATAAAAGTTTATCAATATAAGTTTATTTGTGAGATCATGACAAGGATTCTTACGAAGGAGGTCCTTAAGCCTCCCCCAAGCTTGAGTAATACTCTCTCCAAGGTGTGGCCAAAAATTAAATATAAAGCAACGGTTCTCATAAGCCTATTTAGGACTAAAATATTTAAGAAAGAAAACCTTCATCAAAGTATCCCAATTATGTGTAATTTCTTCATCCAGGGACATATACCATTTTCGAGCATCACCAGTTAAGGACTGGTACAATAACTTGCATTTTACCTCCTCCTCAGAAATAGCCTTGAGCCTAATTAGCCCACATATATCCTCAATAGCCCGTATGTGATCACTTGCAGCCTTTGTTCCATCCCCTGCAAAATACTCATTCCTAACACCTTTAACAAATTCAAGGGGAATAATATAACCATCATCATGAGGTGCTTTTTCAACAACTTTAGGTTTAATAGCATAAGCACTCTCATATAAAGCAAGTTTCAGCGAAGCATCTCTCATAAAAGCCATAATAATAACAGGATGCAACAACAAGTAAAATTCAGCTTTCAAGTTTCCTTACCAAACTTCTTACCAATAGCGCTATGCTCCCTGGTAACGGCGCCAGAAAAGTGTCTTGATGGCTCCCAAGTGCAGGAGATCAATTGTAGTACTTTTTGAATTACAAAAGTTGTCGAACCCACGAGGAGCAGAAGGAACTGGTAAGTAGAATAGCAAAGCAATAATAAAAGCAACAAGTGTTTTTGTGTTTTAATTGTGTAGTGCAAGTAAAGTCAAATGCGGAAAGTAAATTGCAACAAGTAGTAGGTCTCAATGAGAGACAAAGCCCAATCCTCTAATGCGCAAGAGGACAAGCTCAAGTGTGTGTTTGTGTCTTATATGTGGAAAACGTTCCCGAGGGCTGCACGGATTTAGCTGGCATAGTGATTCATTGCATAACATGTTTGTATATCTTGTCTAGTTTTAATCTTCTTCGGACGGAGCCACAAATAGGAATAGCTAAATAAATAAACTATCACCCCTTATGATGGATCACGTGGCCAATTAAATGACAGCACGAGAATTATTAAGACATGCTGTCCCACCATAGCCTTACGCTCTAAGGTCCCCGATACAAGTACCCTCATAATGCAATTCAACGACTCTGTCTCAAGTTCCTGTCATCTAAAGACATCATCACGTCACTACACTACGGTGTTCTCCTATGAGCCCATGTAGGTGAAGTGTTGTACAATCGACGTTCGTACAACACCATCATAGAATCACATAAAAGATAAATACTAGACCAAATAACAACTCATCTCATGTAACAAATCATTGCCAATTCATCCTATGCCCTCAAAAACATGCGGGAACTACTCACAACGTGCAAACATGATCATGTATGGTGACATATGTGGTAGAACACAATCTGAAACAATGGATCCACCACCAAATAATGACAAGTACTCACTCCCAAACATGCAACGGAGTACAATAACACGTATCTAGGGTGTAGCAATGATCAAACTATGAGGGGAACGGAGTGGATCACGGTGATGGTGATGGTGGAGATGCAGGTGCTGGTGAGGATGGTGATGGAGATGCCTCCTCCCACGCCAAGGAGGAGATGGGGATGAAGATAGGGATGATTTCCCCCTTCTCCGGAGCTCCAGAACAGCAGGATCTGTCGCCCGCACGGAGATTTCGAGAGTTTTGGCGCCTTGGCGGTTCCGTCTCGTCTCGGGAAAATTAGGGTGTTCGTTTTCGAGGAAGACGGAGTCGTCAGCCAAAAGACCTCGGGGAGGAGGTGCTATGGGCCCATTTGGGGGCCCCACACGCGGCCAGGGAATCTGGCCGAGTGGGCTACCCCCTTTTGGGCCTCCTGGCCCTCCTCCTTTGTGTCTTGTGCCCACGGCCTTTCTCCCGAAGAAAAACTGACAGGGTTTCTTTCCTTTCGCAATTTGGATACCTGTAACTCCTGAAACATCAAAAACATGAAAACAGGTGTTTTCTGACACCCAGAAATTAAATACCAAAAATAGGGACTTTGTAGGAAAGTCCCATAAAATCATCTAAAACATGCAAAATAATGACATAACATTGATAAAACATCCCAATAATGCCTATATGGAGGGTATAAATGATGATATAAAATGCACGTATCAACGAGCACATTCGTCGCTACATGTACTTGCTCGATAGAGAGTATAGCAGCAGTTGGTCGATTATTCGGAGGGTTCCTTACCATGTGAGCTATGACCCTGTGAGGGTTTCTTATCTATGGATGTGTAGCACCCGCGACTCAGCACCCCGCGGCTTAGGACCCGGTCGGAGTTAATTAGTTTGAGAGATGTCACGAGGCTATGTATAAGTGATATTATTCGATCGTGATGTATTAGGGTTAAATAAAATGAACCCGAGCTATGTAACTCTCGGTGTGTATTGATACGTTTAAATATTTCATGAATATGTTGCTCTTTTTGTGTATTATTGATGGCTAGGTTGAGACTCCAAGTGCATAGTGTGTGGCTAGTGGCAAGCCTTCTTCCCCACGAGGGTGACTCGAGGGTTTATATCGAACTCTTGGGGAGCCAGTATTTCAGCAGTTGTCTTCCAAGCTTCCTCCAGGATCCTGCAAACAAGTAGATAATTTTGTGCCCTCAACCTCACCAAGTGGTTGTCAAGCACAAGGTGTCAGACTTCTAAATTGCAATGCAAAACTGAAAGTAAATGTGCAATAATTAAATCTACTACTAAATGCAAATGAGAAAATAAATATGCAATTGGTTGTTTTTGTATTTTTGTGATGCAAGTGGTGATGGAGATAATGTAAATTCGAATTGTAGATGCAAGTAAAGTACAGTGCAAGTAAAGTAAATTGCAGCAAAGTAACTAGAGTGTTTTCTTATAATTAAAATAGGACCGGGGTTCATGGTTTCACACTTGCATTCTCTCAAATAAAGTGGTAGACGGTGGACATAAAGAATTACATGTGAGATTACAATAACATGTTTAACATTGAGTACTTTCATATGGTCATCACGTCTAGCATAGAGATCCCTACGGTCATATTGATCCCTCTTATACACCACCAAGATGCGAAATAAATCATAACACCTCGATAATTGAGGAAAAACCAGAGTATAGCTTTAGGCAATGTGACATGAAGTTGAAGTAAGAACTTGCTAGATCTAGTCATGGATATTGATTAGTGTCACTTCAAATCCCCGGTAACAAGTTACTCCTTTTTATCCCTAGTGAGGTAACTAAGAAAGGTTTAACAAAACCTAAGTGGATCGCTGAACTTCTGTCACTTTCACAGCACTAGCCACCCCCCGTTACTCCAACTAATGCACCCATCACCCCACACACGCTCTCAAGAACTAGATTGATCAGAGCTAGCAAATAAGAACGGGGTACATAAGATACATCTACTCAAATAACTCAAGAGAAACAATTGCAATCTCAGATTCAATAACTCATAGAAAAGATCCACCACATAGGAATTACAACGATGCCCGTAATCATGTGAGGCAGCTCATACGGATCTAATTAGTGAAGCACATAGAGAGAGATACAAGTGCTACTTCCACAAACCCATAGCCCTAGGGTGGACTACCCCTCTTCATGGAGATGTCGATGGAGATGACGTTGGAGGGGTAGGAGATCACACCGGCGGCGCTCCGCCGGAGTTTTCCCCCTCCAATCTGGAACTTCTAGTCTCTGTTTTGGTGTTTCGGCGTTTCGGCGGCGCTCTCCTCCGTAAGGGTACGGGGGATCCTTTTTATAGTCGGTTTTAGGTCAAGACGGAGTCGGTAAGTCGAAGATGGAAGGAATTGGGGCCACAGGGGCCAAAAGGGGGCCTCTCACGCGTCCAAGGAATCTGACCGCGTGGAGGGTCCTCTTTTGGGCCTCCTTGCCCAATTCTCGTGGATCCTTCGCCCGCAAGTCTTCTCCTTCCAAGAAAATGACCCCCGCAGATTTTCAGGTGATTTTGCGGAAGTTTGCCCCCTGAAACGTCAAAAATATAGAAAACGGGGTTTCTGACAGGCAGGGTTAATTCCATAAAAGTTGGGGGACTTTGTAATTTAACCCCAAAATACTATAAACATTGAATTATACCCTTATATGATGCAATATGTAATAGAAAACCATGTGAAAATATGCAAAATTCATCTATGCATTTTACATGCATCAACATCCCAAAGCTTAACCCATGCTCGTTCTCGAGTATGAAGGTGATAAAACTAAGATGAGTTTTGCATATTGAAACAATCATGGGATATCAAGGAGGATTATTCATGCTACATATAATCAAATGATTAATACTAGAAATGAGTAGCAATATACAATTCATGTTGTAAGAAATATCAAATATGCAAGCAAAGATGCTTCATGAAAGTTCACAAAGTGTATAATGAAATAAAAGCACTATGGACCAAATGTATACACAAAATGAAAAATAAAATCCTATATTGGTCAAAGAATAGCATAATGGAAAATCGAAAATATGGTGGACACTTTGGAGAAAATTGAGTAGAGGTAAAACATGATCAAGTCTTATTTAGCCTCTAAAATATTCAACTAAAATTACTAATTGAAATGTGGTATCCATTGATCTAGGACTCTCATTGCCCCTTTATCACTAGCATCTTAAAATTGTGAGTATTGAAGTAATGAGAATGACAAGGTGGTTGAAAGCCTCATGCCCCGTGAGTGTGAAAACCTACTCCATGATTACTCAACTTAAGATTCCTAATAAGCTTTGTACAATCATAATAAGTATTAATGACATCATAGAGAACCGCAAAGAGGTACCTCTTGCCCCATGACATGGAAACAAGCCCATGTTACAATGACAAGATGAACAAACGGAGTAGACTCATCATCCTTTTTATTTTCACTCACTATTAAGCATAGCTTCTTATTTTATTATAGGATGTGTTGTAGAGTCACTCAAGCTGTAAGTAAATTTCCACCATGATAAAGCATGGCTTGGGTTAGCGGCCCAATGCGTTTCTCTAGTCATATAGATACTTACTCATCAAAACTTACTATTCCTCTATTTCATTTTGGCATGGCAGGAGTCCAAAAACAAAAGTACATGATATCAACCAAATGTAAATTTTTTGTGCAATGTTGAAAGCTTTCCGGTGATACACGTTTATATCTAGCTCCCAACCACACACTTGTCAAACGCAAAACTTGTGGCTCCCATTATTGGGTCATGTTTATTAGATGCATAAAAAGTAAAGTGTGCCTTCAAAAGTTCGTGAGAGTCCTATCCCAAGTTCAACCCATGACAATTAATAAAGTGAATATCTTAATTTAGAACATAAATAACACAATAACATTGTGAACATACTCGGAATAGCAATGAAGGTAATGGGAAGATATGGTGGACTCACTGGAAATACTTGGCTAAGGAGTGTTGGAAACAAGTTTTTACTTGTTGGAATTTTTAAATTTTTGGGCTAGCAAGAGGGAGATAGGTGACCAGCTACTATGCATGCATATGTTCATAGAACTAATAATTTCATGAAAAACTAAATAAACCAGCAATTAACATCAAGGACATGAATAAGAGATAGCTCAAGATAACATTATTGCAAATTTCTACACATAAAAAGCCTATAAATCATGCAAACATATGTAGCTCTTCAAATCAACCATGGCATCCCTATTCCAAGTCATAATACTAGAATACAATACATTCCAACCCCAAACTCCAGTAGCTCAATCTCATATAAAATGATGGTGGTGGTCTTATCAAAACAAAAATAAAAACAAAAAATAGACGCTTCAAGTCTCTACGATAAATGCTTTGCTTAAAAAAACAGAAAGCAGACGTGTGCTAACCAAAAGAGTGTAGCTCCAGTGGGGTGTTCATCACATCCCAAAGCTTACGGCTTTCACCATTCTTGGATGTCTTGAGGCGCAGCTCCTCTATTCCATGTGAAAAAACTTCACAAAACATGTTTCTCCCATTCTTTTTCTGTGCGGTGAGATTAGCAAGGACAAACAAATCACATACTTGCTGTGCAAAATTCCAAATCAAATGCTCCAATAGATAGATAATAAGGTTAATTATGTTGTATGTTCACTCTCTTGCTTGAAATAATCATGGAAATTCGATTCCCAAGCCCAAAGAGTGCATAAAACAAAAGAAGGCAGAATCTGTCCAGAAAAGCAGCAGCAGCAAAACGAACGTTTTTCCCTAAGCTAGACTCGTCAAAAAATTAAGCTAATTTTTGTGCTTACAGAGGACGAAAATTTGCAAAACAAAATAAAAAATTAGCTAAATCCGACATACCAATAAAAAACGTAAAATCATACGGTGAGCAGACTCGTGCTGAAACAGAAATTTCATGCACTAGGATAGCAACTTATAAGTCCAAATGGGTTTGACTAGACTCTTTATTTAAAACTCCAGAATTAAAACAAAAAAACTAATCTCTTGAGACAGCAAGAGGACACTAGGAAAATCCAAACAAAAACAACCGGGTTGCCTCCCGTAAAGCGCTTTCTTTATAGCCATATAGCTAGGCTTTACTTACTTGATAATCAAGAGAGATAAAGCTCATGAGGGACCTTGTTCTTCAGCGTGCCCCTCTTCCTTGGGAAGTGCTCCATGATTTTCTTGTGAGGGAACTGAAACTTGACATTCCCTTCCTTGGAGTCTATGATTGCACCTGTAGTACGAAGAAAAGGTCTACCCAAAATAATAGGACTAGGGGATTTATCCCCCATATCCATAATAATGAAATCTAGAGTTACCAGTAAGGACAAATTCACTTGAGCACTTTTCTAAATTTTCTAGTTCTAGCAATTCATATAATTCTTTAGAGAGTACCGATACACTAGAACCTAGATCTAATATTGCATGGTGAATTTCTTTTCCAATTGAAACTAGCACCTTGGGGATCCATGCATCCCCAATCTTAGGAGGTATCATGGCCTCATTCTTGTACCTAGCAATTTTTTCTTGCAAGACATGATTAGCAATATAAGATCCAAAGCCAGGTTGATTAACATTTATAGTGGGATCACTAGCAAATTTTGTAGAGTAGCAATAAGTTGTTGCAAGCTACTTTTTTCTAAATCAAGCAATGGATCCTTAATTTCAGTAAGCATCATAATTTCCTCTACTTTACTCTCTAATATAGCTAGCATTCTTGATTCATGAGGACGAATTTCATCTTTGCTAGCAAGATAAGACATATATGGAAGTAAATATTCAGGGTACTTCACTATTTCATTCAAAGTTTCTTCTAAGCTAGTAGGGACATGCTCACTTGTATTCTCAGCAATATGATCAATATTTTCAATAATAGGAGCATCAATAGTAATAGAATTCATTCCTACACTAGGTTGTGCTTGTGGCTTTCCTGCTGACATGCTTAATAGAGTTGCTTGATTATCAGCTAATTTTGACAATGCTTTATCTAAATTCGAAGTTTGAAGTTGCAATCCTTTAATATAACTACTAATGGATGCAATAGACTTATTTAACTCATGTATCATAGCATTGTGACTAGCAACTTGTTCCATAAGCAATTTATTAGATTCAGAAATTTCACTAGAAGGCTTCCACTTATTTTCATTAGCATTAGGATATGGAACAAAAGGTTTATTTGGCACATAAGGAGGTTTACTATATGAATTGTAAGCATTACCAAAACCATTGATACCATAATTCCTAACAAAATTAACATCCACACTTTCAGAATTACTACCAACTAGCTCCTGCAAAGGCACATTCTCCATATTTTGTTTATTAATAAAAGCAAGAATAGTGTCCATTTTAGAAGAAAAATCATTGGTTTCTTCAATTGAGCTTATTTTCTTAGTGGGATTGGGTGCTCTTTCAGTATTCCATTGACTATAATTTTGCAATATGCTTTCTAATATGCTCTTAGCCTCACCTACAGTTTTACTCATAAAGGCGCCTCCAGCAGCAGAATCAAGTATATTTCTAGACTGTAGTTTAGACCATTATAAAAAGAGTGTAGTATGGTCCATTCATTTACTCCATGTGATGGGCATGTTCTAATCATTAATTTAATTCTATCCCATGCCATGCCTACATGTTCATTATCATTTTGCCTAAATGAGAGGATATTATTCCTATTTTGCAAATTTTTAACGGGAGGATAATATTTCTTAATGAAAGTTTCTTTTAAATCATCCCAAGACTTTATACTAGCTGTAGGTAGTGAAAGTAACCATTCTTTAGCCTTTCCTCTAAGTGAAAAAGTAAATAATTTCAGTTTTAAAACACTACTTTCCACATTTTTAAATTTTTGCATATCACATATTTCCATGAAATCATGAAGATGCATAGAGGCATCCTCCATAGCACTACCACCAAATTTCTCTCTAGTAATTAAATTCAATAAACTAGGACTTACTTCATAGCTTTCAGCTTGTATTTCAGGTGTCGTAATTGGCCTAGCAATGAATTGGTCATTGGGTGTATTTGTGTAGTCACTTAATTTAGTTCTATCACCCATTTTAACAGTTTTTATGTAGTTTTTAATTTTTTATGCAAAACTAAAAAGTAAAGTAACTAGGAAAATTCGAAATACTAAAATGAACTAGATAACTAAATGCAAAACTAAAATGCAAACTAAAATAAAATATGCAAGACAAAAAAAAACAAGAACAAGAACAAAACAAAAACAAAAAAGAGACAAGAAACAAAACAATCTACTTGAAAGAAGGTGGAGATAGAAAGGACGTTACTCACGTAGGTGCAACCTCCCCATGCTTAGGTGTTTGCACACCTTGTTGGTGATGAAGACTTCTTGTGAGCTCCCTTGGACAACTCCTTCACCTATGGCTCCCCGGCAACGGCGCCGGAAAAACGCTTGATGGCTAGGTTGAGACTCCAAGTGCAGAGTGTGTAGCAAGTGGCAAGCCTTCTTCCCCACGAGGGTGACTCGAGGCTTTCTATCGAACTCTTGGGGAGCCAGTATTTAAGCAGTTGTCTTCCAAGCTTCCTCCAGGATCCTGCAAACAAGTAGAGAATTTTGTGCCCTCAACCTCACCAAGTGGTTGTCAAGCACAAGGTGTGAGACTTCTAAATTGCAATGCAAAACTGAAAGTAAATGTACAATAATTAAATCTACTACTAAATGCAAATGAGAAAATAAATATGCAATTGATTGTTTTTGTACTTTTGTGATGCAAGTGGTGATGGAGATAATGTAAATTCGAATTGGAGATGCAAGTAAAGTAAAGTGAAAGTAAAGTAAATTGCAGCAAAGTAACTAGAGTGTTTTTTTATAATTAAAATAGGACCGGGGTTCATGGTTACACACTTGTATTCTCTCAAATAAAGTGGTAGACGGTGGACATAAAGAATTACATGTGAGATTACAATAACATGTTTAACATTGAGTACTTTCATATGGGCATCACGTCCTAGCATAGAGATCTCTACGGTCATATTGATCCCTCTTATACTCCACCAAGATGCGAAATAAATCATAACACCTCGATAATTAAGGAAAAACCGGAGTATAGCTTTAAGCAATGTGACATGAAGTTGAAGTAAGAACTTGCTAGATCTAGTCATGGAGATTGATTAGTGTCACTTCATATCCCCGGTAAAAAGGTACTCCTTTTTATCCCTAGTGAGGTAACTAAAAAAGGTTTAACAAAACCTAAGTGGACCGCTGAACTTCTGTCACTTTCACAGCAGTAGCCACCCCCTGTTACTCCAACTAATGCACCCATCACCCCACACACGCTCTCAAGAACTAGATTGATCAGAGCTTGCAAATAAGAACGGGGTACATAAGATACATCTACTCAAATAACTCAAGAGAAACAATTGCAATCTCAGATTCAATAACTCATAGAAAAGATCCACCACATAGGAATTACAACGGTGCCCGTAATCATGTGAGGCAGCTCATACGGATCTAATTAGTGAAGCACATAGAGAGAGAGATACAAGTGCTACTTCCACAAACCCATAGCCTTGGGGTGGACTACTCCCTCTTCATGGAGATGTCGATGGAGATGACGTTGGAGGGGTAGGAGATCACACCGGCGGCGCCCCGCCGGAGTTTTCCCCCTCCAATCTGGAACTTCTGGTCTCTGTTTCGGTGTTTCGGTGGCGCTCTCCTCCGTAAGGGTACGGGGGACCCTTTTTATAGTCGGTTTTAGGTCAAGACGGAGTCGGTAAGTCGAAGATGGAAGGAATTAGGGCCACAGGGGCCAAAAGGGGGCCTCTCACGCGGCCAAGGAATCTGGCCGCGTGGAGGGTCCTCTTTTGGGCCTCCTTGCCCAATTCTCGTGGATCCTTCGCCCGCAAGTCTTCTCCTTCCAAGAAAATGACCCCCGCAGATTTTCAGGTGATTTCGCGGAAGTTTGCCTCCTGAAACGTCAAAAATATAGAAAACGGGGTTTCTGACAGGCAGGGTTAATTCCATAAAAGTTGGGGGACTTTGTAATTTAACCCCAAAAAACTATAAAACATTGAATTATACCCTTATATGATGCAATATGTAATAGAAAACCATGTGAAAATATGCAAAATTCATCTATGCATTTTACATGCATCAATTATCTATAAGCAATTTTGATGAAATTAATGGATCATTAGTTATTATCTATAAGCAATTTTGATGAAATGGATCTGGAACATATAGATACTCTTTTTTGTGTATTTTCTAAATATATAGTATGGAGCCAAGAGACGAAGATGCGGAAAACTTGCTCGAGGGTTTAATCCGCGGGGCCGGCGGAGAGACCGATGCGAGCCAATGGATGAACAACTCCGATGAGGGAGATCCGGAGCTCACCCGGGGAGACGTCTCTGCTGAGGGAGAAGCTGACGGCTCCGATGAGGGAAAAGCCGACGACTCCGGTGAAGGAGAATCCGACGGCTCCGGTAAGGGAGCAGTCGACGGCTCCGGTGGAGCCGTACAAATTACAAACACCGGCTCCGAGGTGCATATATATAGATATGTTAATTAATGAAGCATCCGTTGTCTATATACATGTATTAATAGTCTTTATATTTTTAGCCATCCGGTTCAAGCATATCAACCGGAAAAAAAGACTAAACGAGGCGCAACAAAGAAGTTGAAAGATACAGAAAGCTATAGGATCGACACGATCGTAGCAGACGGCGCCACTCGAGCTTCTCGCTGATGTTGCCCAAAAATTCGTGAAGCAATGCAGAGTGCTAGTGAGGGATCACATACCGATCACTGTTCATGAGTCGAATGATCTAAAAGATCCGCGGAGACAAGGAATTTCATATGTCAGCATAAAAGCCAAAGAGCATCCTTTCTCGAAGATCATGTGTAACTTCAACTTACCCTTGCCGGAGGTGGACGAGAATGAGGTGGATGAGAATGAGGCCGATGTTACTAAATAGAAAATTGAGATACGGGAAAAGGTCAAGGCGTGGACTCTGAAAAAGATGGCCGAGAAATTCAAAAACTGGAAGAAAAGATTGAACCTTGACTATTTAAAGAAGGGCAAGACTCCAGATTTCACTCAAGGGTATGAGAAAATAAAACCCTTATGGGCAGAGTTTGTGAACTACAAGCTATCAGAGAATGCACAGGAAAGGACAAAAAAAAATGAGAAAAACGGCGCCAAAAAGGTATATCACCATATTATGGGGCAAGCTGGCTACAAGGGTTCCAGTTCCAAGTGGGAGAAATGGGAGAACGACCTGCTTGAGCTGGGCATCACTCCCGAGCCGTTCTTGTGGGTCGAGCGGACAAGTTCATGGTTCTACGGGCATGGGGGCACGTTGGACGCTGAAGGAAAAGCAATCTATAACCTAAGGCATAAAGAGAATCCTCTACCCATAGAAAATCTGAGAAGCGCAATAAAGGGCGTTAAAGAGGGGAACTTCGTGCCAGATAGAGAGAACGACGAGCTCACACGCGCCCTCGGGAATAAGGAACACGTAGGGCGTACACGAGGCACAAAAGGAAATCCTCCGTGGAGTAGAAATACCTCGATAGAAGCCGTCAACGGAAAAAGGTCGCGGAGGCAGCTGAAGCAGAGAGTCAGGCAAACTGAAGGCGTCAACTTGAAGAACAGATAAAGTGGACGCCGGATGTATTAAAGAAGCAGCAGGACCAAAATAACACACTTAGCCAGCAGATAGTGTCTACCGGCGTACCACACATGGTAGAAGGTGAAGTCGAGGCTACCGGCGCCGCACATTCTCATCGGAAAAACAGCGTTGATCCATGCAGCTCCCGGGTGATGATGCACTACCGATGATTCACCCGGTGGATGATATCACGGAGATGACAACCTGTGAGCTCCACGTGAAGGTCGTAAATATAACCATCAAGGCGGAGGTCGGCTATGTCTTACCAATTGGAAACGAACCAACTCACCATAGTCTTCCGGTTCCACGGGGCTACGCTGTTGTTGGGGTCGATGAAGTTGTCAACGGATTCGAGCGGGTGAAGCTTGATTTCCGTGAAGGTGAAGACGGAGAGTTGACTGAACTCGGAGAAGCCAAGAACTTGACAGTTCTATGGCTAAAGGAATGCATTGTGCTTCCAAATCAGACGGCAAGGCCATCGACTCCGCGCCATTCTCCAGCGCAACAGTCTCCAGCGCGGTCGTCTCCACCATGCATGCCGTCTCCAGCGCGGTCGCCTATGCCGTGCACGTCTCCAGCGCGGTTGCCTACGCCGCCGTGTCAGCCTTCTCCACCGCGGTCGCCTACGCCGCCGCGTCAGCCTTCTCCGCCCACTAAGTTTCTGCCGAAACGTAAAAGATCACCCAAACGTCAACGGTCACACCTCCCGAAGGTACCAAAGGAGGTACCCAAGTTACCTTACGACTATAATCCTGAGCAAACCCAGAAAATCGCAAGGGACGAATACGAGGCGTGGAAATCGAAGCGGAAGGAGCAGAAAAAGGCAGATTTCCCCGAGACCGAAGAAGATGTAGAACGAGCTTGGAAAATGGTGAAGACTCTTCATCAACCCGAGCCGAGTCTGTCATCTGACTATGACCGCTCTATTTTGAAGTCACACCAGGAAATGGCGCGGTCGACGAAGAGTAGTAGCGCAAGCGGGAAAAGGGGGAAATCAGTTGCCCAGCTCGAAGAGCATAAAAAACAATCCATCTCCCCGCTCAAAGTGATTTCCAATACCCAGGTGGGACCGAGCACTAATGCTGACGAGCAAACTGATCCGGAGTTTATAACACTGTACGGAGAAAGGGCAGCTGCTGCGGGTTTGTCCATTGTTGAGTATATGCAAACAATAGACTACTTCCCCGAAGCTGAATGTGCGTACAAATACCAGTACGGGAAGCCTCTTGTCAAACCTGAGGAGATAAAGGATCTACCAACAAAAATGCGAAGAGTGCATAGTTGGTATATGGAAGCTGCTGAGAAATCTCAGGACTGGATATGTGTCGCAGTTAGAGACGAGCACTATGGGTATGGAGATGGAATGGATCTGATTCAATTTGATGAATTGTTTCAGTTATTCCACCAGCAGGCCCTCGACAAATCTCTCGTTAGTGCCTATTGTATGTAAGTACTTATTTCTCTAATTAAGTCTCTAGCTAGCTCACCTCGTTCATTGCATATTCACATATATATAGTACACTAATTATATTATAATTGCTGAATGAAGACTCTCGAATGCAAAAGAGGTGGAATCTATGATATTGGGTTCATTGACCCACATTTTGTTAATCATAAGACTCTTGAGCTATCTTCCAAGGATACAGAACAAAATATTCTGAGGGCAATAATGTTTCACCAACACCGACGGGAAATACTATTTCCTTACAACTTTGGGTTAGTGTTACTTTGTTGTACACATTCTGTTTTCCTTACTCGATGTTCAGTGTATAATTGATGAGTTCTGCGTGCGCAACTTTCACTATATTCTGCTAATCTTCCAAGTTGACAAAGGAAAAGTAATGGTAATGTACCCAAAACATAAACCCTAGTGATGTGGGCGGACATGCAGGAAATGATCCAGCGGTAATTTCAATCTTTATTAATTTCAGTCTTTATATATGGCACTATATCGACTACTTTGTTTCATTTTCGGATATCAAGTAATTGCTAACTCTCTTTATTCTTTTTCTTTCTCGGCCAGCGTTTGGAAGAGGTTCACAAAAAGTCTCCCGGTGAATGGAAATCAGAGCTTACATTTGATATTGTGCAAGTAAGTACTACTATCTAGATCCGCACATCTCCTTGATTCTAGTGACGATACCATTATCATGGCTGGTTGATTATTATTTTGATTGAAACCATGTTCTCGTAAAGTGCTTGCAACAAGGAGACAGGGATCACTTGTGTGGATACTACGTCTGCGAGTTTATTCGTCAGACGACCTGTCCAAAGGGCAGAGTTTTAAAACACCTTCATGTACGTTAGTCGTCAATTTTTCTTATTACCATCTATTTTAGTTACTTAGTTTCATTAATATATATTGACCACTCTTCTTTCTATTAGATCGAATGGATCGGGGACGGTCTTCTACCAAGGGACCGCATACGAGCAATTCAGGAGGAAATTGCGGGCTTCTTAGATGCAGATGTCCTAAATGTAAATGGAGAGTATTATAGCGCCGGTTTGGGACTGAATTTGATTTTGTAATTCATTCCATCGGTCATGTAATATGCTCGATATACTTTGCTTCTGTAATATAAGTTTTCCTTCTTTTGCTATATATATATATATATATATGTATATATATATTACTTATTCACTCGTGGGATCCGGGAGCTCCGGGGAGGGGCTACCGAGGCTCCTCTCTTCTCGTGGGATCCGGGGAAGGGCCACCGGGCTCCTCTCTTCTCCTGGGATCCGGGAGGTCCGGGAAAGGACCACCGGGCTCCTCTCTTCTCCTAGGATTCGGGGAGGGGCCACCGGGGCTCCTCTCTTCTCATGGGATCCTGGAGGGGCCACCGGGAGGTCTGGGAATCGCAAAACATAAAAATGAAACTAATAAACACAAAAAATAAAATTCTGCCGCAGCAGAGAAAAAGGCAAAAGCCCCGCCGCGGCATAAAGGGCATTCATCCCGATTCGTGGTAAGAACCGGGACGAATAGCCCTGGCCAGGTTCCAGCGCAACTGCCACGTGGTCAGCCCTAGTTTTCCCGGGTCCTGCCACAACCGGGACCAATTGGGGAGGGGCATTTGTCCCAGATGCCCCATCCCGGTTGCACAATCGGGATGGATGGGCCTTACAAACCGGGACAAAAGCCCCTGTTTGTACCAGTGTGACTTCTCCTTCTCATTAGCAACTAACTTCTTTGTTTTAATAGAATCAATTTATAGAGCTCTCAATTTCTTCACAAAACTCACGTCTGGGCAGATTTTTGTTATAAGTATGAAATGCGCAACTTGCATTGGCACGCTACTGTTATTTTTTAATGATCCAAATTTACATATAAAGATAAAGAAAAGTTCGAACGGAGCGGAGCAAGACCCGTCGCCGGAGGATTAGGCCCGAAGCGTACAAGTTGTTGTCGAGTTCGATCCGGATTCTACCTTGCTTAGGGTTTTCCCTTTTATATACCTCATGTAAGCTGCTGTTTGGGATAAGTCGAAAAGTTGTAAATCCCCGGCGTTTGTAACACACACAAAAACAGCGAAATTCTGCTGGCTGGCACCCGTGGTTTTTTTCTTCCTCGTTGGAAGGGTTTTTCACATTAAAAATCTCATGTCCCCATGTGTCGATCTCTCTTATTCATCGCTTATTTGTGCTATCGTTTATGACAACTAGCACATTGACCAGGGCAGCTCCTATCCGGGCGACCGTGTCCACGGTCAGTTCCGAACGAGCGATTAACTTGTTTCACCTGCGCCAAACGAACTAGATGCTTGACCCACGTCACTAAATATCTGAGACCCTCAAGCGCGCACAGGCGCTGTCGGAAAATCACCCGTCCAAGCGGATGACCGTAAGCTAGCCTCCCCCACATTGACCGATGAATATGCCGACATATGCTGTAATGTTTCACCGGAGATCCTTGCCTAATATCTTAGTGAAAACTCTAGCATATTGTTCTACCATTATAGCTCCTTTTGCTTAAGAATTGGCATATCATGCAATTTAAATCTCGCTACAAATTCGCGTGCGGAAACATAAAATGAAAATGGGCGATGTTGGGCATACCCCAAAATATCTGGGGCCAAAATCCCTCAAATTCAGGATCTGACACGTCTCCATTTCTCTCCAAATAGCGCAAACGCTATCATGGAGAAAAAACGGTTTGTTTCAAACAAGAATTTGCAATATTGTAGCAATGTTCAATACCGCCCCCTCGCCCCCCCAAATCCCGCAAATACTTCTGTGAAGAAATAACTGTTCTTTGTAATAAGAAGTTTCCGCTATTGCGGCAAAAATCCAATTCGCTCCCATAAACTCACAAATGGTTCTATGGAACAAAAAAGTTACCTTTCTAATGAAATTTTGGTACAATTGCAGCATGTTCAATTCCTCCCAAATTGCAAATTATTCCATGTATCAATCTTTTTTTCATTCATAGCAACTTTATTTCTATTGTAGCGTCGTTCTAGCATTGAACAAAATATTAGCAACATACATCCAGAATCTCTGTAGCACTCTACTCGTGTGTTCGCAGAAAAACACACACCAGTTCTACATTCAAGACACCTCCATACATCATCAAATAATTCATGAAAAACAAAGATTAACACAGACTCCCATAATCATGGTAGCATCTGACTTGCGTGTCCATAGATGATTTTTCGCGGTTGAAAACAAGACGCTCACGTTTAATAGGAAAAAAATCGTGTAGGTTTAAGAAACTTTCACAAATAAAAAAAATTCCTATTGCATTTAAAATTCTCATACATCTTTATAGACAGTATGTTATTTTTCTTGATAATATAATCAACCTACCTAGATTTTTTTTTGAATACATCTCCATTTTTTTGTACATGTGAATACTTTTTTCCTTACCCATGGACATTTTGTTTGCATCCGTGGACATGTTTTCAGATCTAAGAACATTAAAAAAAAATATGTAAACCATTTATTTCAAAATTATGAACATTGTTTCAGAATACGTGATCATTTTTTGACCCGTGAATTTTTTTTTCATAACCCGCCAACATGTTTTTCTTGAATCCATGAAAGCTTTTTTGACCCATGAACATTTATCAAATATACTTGAAATATTTGTTTTCAAATCCGTGATTTTTTTAAAAAGTACTTGGATATTTCTGTAAAAGAATGTGACCATTTGTGTAGGAAGCGTGAATTCTTTTTTACTAGCGTGACCATTTTATTTAAAGGTACGCGCATATTTTCGTAAATTGAACAACTTTTAAACAACACGGATTTTTCAGTATCACAAACATTTTTGTGAACACCTTTTAGTAACTTGAACAATTTTGTACTAATTTGAAAATTTTCAATACTCTGAAGTCTGTTTTTTTTCTAGGGGAGCGTTGTGCATGTACTCGGGCAAGGTCCATGGCGAGACTTTCTTTGGCTTGAAGCGATACGCAGAAGGTCCACAAATCCTATTTACCGCCCGATGGCGCGGCCAATTTCGGGGGTCCCGTCAATTTTTTGTTTTTTTTAAATAAATTGTTTAACTTTATTTTTGTTCAAATTTTGTTTTGTTCGACTTTTTTTATCTAATTTATTTTGTTTACTTTTATTTTTGTTCGAATTTTTTTTTGTTCAATTTCTTTTTACTAAAAAGGGTGCGGTGGAGAAGCTAACTGGGCCGACCCATTTGCCCCGCCTTGCAGATGGTGGCAGCGAAGTGCCGCCTGCGCGCAGCAAATAGGAGCTCACGGTAATCACTAAAAAAGGAAGCCTTCCAAAAGGTTATTCCACGCGCGCTGTGGGCGCGACACTTGTCACTTCTCCTTCCTCTCCTAACCTCCACAGGGTGCCCGCATGCGTGACAAGTGTCACCACCACTGAGTTTTGGTGGGATTTTCCCTTTGCCAAGCATAGACGGGTGGTGGGTGTGAAGACATATATTTCGTGATTATTTTTTTAAAAGAAAATATCTCGTGAACCGTATTTCGAAATTACGAACCATTTCATATTTGAGAACCTCGCGTCGAGATATTTAAAACTAGATCCTATGTTGATAGGTTTCGAGAAATTTTTTTGTACACTCAGAATCAACACGGATGTACGTCCAGTTACGCACATGTATACGCCAGTTGCAGTGAACAAAGTACATCACAAGTGCAGTGCTTACGTACATCCACGTGCAACACGCGTGTACGTCCAGACGGTTGTACACCTAGATGCAACGGGATGAACGCCTAGACGGATGTACACCCAGACGCTTGTACACCCAGTGAAGGGCCGATGTACACCTACACGGTTGTACACCCAGTGAAGTGCCGGCATACACTCATGCGGATGTACGGCCAGACGGATGTACACCAGGTACACCGTGCGTATACTTATCAGAATAGTGTTTGTATACTTTCAGTAACAATTTCTTTATACTTTCACGTATAACATGTATACTTTCAGAACAATGTTTGTATATTTTCAGTAGCATTTTTTATATACTTTCACATAAAACATGTATATTTCAGAAACAATGTGTGTATACTTTCAGTAACAATTTTTTATACTTTTCAGATATAACACGTGTGTACTTTTTAGATAAAGCGTCGTAGGTGTTTTGTTCGAGGCGAAGCCGAGCGGTAGTACGAGGCAACGCTGAGCCGTAGCACACACTACGATAATTGCACACTTCGACCAATACGCACAACGACGTATCTATCCTCTTTAATATTTTTATAGATGGTTGTCGAGGCAAAGCCGAGCCGTAAAAAAATATCGAGGCGAAACCGAACATCGTGCTACTGGATACACGTGGTGTACATGGTGTACACGCGCGCGTGCTACCGAAAGTATAAAGTATAAACAACATGGTGTACAAAGTACGGAAAAAATTCCCGAAACGTATCAATATGAGATCTAGGTTTGAATATCTCGACGCGAGGAGCTCAGATATAAAAACGGTTCATAATTCCGAATTACGGTTTTAAAGATATTTCGCTTTGAAAAACCGAATCTAAAAAAAAATGTGTGTACTTCCTCCATGTGGTTTCTCGCGTACGTGTCCGCCACGTGGCGCTCTCGCATGAGCTTCCGTTTTCTTTCAAGAGGGAAACATTTTCCTAATCGCACTCGGAGCTCCCCAGACGGTAATCACTGGAGGTTTTCCTTTGAGGAAGGCCGTACTTTCATGGGCTAGAAGACTATCGGAGTCCAAATCAGTCAGCCCAAGTCAACCTTAGGACACGGCCATACTCGACATTGTGGGCCAGAGAGCTGGGCCAGGCCATTTCCGCTTACGTCTACTCGCTCGTCTCTATCTCCTTTCCACCACCTCCCCTTCGCTTTTTTTCCCTTCCCGGAGGAGAGGAGAGAGAGAGAGAAGAGAATGGCGTCGCGACTCCTGACCCGATCCAAAGCCCTAGCGCTCGCCGTCTCCCGCTACGACGCGGCCGCGCCAGCGCCACTCTCCGGCGCCCGGGGGCTCCGCGCCCTCTCCACCCTCCCCCGCGATCCGGCCTCCACCCCCGCCCCGTCGCCGCGGCAACAGGCGGTGGCCTCCCCTCTCGGCCTCTCCAAGGTCGGACCTCCCTTCCTCTCTCTATGTGTCCTTAGCAGCTTATTATGTCGACTGAACTGGCTGCTGATGTTACGGCGATGGGGCTCTAGGTCTGATGTGAACGCTCGTTCGTGATCGATCTGATCCTTTTGTGCGAATTGCTTTTCTGCAAATGTGTTAGGTGGCTGCGTTATGCTTCATGTAGTGTCGAGGGTATGATGACTGGCTATTGTAGACCTGCAGAAGGTTGTATTAGTTTTGTACAGTACTTGGCAATCCTAGTTATGCTCGTAGGAGTTGCTGCATCTAGTTCGTTGTATTGTGGGTTGGGCAGTGAGGGAAAATGAAGGAAAAATTTAGCAGTTCCGGCTATTCGGTTCTGCCTCATCGAGCTTATTGCAGGTTATGATGGGGCTGTGAGGTGACTCGCTGTCACTATGCCGTTGCATTGGCTCGACCCTCACATCTCCAAAGTCACTGATTTTGAGGATGAAAACTGAAGAAAACAGTGAGATGGGCCATCAAATAGTCGCCTAGATTTGCATTCTACGTGGTATGGTAGTGAATACATGTGAAATATGATGCTGATTTAGGGATGTAGACTGTGGCGGAGCTACAACATCTGGAACCAGGGGTACTAGAGGTGTCACACCGCATAAAAACCATTTTTACGGGGTGCATACATGGTGAGAAAATATTATTTTGCAAAGAGAACTGTTTTTAGCATATCGTGGCTCCGCCACTGGTGGATTACTGGTAGACCACCAAGCTTAAAGTATTGTATTTACTTCACATGAAAAAACAAGTTTATGTCCATTCTCTGATTTGTAATGTGTTTCACTTAAGTTTCAACCCAAACTGGTGGCTTACTGGATAAATGCTCAGTACCTCACAGATATCACCATATGAACATGGTTCAACAAGGTTGATTCCTTCTAATTATCTGTCATTTCTGGTTATGTACAACTACAATGTTTTCTCGTTGGGATCGGTACTTTTATCAGTGCCATCCATCTGCTGCTTATTATATTTTCAGTTGATTACTAAAAGTGACAGAAATATCTAGGATTACTTGCCATGTATGTAGTGTAGTCTTCTGTAGCTTCTTATGCACTGTATGCTGTCAATATGACTATCTAGTTGGGCAGAACTGTAGATAGGAAATACCTGGTCTGAAATTCAGCAACGTTGCTTTACACGAGCTTCATATGCATTGGTCGAGGGTAGTTGTTGTTCTTGCCTAGTGTGTGGAAAACTGAAAATATAAAGGAGGAACTCGGATTTTTCATCTTGTGTGAAAAAACAAGGAATACTGTAAGACAATTCTTTCTTTGCTTGACCCAGGAGTAGGATTCTAGATGCATGTTTGTGAATTGTTGTATATCTATCTATGTATCTTACTGATTTAGGTACCAAAAAATTCATTTGGTTTTCTTGACTGCCCAGTGATCCCTGATGTCTTCCAAGCTTGATTTCTCAATATGCTGTACAGTTTATAACAACTTGCTGTTTGTATGTATATGTACTTTTATTACCACATCTCTTCATGTTCAATGATTAAGTCTACTGTACTCGTATTAATTCATTTTGGGGTGCCATTTATTTATGTTCCCATCTGCAAATAGATTCTAGGTTACGAGCAGGCATCTCGACTCACTGGTGCGCAAGTATTACCTCGCTGGTTTTCTACTGGAGCCTCCAATGGATCTTCTGAACAGCAGGTGCTAGTGTGTTCCTGTTGTCATTTTTTGCGACCTGTGTTGATTAGTTTGTTTTTTCCCACTTCCCTCCATTCTTTGCCAGAAGCTTGCGATTCAAATATTCTTATTCTTTTTTTGAACTTTAAATATTCTTATTCTTGTAGACCTCAAAGACAGTTGCTGGGATGGTACAATCAGATGCACTGAAAACACAGGAGGGAGCCTCAGCGAAGGTCGCAGCATTCAGCCCATTGGATGCCGCCGTTGCCAAATACAGAAGCAGTCCGTTGACAGTTGAAAGCTTGAAAGTGAGGCAGTCCGAGATCTTAACAAAAGTCACCTACTACATGATCCCCACTCTGCTTCTCGTGTCAAAGAACAGCATCAGCACCTCCCTCCTGGTCGCGTCTGTATACCATCAGATCTACATGTTCAACAAGGAGATCTTCCTGGACTACGTCCACCACGACATCACCAGGAAGTGGGCCCTGATATACTTCAAGCTGCTCCTGCTGGTCATGGCCAAGGACACGATGGTGTACTTCGGCTTGTTCTAAGACAAGTCGGCATGGCAGTTTCTCGGGAAAAGACACATTAGGAACCCATCTGTACACTGAAATAATCATCGTGGTGGTTGCCCAGCTGCTGGTTCTTGTGTTCTCCAATGCCAGCTTGCTGCTTTTTTTTTATCTCTCTTTTTGGCTGTGGTTGGTTAATGGCAAACCAAAGTGCCAAGCACTGTGTTTCTTCAAGCAATGATCAGCTGTCACTAAGTACCAGTATTCTATGAGACAAGTTTGCACTAGTTCTGTAATAATGGTAAATATTACCCTTTTGTGTTCTGTTTAGTTATCGATCTTCCAAATTGTTCCTGTCGTCGTGTTTCGTTCCCTCTATTGTGCTGTTGCATTGTTAAGTGCTTTCTGTCTGCAAAAGACTATTGGTTTTGCGTATTTCTCCCTCAGCTAATTGCACCTGTCAACTGTGATTGGCTTAGCACTATCTAGTATTCACCCACCGAAAATGACTGAACTGATTCAGGCAACTAAATAGCTGTGATGCTCCTTGGGTCTGGTTATTAAACGAGGTGTTGATATTGGATTGTTCTATTTGCTTAAATGATGAAATGCCATCATTGTTGCCTGCCTCTATCATCATTTCATCAATAAGGTAATAATGCTTCCATCAAAGATTACACAGTCAATTTTAACAGTGGCCCAATTTGAAGGTATATCTGTTCTGCAATCCATGTCACTATGTAAGTTTTCCAACATTGATCCAGTTTGATACCATCATCTACATACTCCTTTGGTAACCCAGAATGGTGTAGATGGTCTGCAGCATCGCCGGCACGATGATGAGCCCAGCCACCACGGCCAGCGAGACGGCCACCCAGGGCGACGGGAGGAAGTGTAGTATCAAGTCCCCGCACCACCGTCTTGCCCGCCTCCTCCTTTGCCGCGCCACCGCGCTGAGCATCTCACCGTACTCTTCCGGCATGCACACCCCGGCCGCCTCAGCCGCGATGTCACGGAAGAAATCCACCACCTCCTCGTCTGTGCACTTCACGCTGCCCAGGACGCACCGGCGGCGAAGCAGCGCCGCGTCCTGCGGGCACCGTACGAGTCCCTCCATGCGCGCGACGTGCACCGTCACGCAGACGCCGTGCGCCCACTGGAAGTGCCTCTCGAAGGCCACCATGTTGTGGAGCAACGCCGAGGTGTATGGGAGGATGTGGAAGCTCGGGATGGTCATCAGCGCGACGGGGCTCGCCGCCGCGCTCCAGAACGTCATGACGAGGTCGCCGCCTCGCCTTGTCCCCGCCGTGTCCAGAGACGGCTTCCGGAACCACACTGCCGCCCGCTGCAGCTCCCTGGCGCAAGTAATGAGCCGCCGCTCCGACTCGAGAAGCTTGAATGGCATGGAGAGAACGCGGTACTTGTCATCCGGGACGCGCGACCAGTGGAAGAGGTGCAGGATGTGGGAGAACCTCGCCTCCGTCGTTTCCAAGCCAACCTTGCCGCGCGCCCTCCTCGGGCAGATTCCGTCGAAGCATCCGAGCACCAGCTCCTCGACGGAGCGGAGCTTCACACGGCGGCACGAGGCCGCGAGCAGCTGGACGGCGCCGAAGGGGATCTGGTTCTCCAGCACGAGCAGGTCGAGCTTGATCTCGTCGGCGTGCTGCGCCAGGGCCGAGTGCAGTATGAGATGCTCCCTGGTGACGGACGCCGTCGCTCGTTCTTCCGTGCCGCTGCCACTGCCACTGCGGCGGCGGCCGGTCCTGCTGAACATGAGGGCGAATACGAGCAGGAAGCTGCTGTCCAGGAGGAGCATCTTCACGAACTTCTCCTCGTCCCGGAGCAAATTCGTCGCTACCGCGTCGTCGTCGTCCGCGAACTCGTCGCGGAAGCGGCCGCGCGCCGCTCCAAGCACGGCGACGCACTGCTCGACGTCAAGCCCGCACTGCTCCCGCAGGTACCGCAAGAACGGCAGCTTGGACTCGTCGTCGACGCGGTGGTAGGGGCCGATGGCCACCGCGCGCACCGTGTGTATCGCCTTGGCGCCGGCGCGCCGGGAGCGCGGCCGGAGGATGGTGGCGGGACGCTCGCCGAGGTACCATAGCGTCGGCGTCCGGCTGATGAGGTCGTTCAGGACGGCGGTGTTCCGTGACGCCGACGTGAGCTCACGCAGCCACTCCGTGTGGATCTCGCCACCGCCGGTCTGATTTGGTGGATTCCTGCCAGTGTCTGGAGTTGGAGCGATGTCAATGAGGTGGCGATCGTCTCTTGCGGTCATTGTGATTGTGAGTCGTCTGTTTCTTGGTAGCCTGAACGCGCCTGTCTTGACGCAGGAAATGAACTGATTCAGGTAACTGAGGGGCTAGTCAATGTACTCTGGCCATCGTACAGAACATTTCTAGCTAGGGAGTAGGTCTCAACTGCATAGGGAACACTGGAACTGGATAGGATGATCATCCAGGTCTCAACTGCGTATTGTTTTTGCAAGGGGGAGCCTGGGGCCAAAATCCCGCGAGGCACAAACCATGTGGTGAATGGGCTGGCAGCTGCAGGAAGAAGACGTCGAGCGGATACGGCTAACGGCTGTGATCTCTGGACTGCTCACCTGTGCTGGCATGCTCTCTGGTCCTGCGATGCAAACTCACCGGATCGATCGTCCTCATGTGTTCTTATTCATCCCTCTCGTTTTCCTCACCTTCTCCAGCCAGCCGCATTTATCATGTTTTGATCTCCTAAATCTCAACAGTTTCCTACTCACAGCAGAATAAACTGTGAATAGTGACCTGTGCTACTCTGGTCCTTGTTGGATACTTGGTGTACTTACAGTCTGGGTACATATCTGCAGTGGATCTTCTTATGTCTTTTATCGGCAACTTGCAACAAGTACATCTGCATGCGGTTGTTCAATTCAGCATTCTTACTAGCAAGAAGGTGGACTGATGGGGTTTTGCCCTATCTCTGTTTTCAGGATAACATTCAGAATTTAGGAGACCAGAATTTTGCATGATACAGGCTGGAAGTTGGCCAGTTACCATGAGGTATTTCCTTCTCATCTGCACAAGGGCATGAATGATGCATGTGCCCTCTTCTTTATTTTTACCTTTTGTTCTCTTTGCCTTCTGTGCAGCAACTTGGGCACCCGGATCATGTTTCTGTTGACATATGCTATCAGGAGATCAGCTAAAACAGTGTACCTCACATCATTTGCAGGAACAGTCCAGGTTCACTGAAGTTGCCCCATTCATGTAGGTATACAAATACAGTGATCTAGTGCTGATATTATATGCTAATGGAGACTGACAGGATTTAGCTTGTTGGGGAAGTCAGAATTGACTTTATGTTTCATGGATGGACATGAAGGTCTGCACCCATACATGTCTAGAAAACTCAGACTTGGTCACTTGGACTCGAGCTAATAGTCCTAGATTGAACAGACGGTTTCACTAAATTGTTTTCGTCAGACTGTGCACTGAAACTGTGTGTGTTAAGCAATTTAGAAAACTGACCAATCTGATTCACGAACCCACATCCTGTTCTAACTGCATTTTCAGATCAAAACAAACCTTAATAATTTACTGCATAGAAAATGTTTGTCCAGATGGCTTTGGAATCTTTCTATCCATAGGGGGCAAGCAAATCTGATAAAAGAAATACAGCTATATCTAATTATGGTCCAGCAACTATCTGTAACTAGCGTAGCTGTTAGCTGTTACTCTTTTCCCCTGTTTACACTACCTGTAACTCAACTCTTTTCCGGCATTTGTCCCAGGTTCTCTTATTAATTGAAGCAGCGCTGGCTGCATTCCATCCAAAAAAACTATTCCATCACTTGTCAAAATACTTTCACAGCTCTTAATAAAGATATGGCAACTGTACTAACTATATCTGCATATGGATCGAGTATATTCCTGAGCCCCGCATGATCCAGGCTGGAAGATGGCCTGTTGCCATGACAATTTTTTTTCTAGTGACAGTCATTGGATTCTCAACTGGAGAAGGGCATGAATGATGCATGTGTCCTCTTCTTTATTTATTTATTTTTTATCTTTGGCTTTTGTGCAGGAGAAAAACTGAACACACTATTTGCGATCGTTTTCCATGAACAGTCCAGGTTCATTACTTAATTGAAGTCGCTCTTTTCATTTAGGCATAAAATAACTTATACCATTCATATAGCAAAATTCAAACATCGTAAAATTTGACCAAGTATGTAAAAAATTATATCAACATCTACAACATTAAATAAGTATTATTAATACCATCATGAAATATACTTTCAAATTATATGTATTTGATAGTGCAGATATTGGTGTACTTATGTACATAGTTGTTCAAACTTTATGAAGTTTGAAATTGACTAAAACTAGCATGGATGGACATGGATGAGCTTACACATGCATGTCAAGAAAACTCTAACAATGATAAATTGAACAGACAATTTCACTAAATTAATTGTTTTGTTACAAGTACTGAAGCTGTGTGCGTAAGAAACTATTGGATCTGCTTCAAGGAACCACAACATTTTTTTAACTGCATTTTCAGATCAAAACTCTGGTTCAGGCCGATGAAGACCTAATCTGCTGCTGCAGATTCATCTGTGACTAAACAAACAACGTCCAGATGTGTTGCAGTTTATCTATCTGTAGGCTGTGCGTATGTATGGGCAAGCAAGTCTGATAAAATAAATACTGCATTCAGATTTGGATCTAAGGGTGGATATAAATTAACTGGACCCCTTCTCGGCCCGTTGCTTCTCTCCCTGTTCTAAAATTTGAGCAACTTGCATGCTGCTAGCCTGCAAAGAGTTGTATTGCGGTGCTGTCTGAATCATTTAGATTCTTCCATCAAGCAATTACAGCCCACGACGTCCCTCTTGTACTCCGGCAAAGATCACTGCAAACTGTTGAGAATCCAAACATAATCTTGCAACTCTGTCACCCAGTTGGACATGCCATTCATGCGGAGTCACATCCACCTCATGTCCTCATGGTGCCTCGTCAGTGTTTCAAACACCATGCAACGATGAAGGGGCCCAATATGGTGCTGATATGCCACCTCGTTTTCCTCAAGGTCGACGTTGGCATGTGATGATGCTAAGCTATAATAATGTAGCAGGATATCCTTCCTTTTGCCTAAAGTAAGTACAAATTGAACTTTAGGGGCAATTCTTCTTCTACGGTTCTACCAAATATCAAGTCCAAAGCATCTTAATTACTAGAAAGAAGGTTGGACTGATGGAGTTTCGCCCTATCTCTTTCTTCCTGTTATTATAGCATTATTATTGATTCAGTAGTAGTTTCAGTGGATGTTGCAGAAGACACCAGATTCAGCAGAGAAAACCTGATGTACTGAAACTTTTGACAGTTTCTAGATTCAATGCGCCATATAAATGCAAGAATCATCGATCCCTATTAAAGTCTTTAAAAGGACACCTGCCATTAAGGTCTCCTGTGCAGACTTTCAGTTGCTAGCTAGTTGGGATCCTTAATATCTATAATTATAGTCCAGCAGCTTCCCCGTCACTTGTCAAACTATCAGGGTGCTTAATACTATAAAGATTTAAATATTTTACTAACTATGTCCAAGTATGGATCTAGTATATCCCAGAATCCTGCATGATCCAGGCTGGGGATTGGCTAGTTGCCATGAGGTATTTTTTCTCTATAGTGACAAGTCATTGGATTCTCATCTGCAGAACGGCATGAACCATGCATGTTCAGGAGAGGCCTTCTCCCTCCCTCCCGAGACGTGAAAACCTAGCCGCCACCTCCCTCCCAAGCCGCCCCCTCCAGGCGACTCCGGGGGGCGCCCCCACCTCCCTCCCTCCCGAGCCCCTCCTACCCCCTCGACCCTGCCGTCGCTGCCGCCTGTCGCCGGCGGTGGTGGCGGCGCCCCCGTCCCCGACGGTGGGCAGGAGAGATGCTCCGCGGCGGCGCTCCATGGAGGCGGTGGAGAGCCGACGGTGGGCATGGGGCGGCGCGGCCTAGGGCCGGCGCTTGAGCCTCCCGGCGGGAAGGTGGTACGGCGGGGGTGCTGCGTCGCCGGCGGGCGCCTGGATCAGATCCGGGAATCGCTTGGGGACGCGGGGATTTGATGCCCGATGATCTTGGGTATCGGATTCGGCCTTGGCCGGCCGTGGTAGTCTGGCTATGACCTTGGTCTCGCCGGCGACCTAGTGTTGGGCAATGGTCTACCCCTTCTACGATGCTTTCCTGCTGGGAGTGGCTTCGCGGTGTCGGGCCGCGAGGCTAAAGAATAATGGCGGTGGTCCTAGGGTTTCCTGTCGCGCGAAGATGAAGATCATGATGTAGGTCCTCTTTGATCAAGCCGGGGTGTCGACCGAAAGGCTCCGCCGGCGACTCCCATAGGCAACGCCTGGAGATTGCTGGATCGGTGGAATTTGGTCGCAATGCTCAGTCATCGAAGGCGAGATTGGAGGACTAGCAACGGTGTTCGGAGTCTTTGCATCGATGGGGAACTGGCTTGGAGTTACAAGATTCGTGGCATCTGTATGTCAGAGGGGGAGACAATATGCGTGGAGTCCAAAGTCCTACCTTTCAGGGTGAAAACCCAAGGTCTGGCCTTAATTGGTTGTGCCTGGCACTGGTCTTCTTGGAGCCGTTGTTTTGAGAGCGAGGATTATCTTCAGGGTGAAAACCCAAGGTCTGGCCTTAATTGGTTGTGCCTGGCACCGTTCTTTTTGGAGACGTTGCTTTCGAAGAGTTGGACGTCAGCTGTTGTTTAGGTGGTGTTTGTGCGGATACCGCGATGATTGTAACCCTGTAGCGGGACTTTTCTTCTTTTTTATTTCTTCTTTTTATTGTCTTTCGGCTGTGTGCATCCATTGCGTTGTTGCAGAGGCCGGGTGTAATTCGTATCTCCGCGATATTAATATACTTCCCTTTATCAAAAAAAAAAAAAAAAAAAAAAAGAACCATGCATGTGCCCTCTGTTTATTTTGCTCTCTTTGGCTTTTGTGCAGTAAACCTGGGCACCCTGAGCAGTCCAGGTTCACTGACGTTGCTCTTTCCATGTAGGCAGGCACAGAATAAATTGACTAGTGAATAATTTATGCTCCGGGAGGCTAGGTAGGATTTAGCTTGTTGGGGAAGTCAGAATTGACTTTGTGTTTCGTGGATGGGCATGAATGTCTGCACGCATTTAAATGTCTACAAAACTCAGGCTTGGCCACTTGGACTTGAGCTAACAGTGGTAGATTGAACATACCGTTTGACCAAATTGTATTCTCTAGGACACTGCAAGTAAATGAAATTAACTATGTCACCCGGGAAACTAGTCGTTCTGGTTCAGTGAGCAACGTGAACATGTTCTTCTTACCGTATTTTCAGATCAAGACGCTTATATGCGGCGAACCCTGTAGGTTAGCTCTTTTCGATTTTATTTTCTTATTACTGTAGATAGAATTGTGACTAGATAAACAATGTTCGATATGTGATGCGATTTATCCATCTGTAGTGTGCGCGTATGTACTTCATTGCATGGGCAAAGCAAGTATGATAAAACATATACTGGATTCAGATACGGATCTCGCACGGCGTATCTAAACGGGACCCCCTCGAGCTGCTCCCCGGTCTAGAATTTGAGCAACTCGCATGCTGCTAGCCTGCAAAGAGCTGTATCCCGGATTGCTGTTCGAATGATGTACTCCCTCGGTATTAAATTAATTGTCAGATAAAGTTGATGTATATATATAATATTAAATTATATATCTAGATATATCTATTTTTGTCATGCTTTGTGACACTTAATTTAAGACTGAGGGAGTACTACATTCTTTCGCCAGGTAATTGCAGTACATCACGTCACTCTGGAGCGAGACGTAAAATTAACCGTGCCCTTCGTTCAGAGTCAGGGGTCATCGTGCCTCCTCTGCTGATAGACCAGCCATATTCCACCTTGTTTTCCTCCAGGTCGAGGCTGTCCTGTGACGACGCTATAATGTAATGTAGCTAGCCGATATCCTTCTTTTCTAATCTAAAGTATCTTCACAACCAACCCAACAGATATGCTGGCAGTCAAGAGATTGCCCAATTTGCAATAGTTTAGAGAATAAGACGGACAAAATATTCTAAGAAGGAGCAACTGTACCCAGGCACTTTCTGTACCGGTGTCATGCCACTCCGGCCGGCCGGCCGCCATGCCACTAGATGCCAAGTTTGCGACACGGCCTGGGTCAAAGGGGGGTCACACGTTGACAGCGAGACGAGCACAGCCACGCATGACCGGGTCCCCGGCGCTTGACAGAGCGGCTCCGGTGAGCTCTGAGGACGAGCACAGCTCGTTTCACCGCTCCGGTGAAAGATAGCGGTGAAAGATTTCCTACACGCACAAACACATGGGGGCGGCGTCCAGTTGCCATGTGGGGTTGCGCACACTTGCATTCATTTCATAATCGCCCACCACCTGACCTGACCTGCGTCGTCTTCCTGGCCTGGCTAGGCTCTGCTCTCTTCTGTTCTGCCTCTGATTGCGTACCAGCTAGTCGAGCTGCATCGACCAGGCTCTCCTCATTATAAGTGCCAGCCGCCGGCCGCCATTGTAGCTTCATTGATGAATGCCATAGCTATAGCTGTCCCTGATCGTCCTTCTTCCGAGGTTAGCACACGCACTTCTCAACCCAACTGCCGGGGGACGATCCATGGCCTCGATCAGTCGGTAGCGATGTCTCTTGCTCTGCTCATCTGATCGTGCGCGCAGGTTCGATGCCCCGGGCGACCGGACCATGGCATTGCCAACCGCGGTTGTAGCAGGAATCGCCGCGACAGTCGCCACGATGTTGCTGCTGGCCGCCGCTACCGTGGCCGTCCTCTGTTGCCGCCGGCTCGGGGCGCGGACCTCCGACACCGGCTCCTCCGAAACTTCCCCCAAGCTAGGTACAAAATTTGACTAGCCTGCAGGTTTCATCTGCATCGCCGTGGTGGCCGCGGTGTACTTACGTTTGGGTTCGGTATTCAGCGGGAGAGTGGGGCAGGTGCGGCCGGACGCTGTCGGCGCCGGAGTACCTGGGCGCGAGGCGGTTCTCGCTCGAGGAGATGTCCCACGCCACCAAGAGCTTCAGCGACGCCAACCTCGTCGGCGCCGGCAGCTTCGGGCAGGTGTACATGGGCCTGCTGCTCGACGGCACCGTCGTCGCCATCAAGCGCCGCGTCGGCGCGCCGCGCCAGGACTTCGTCGACGAGGTACCCACCCAACCTGTCACCAACTTGCTGGGTTTTTGTTGCGATCGACAAGTCGGTAAATGCATCTGTACTTGCGTGGAATAATTCAGGACCGTCCTTGACTGAACTGAATGGCAATGCTGGTGCAGGTGAAGATGCAGTCGGAGATCTGGCACCGGAACGTGGTGACCCTCATCGGCTACTGCCAGGACGGCGGTCTGCAGATGCTCGTCTTCGAGTACCTGCCCAACGGCAGCGTCTGCCGCCACCTATACGGTAATGTGAAGGAGTGCAATCTTGTAATGTCAGATAAATTCGAGTCACGATTCTTGTGGAAATCGTGTCAGAATAAGCAGCCGAACCCCTAACTCGCAGATGCTTTGTCCAACAACAGATACCGGCAAGGAGTCGATGACAAGGCTGGAGTTCAAGCAGAGGCTCTCCATCGCCATCGGAGCAGCCAAAGGTGATTATCAACAACTTCCCGAGATTCCTCATGCATGTATTCTCTTGGTGAACGAGCGTGTGATGCAGAGATTATCTGAATTGCAGGTCTGGATCATTTGCACAGTATGGTTCCTCCGTTGATCCACAAGGGCTTCAAGACGAGCAACGTGTTGGTCGACGAGAACTTCATCGCCAAGGTGTCCGACGCCGGGGTCGATCGGCTGCTCAGAGGGCTCCAAGACGCCGCCGGGTTTCGCACAAGTGTCTACCAGGATCCAGAGTACGTAAAGCCTTACTGTCTGAACTTTGCTGTCATTTTTTACCTGCGTTTTTACCGGACAAGTAGGAACTGCAATTCCTGCTGTGGTCGCTACTTTTGTGTAACCGTCATGCATGTGTTTGCTCTCAGGGTACATTCCTTGGCGCAGATTTCTGCAAGCAGCGACGTGTACAGTTTTGGGATTTTTCTGGTGGAGCTGATCACCGGCAGGCAAGCCGCGAGCTTGGTTGGTCCAGAATCAACGGATTCGCTCGCTCGTTGGGTAATACTACTACTAATGTTGTGATTTTTTTTTTCGGCTGCTAATATGGATATTCTTTCAAGGAATTTTCGTGAAAACACTGAATTCCATCGACGACATGAGCTAACACTCCCTTATGATCTTGTTGATTAGATGGAGGCACATTTCGCTTCAGGCGAGCTGGCGGACCCGAGGCTAGGCGGCAGCTTCACCTCCGAGGGCATGAAGGAGCTGGTCAGCCTGACCTTCCGGTGCCTGAGCCCGTCGGTGGCGAGGCGGCGGCCCAAGATGCGGCTGGTCGCGGCGGAGCTGGACCGGATCCTGGAGAAGGAGATGACCCTCACGACTGTCATGGGAGACGGCACTGCAATCATCACCCTTGGGAGTCAGCTGTTCACGTCGTGATCTGATATGTACTATGTTGCTACGATCGACGTTCACCCTTACTGTCAAATTACTAGCATGGAAGATCTGTAGAAATGCACTAGCAACAAAGGACAACTTGAAAAGACGTGGCATTACTACGACGGCGGTCTGCGATATTTGTGGGCAGGAAGTGGAGGATACATTCCATGTTTTCATTAGATGCCCACATGCGCGTGCTCTCTGGTTGGCCATGAGAGATGAATGGGAGATGCCGGCTGACGGAAAATTATGTTTTACTGGAACTGAATGGTTGATGCAACTGCTGTCGAGAATCGATGAAAACCAACGTGCACATTGCCTGATGACTTTCTGGCGTATATGGCATGCTCACAATGAGATGACACACGAGAAACCTTGCCCATCCATTGAGGGATCTCGCCGTTTCCTAGTTAGCTATGTTAATTCCTTGTTATTGATCAAACAGTATCCACTTGCAGATATTCAGAAGGGCAAGATGGTACTGGATAGCTCACGTGGGTTTCGAAAAGCACCAAGAACGGAGGATGGGCGTCAAAAAATCCGTAAGAAATGGAATCCCCCAGCCGAAAGCAGAACAAAGCTGAATATTGATGGAGCGTTTGCACCAAATGGAGGGGCGGGGGCCGGTATGATCCTTCGTAACCACATGGGTGAAGTCATTTTTTCAGCGTGCAGAAAATTGGAACACTGCGGCGATGCGACGGAGGCTGAATTGGCGGCTCTGGAGGAGGGGATTAGGCTTGCTCTGCTGTGGACGCACATGCCAATTGTGGTGGAGACGGACTGTGCACTCGCGGTAGAACTGATCGACCGAGATACGCCGAACACCTCAAGCTTTGCCTTCAGGATATCTGCAATCCGTGAAATGATACAGGAAAGGGAAATGGAGATTGTCAAGATTAGCCGTGATGCAAACTGTGCAAGTCACGAGCTAGCAAAGCTTGGAAGGGTTCAAGCAAAAACTGAGTTTTGGCCAGGAAGTTACCCCCAGGAATTAGCAGGGGCCATTGAATCAGATTGTAATCACTTTCATGTTTAGTTAATTTCCCTTTATCGCAAAACAAAAAAAAGACGTTCCTGTAAATTCACTTGTGCAAAGCATTCTTTTCTTCTTGAGTCAGTGTGAAAGCAGTTGGGTGTGCATAATCCCCTAGACGAAGATGTCGGGAGGTAATGAAATTTGTTTTATCCTCAGGTCAGACATGTTAGACACAAAAGCAATCTAGATGAACTAGATAAAATAGTGACAACCAATCTATAACAAAAAAGGGATCAAAACAGAGGGGGTTTAGAGGATGATTACTGAATCCAGCACTTGTAGCCACCTTAGCCAGCTGGATGCAGCCTTGATCATCAGAGGTTTGAAGAAGGTCCTGGTCCCCTCCGGTCTCCGGCGGCACTATCCTGGCATAGGAGGGGTATAACTTGATCTTCCCGTCGCTGCTGGCCTCCCTAGATCGGCAGGATTTTTGGGGACACCGGGGAGAAAATTTTGCAGATGGTCAACTCGGGTGAAGCCATCGCTGCCAGCCTCCCCTCTCCTTATATGGCGCAGTACGGCAGGGGACCAAACCATGAGTTGGTTTTGGTGCCTCCGACCAGGACGCGTTAGTTAGCCTACGAGGAGTTCCCTAACGTTGGTTCATGGACCTCCTACTCAACGTTATTTGACTAGGCCTTTTTAGCCTTTTCTATTTATCTTTTATTTCGTGTTAAAACTAACAGGTCAACCAACATTCTCCCCCATAATTGTTAGTTTTAACTTCATTCGCCGTACGAATAATATATCAAAGTGAGGTGTTACGAAATCTAATGAAATACCGTTGAATCTCAACACTTATGCCATACCAGCCTTTCCCGAAATGGATAATATTTTACTTGATGGGAGTGGTTCTTTTAGTTGTCCTTTATTCCAGAATCATAAGGTTTCCAGTAATCCCATGCCGGTAACATGCTCACGAAAAATACTAGGTGCTAAACCTTTCGTTAGCGGATCCGCAAGCATACGATCGTACTTATATGCTTAACCGCAATTGTATGATCTTGGATTCTATGTTTCACAACATGATACTTAATGTCAATATGCTTGACAGCATCACTTGACTTGTTGTTACTCGTATAGAAAACTGTGGGTTCATTGTCGCAGTATAGCACAAGTGGTTTCAAGAATGAAATTCTTCAGCCATACAGTCTGCCCAGTGGCCTCGTAACATGCTATAAATTCTGCATACATCGTAGAAGAGGCAATTAACATTTGTTTGGAGATTTTCTACGATATGTCTCCTCCTAGTGTGAATACATAACCTGATGTACTATCCACACAACCGGCATAATCAGCATCTGAATAACCAACAACTTGCAAGTTATCAGACCTCTTATATGTAAGTATGTAATCTTTTGTGCCTTGCATATAACGTAAGGCTTTCTTTGCGGTCTTCCACTGGTCTGGTCCTGAATTTGATTGGAATTTGCCAAGCATTCCTGTTATAAAAGCCAAGTCAGGTCATGTGCAAATTTGTGCATACATTATGCTTCCAACAGCTGAAGCATAATGAGCTGAATTCATCTGATCAGTGTCAATTTGGTTCCTCGGACATTGAAATGTCCCAAACTTATCACCCTTAACTACAGGAGCATGTGAGGAAGAGCTCTTATGCATATTGTATTTCTTAAGTACTCGCTCAAAGTATGACTTTTTGGATAGTGCTAACATCCTCTTTGACCTATCTCGGTAAATCTCAATGCCAAGGACATAAGAGACTTCACCGAGATCCTTCATATGAAAGTTAGACGAACAGGAAATTCCCGGTCTCATGCAACATATCCTTATCACTGTAGGCCAACAATATGTCATCTACGTACAGGACTAATATTGTTAATATACTGCCTTTGAACTGAATATAAATGTAGTTGTCCACGACATTTTTCATAAACCCAAAAGTTCGAATAATCTTGTTGAACTTGAGGTACCACTGTCTTGAAGCCTGCTTTAAGCCATAGATGGATTTCTTTAGACGACATGCCATGTTTTCCTTTCCTTCCATGACAAAACCTTCCGGCTGAGTCATGTAAACATATTCATTAAGGTCACCATTCATAAATGTAGTCTTAACATCCATTTGATGCAATTCTAGGTCAAAATGAGCTACTAGAGCCATGAAAATCCTAAAAGAATCCTTTGATGATACAGGAGAAAAGGTCTCATTTTAATCGATACCTTCACTCTATGTAAAAACTTTCGCCACCCTTTCGCCACAAGTCTTGCTTTGAAGCTTTCGACATTCCCTTTGGAATCATACTTGGTTTTATAGACCCATTTGAGCTCATAGATTTTAACTCGTCTTCCATGGAAACTTGCCACTTAGACGAATTCATACTTTTAATGGCTCCTTTATATGAGATTATATCCTCCACCTTCCCGATATCACATACATCCTCACTCATGTAAGTGACATAATCTTCTGAGATGGCTTTCTTTCTAGGTTGTTGTGATCTTCTCACGGGAGGGGGTGGTGGAGGGGCATCATTATTTTGAGGATCTTCTTCATTATCTGTATGGTGATCCTCTCCTCCTTTTGGAAGGTCATTATTGTTTTCAGGATTACCATTGGGTTCAGGATCTAAATCATAAGATTCAGAACCATCATCATACGTCGAATTGGCAGAACGATCTCTTGGATGGCCGGACATGGAGCACATACCCGCTTTTCCCCAAGGTCGACCTTTCTTAATTCAATGACCTCATCATCCTAAAAAAACACCGCTTGTCGTGTCTCCACAAACTTAGTGGTATGACCTAGACAATAAAAGCGATATCCATTTCCCCTATGCGGGTATCCAATAAAGAAACAACTAACTTTTTTTGGATCTAATTTTTTAAGTTGTGGATTGAACACTCTAGCTTCAGCAGGACAGCCCCACACACGTAAATGGTTCAAGCTCGGTTTCCTTTCCCGTCCACATCTCATAATGCGTATTCGGTGCTGACTTAGTGGGAGCAAGATTTAATATATATGCGGCAGTCTTTAATGCCTCCATCCATAGGCTTACTGGCAAACTTGCATGACTAAGCATACTTTGCACCATATCCATAAGTGTGTGATTCCAACGCTCAACCACACTATTCTGCCGAGGTTCACCAGGCATTGAGTACTGGGCAATAATTACTTTTTTAGTGAGAAACTTTGCAAAAGGTCATGGAATTTGCCTATAAGGCGCATGTATACCATAATACTATCCCCCGAGATCAGATCGTACAACTTTTATTTTAACATTCAGTTGGTTCTCAACTTCGGTTTTGAACAATTTGAACTTGTCCAAAGCTTCCGATCGACCACGTATAGGGTAAATGTATCCATATCGAGAAAAGTCGTCTGTAACGTGATGAATGAATCAAAACCGTCAATAGACTTAACATTAAGCGGTCCACATATGTTAGTATGAATAAGTTCTAGGACACCTGTTACTCGTATTGCTCCTTTCTTAATTGTTTTTGTGTATTTTCCTTTTTATGCAGTCAACACATTTGTCTACATCAGAGAAGTCTAATGGAAGTAGTATGACATTTTTAATAAGTCGTTCAATTCTCCCCCTCGAAATGTGGCCCAGACTACGGTGCCAAAATTTCGAAGAAGTGTTGGTACCCTTCCATTTATTCTCATCAATACTCACGTGCATAACATAATTATTCAATGATAACATATATAATTTGCCTCGTCTAACACCGAAACCAACATCTTTATTATAATATTTCAAAACAAAATGTTTGTAACCAGACAAACAATTCATACATGTTATCATCAAGACAAGAGACCGAAATCAAATTCCTACTCAAAGTAGGTACATAAAAAACATTATTTAAATGAAGATGATGGTTGTTGTGGAGCTCCAAGGTGGGTGACCCTACAGCTTCAACATCAGCTTCAACTCCATTTGCTACTTTAAGCCTTCTTGTAACGTTTGTCGTGGTTTCAATCATATTGAATCCCTGCATGGAGTTAGCAACATGAGTAGTTGCTCCTGAATCAATCCACCATGATGTAGAGGAGAAATCAACATAAAATAATTCATCAACAGAAGTGATTTCATCTATACCTTTCTTTATCATCCATTTAAGATAGGCTGGACAATCCTTTCTGAAATGGCCATATTTCTTGCAATGAAAGAAACTATTTTCAAAAATAGCCGAGCTTCCAGAAGGCTGTCCCATCTCCTTTCCTTTAGACTTGCACATATCCTTTTTGAAGGTTTACTTTGGAGGCTTGGAAGGACTAGGCCCAGCATGCTTTCTCTTGTTAGAGCCAACATGAAAAGCCTGGTCCTTGTTTTGTTTCAACAACCTTTCCTCCTCCTGGACAATCCGAGGACATATCTCATCGAGTGACCACTTTTCCTTCATGGAATTGTAGTTGATCTTAAATTGACCAAACTCTTCAGGGAGGGAGTCCAAAATGATTGTGGTGACTAGGTTATCATTGAGTTCACATTGTAAAGCCTTCAGCTTGCGCGAAGCATTAATCATTCTCGGTACATGGCTCCTTACTTCACCATCACATTTATACTTCCCAAGGAGCTTCTAAAATTGCTCAGTTGCATAGACCTTTGCGGAGCCTTTGAATTGCTCCTCCAAGGCTGCCATAAATTCCTTAGGAGTATCTTTCTTGGGGATAAAAATAAAACACGACTAACAAGGGATTTTGTCCTCTTTTCCTTATTAATTTGGTACTCCCCTCCTTCTAATTGCTTAAACATGACTAACAAGGGATCAAAATAATTAACCAAACCATAATTTGCTTAACTGAAACATAATTTGTTAATTAATTTTGATCAACGTCATTAACAGTGCATGTTTAGGGAGCAATTAGACTAATCCGAGACTTAAAACATGAACTTAATTGCCTAGTACACGGACTTTATTAGCTGAAACATGATCAAACAGATCCATTAGGGTCCTAATGCTATCACTTTTGCGTATGATACCAACATTAAACAAAAAATCAATCTAGATGAACTAGATAAAATAGTGACAGCTGATACGTCATAAACGTATCTATAATTTTTTATGTTCCATGTTGTTTTCATGCCATATGCTATATGTTTCCTATACACTTTATGTAATTTTTATGGATTTTCTGGGACTAACCTATTGACAAGATGCCATAGAGCCAGTTCCTATTTTCTGACGTTTTTGGTTTTAGAATAATTTATTCTGGAAATATTCTCGGAATTGGACGAGACGAAGTCCCAGAGTCTTAGAAATATGTCACGTACACAGATTCCGGAGGGGACCCGGAGGGGGGCCCTGGAGACCCCACACCATAGGGCGGCGCGCCCCCTGGCCGCTCCAGCTGGTGGTGTGCCCCCTAGCCACCCACCGACGTTGCCTTCTCGCCTATTTAAGCTCCTCCTCGGGTTAACACTAAACACCCGAGCCTTTTCCACAAAAAATATCAGTAGCCGCCGCCATCGTCAACCCTAGTTCGGGAGGGTTCTTGAGCTCTCTCCGGCACCCTGCTGGGAGGGGAATTCCTCACCGGAGGACTCTACATCACCATGCCCGTCTTTGGAGTGATGCGTGAGTAGTTCACCCTTGGACTACGTGTCCATATCAGTTGTTAGATGGTTGTTCTCTCATGTTTATGCCTCGTGTTTAGATCTTGTGAGCTCCCCTACATAATCAATATCATCTTATTGTAATGCTACATGTTGTGTTTGCTAGGATCCAGTGAATATTGAATCCTATGTCCAATGATTATCAATCTATCATGTTTATGTTATTTATGATCATGCATGCTCTCCGTTACTAATAGATGCTCTGGCCAAGTTGATGCTTGTAACTCCAAGAGGGGGTATTTATGCTAGATAGTGGGTTCATGCCACCCTTTCACTCACGCTCGAGTGACAGAAACGTAACGGGTGGGGATGTGCTGTTGCCATTAGGAAGAAAACAACGATCTTTACATTATTTACATTACACACTTTCATTAACGCAATTATCCGTTACTTGCAACTTAATACTCGAGGTTTGATTGGATGATGCTCCGAGGGTGGATAATTAGTCATAGATGCAGTTGGATAACAGTCTATGAATCTTGTTGTAATGCCCGCATGAATCACATAGTAATCATCATGTCATTCATGTGCACTACGGTGCAGCGTTTATATCTGTGAATTACCCAGCTGTAATTCGTTTACCTAGCATGTATTTTATCTGCTTTGGAGAGACACCACTAGTGAACTGTGGACCCCGGTCAATTTCTTTACACTACAACCACTACAACCTATGTTTTCCTACTGCAATTACTGTTTTCTCACTGCCATCACTGTTCTCTTTTCATTACTGCAAACAAGTACTGATTTCCACGCTATACGTCTAATCCTTTTTTCAGCAAAACCAGTGAGATTCACAACCTCATTACTTCGTTGGGGCAAAGTAATTTGATTGTATTGTGTACGTTCCAAGTTGCTGCTGAACCGGTAGTGCGCCCTGCCAACATCAGTTGTCTTCAACCTTCAGAAGTGATTTCTTTCTCCTACTGGTTAGTTCAACCTTAGTTTCTTTCTGATTAAAATCTTGCAGCTGTGCTCTTCATACCTTCCTCTTGTGGTTTCCCAACGAGTGCACTCGTGCACCATCAAGTATTTCTGGTGCCGTTGCCGGGGAGAAAGAGGATTTCTGCAAGGGGAGTCTCTCACTTCTAGTCTCTTTACTTTGTTTTTGTTTTTCTTATTTTATTTTATTTTGTCTTGTTTGCTTCTCTATATAAAAAACACAAAAGAATTAGTTCTTATTCCATTTGTTAATTTTTATCCTGTTTTTAATCTTGCTAAGATGAGTATTCCTGAAGTTGAGGTTCGTTCTTTTAAGAAACAAGGGGGAGAAAGTTTGAAAGCTGATTGGTATAGAATAAGTGATGCCCATCTGAGATGCACTAAAAAATATTCCGCTTTAATCCTTCTTAGGAATTTTTATGGTTGTATTACTAGCTGGTATAGGTATGTTCTAAACACCCTTACAGGTGGTAATTTTTCGGGAACTCCTGCTTTGGAAGCCTGTAATTTAATTGAAAGTTTAGTTGGAACACCACCCACTAAATTTGTTAAGACCGAGATCACTTTAGATGATGTTATAAAAAAGCTAAACACTATGGAGAAAATTTGCCAAATTTCCTTGATAATGCTAGCAAAGTTAACGAATCAATAATAAGTATCAATAAGAGAATTACTGTTTTAGAGGCTATGGAAGCTCTAAGTTCAACTTTTTATTCTCTTAAGTTTAAGAGGGAGAAAGCTTTTATGGGAAAAGAGCAAAAATTTCACTTATGTCCCCAAGGTGTCTAAACCAAAACCCCATAATGCGCCCAAAATTGATAAAAAAATTTAGTGATCTACATGTTGAATCATTTTCAGGGGGACCTAAACTACCAATTGGTACCTGTTATGTTTTAAAGGAATTATTGATTTGGATGCTTCTTCACTTGACTTTCTCTTTCTATGCCTAGCTGAAAGGTGTTAAAAAAAGCACTTCTGGGGAGATAACCCATGGTTTTATTTTTTGCATTGTTTTTCTTTGGTTTCTTTGAGTCAAGGTGTTGTTTACTTATGTAGAAACTCTTTTGTATCTTTATTTTCTCGTATTTGTTGTGCCAAGTAAAGTCTCTAGTAAAAGTTGAAGTTAGATTCGGATTTCTACGTAGGAAATAGATTTCTGTTGTCCATCGTTAAATTCGTGTAAATTCACAGAAAGGTCAAAATAACCTGAAAAGTTTTGTGCCCAAATCCTCATCTAATTCCTAAAAAAAATTCTAGCTTGCGTTTTTCGATTTAAGCAACGTAAGTGCCCCAAAAAAAAATGCGTCTTTACAGACTGTTCTGGTTTTGACAGATTCTGCCTTTTTTACTTGCATTCTCTCTTTTACTATGTCAAGTGAATTTCTTTACTCCATAAAACATCAATGGATGTAGCTAATGTTTAAAACGTATTAATAACTCTTGTGTCCAAGGAGAACATGTGAACTTTCGATTGTGCACTAACCCTCTAATGAGAATTACTTTGAGTTTGGTGTGAATGAAGTTTTCAAGGGTCAAGAGAAGACGATGATATAATTTGATCAAGAAGAGTGAAAAGCAAAATCTTGAGGATGCCCATGTGGTTCATCCCAGCAAATTCTAAGAAGACTCAAGCGTCTAAGCTTGGGGATTGCCAAGCAATCCCCTTCTTCATCAACAATTTATCAGGTCACTTCTAGTGAAACTATATTTTTATTCGGTCACATCATATGCACTTTACTTGGAGCGTATGTTTGTTTTTGTTTTTGTTTTTGTTTCGTTTTGTTTTCCTTTTTTCAATAAACATAGTTGGAACCCAGCATTCTTGTGTGAGAGAGACACACTCCGCTTTTTCATATGAATACTCGTTTTCTTTCATGCTTGTATTCTTAGTTTTTCTTCTAGCCGTTGCAAATTCTTTGAGCTTCTGTTTTTCATGCATCTATTTTTCAGAGCTGTTAGTTATAATATATTAGTATTAGTACTCTCTTTTTTCATTGCGATATCTCTTGGAGAGTTTTTGTTTAGTATAAAATGATTGGTATTGGAAAGCAGTAGTACAATTATCGTGCTTATAACGGTGCAAAGAGAAGCTCGTATAGACTGTGGCTAGACTTTTTCATGTCATGTTAGATGTTATTTTAATTCTATGCCTAGTAGTTGTTCTTGTAGCATGACTTGTCTCAAATATCTGAGAGTGCTTAATGTGCCATTGAAAGAATCATGAGTTTTTTTGATTGGACTTTAAACACCTGGACTAGTGGCACATCCGCTTATCCAAAATGATAGAAGAGCCTGCAGCGGTGTGCCCAACCGCAAAATTGGTTACTATAAAATTCTCTTCACTACTTTTGCCATGGATTTATCAGTCAAAGAATAATTTTGTAAACAAAAGAGAAGAGGGATGGCCTTTAGACCCCAGATGCGTCATTCAAATGGGAGCCACTCTTGTGAAGTCTAGTTGGCTTGTGACGTACTGTATTTTCTATTTACCATTTGTTGACATAAGCATACACCTCTCTAAAAAAGTTTTCAATACCTCTGTTTAATAAACTAAAAATCTCTAGCACATGAGTTAATCTCCGCTTCCCTCCACGAAGGGCCTTTCTTTTACTTTTATGTTGAGTCTCCATCTTTTAACTTTATGCATAGTTGAGAGAGCGTAGTTGCCGTTCTGAGTTTAATGTGCATCGGTCCCAAAGATTATTATTGATTGATTCATGATATGTTATTACATGCTCTCAAGTTATTTGTTCTAGTCATCCACTTGAACTTTGAAGGTGTCCTGGCATTTATGTTTTTCCCGCTCTTAAGGACAAGCGAAATATCACTTTGCTATGTTTTCTTTACGCTCGAAACAAACATATAACGTTCAAGTGCATTATTATTCATGATCTTTTATTTGTGTTACTTTTTGATGCAAAGTTATTGCTAAGTTTCATTGTTAGAATTATATCTATCATGCATGTTTTTAAACTACTACGATCTCAGCGTACTTATGCTTTTACAATTTAAATGATCAAGTTTATGTTGGTAGCATGTCACCTCGGAAATTATTTGTTTTTATCGTTTTACTTACTCGAGGACGAGTAGGAACTAATCTTGGGGATGTTCATATGTCAAAAAAGTATCTACAATTTTTTTGTTCCATGTTGTTTTTATGCGATATGCTACATGTTTCCTATACACTTTATGTCATTTTTATGGATTTTCTGGGACTAACCTATTGACAAGATGCCACAGAGCCAGTTCCTTTTTTCTGCTGTTTTTTGTTTAAGATAAGTTGTTCTAGAAATATTCTCGAAATTGGACGAAACAAAGTCCCAGAGTCTTAGAAGTCTGTCACGTACACGGAGTCCGGAGGGGACCCGGAGGGGGGCCGTGGAGGCCCCGTACCATAGGGCGGCGCGCCCCTTGGCCGCGCCAGCTGGTGGTGTGGCCCTTTGGCCACCCACCGACGTTTCCCTCTCGCCTATTTAAGCTTTTCCACCAAAAAAGTTTGTAGCCGCCGCCATCGTCAACCCTAGTTCGGGAGGGTTCTGGAGCTCTCCCCTGCACCCTGCTGGGACGGGAATTCATCACCGGAGGACTCTATATCACCATGCCTTCCTTCCGAGTGATGCGTGAGTAATTCATCCTTAGACTACAGGTCCATAGCAGTATCTAGATGGTTGTTCTCTCCTCTTTATGCCTTATGTTTAGATCCTGTGAGCTGCCCTACATGATCAAGATCATATTATTGTAATGCTACATGTTGTGTTTGCTGGGATCCGATGGATATTGAATGCTATGTCCAATGATTATCAATCTATCATGTTTATGTTATTTATGATCTTGCATGCTCTCCGGTACAAGGAGATGCTCTGGACAAGTTGATGCTTATAACTCCAAGAGGGGGTATTTATGCTAGATAGTGGGTTCATGCCTCCCTTTCACTCACGCTTGAGTGACAGAAACGTAACGAGTGGGGGATGTGTTGTTGCCATTAGGGACAAAACAATGATGTTTACATTGTTTAGATTTGTCGGGGGGTTACCCCCGAGTAGGGTAAAGGCAAGTGGTAAAGGCGACTTACAGAAGAGAGGTTTGGTCGAGTAGCCGACTACCCGGTATTTGCTACCCGGTCGACTGCTACTCGGTCTCACCTCAAGATGACCAGAAGGAGATATCAATCAAGTTCTGTCCGTTCGAGTAGAAGAGTTGGCCCGAGTACAATTGGCGGGAACCTACTCGGGCCAGAAAGTCTAAGGAGCCGTTCTGACACAGGATCCCGCGTATCCTGGGTCCATACTTGGCAGTATTCGAACCACTGTTCATCTGGGACCGGCCTGCCTGACAGTGACAGCATGGAAGCAGGCCGTGGAAGGATAAGGGGGCCCTACTCTGTGTTTGGCACAGTGATACCAGTCTGTCCCCTTGTTTTGCCCAACGACTTTCCAGAAGCAGCCAAGATTAGGAACCAAAGCTGTCAGCGGGAACCCGGAAGAAGGACGATGTGCACACTATGTCGACACTTGTCCGTGTTTGGACGTATCCGGCTGGGCACCGTGTATATAAGGTGCCCCGCCGCCTCCTGCGTGAGGGATCGCATACTAGAACACTTGGTGACCTAATTCTTGACCTAGTTCATCACCTAGAGAGGAGAGTGGCTACTCGGTAGCAAGAACATTATACTGTGGCTACTCGGTGAGACACCAGAATACATAGAGAAAGGCAGGAGTAGGGGTTTTACCTCCTCACGAGGGCCCTGAACCTGGGTAGATCGTGTTGTTTGCAGTGTTTACCTCGTACCTCACGCGGCTACTCGTCGCGTGATCCCTCCCCGAGCACCTCCAGCGTCCTTCGTCCCCACATCTTTAGCCATCCCATGGCATCTGCCGTGACACCACCACGACAGTTGGCGCCCACCGTGGGGCAACCAGCGGCGCTGGTTGGAGTTTCTGTTCGGACGGGATCTTCTTCAGCGGAGCGCGTGGTCTGTGGCCTTGTCCACAGATTCGGCTCTTTCGACTTCGTCACCGACAACGCCGGCGATTTCGGCGGCAGGGCCATGCCGGAGGGCGGCTCGGTGATCTCCTTCGGCTCTCACCTCGTCTACATCGCCACCATCGCCAACTGCGCGTACCCCGAGCTGGTGCACGACGCGGATCCTCCCGCGGTGATCGCTGCTCGCGGAAGGCCCGCGTGCCGCTCTGCGAACTGCGCTGAGGTGATAATGACGGGCTTGGCGGCAAACACCGGCGCAGCCGCTACTGGCGCTGCGGCCGTCGTCGAGGAACTTGATGCACCGGCTGCTGGTGGCAGGGTTCACCGGCCCTACGAGAAGGAGTCCAACCTGCCGCCTTCCACCTCTACGGTTATTCCCGCGTCGGCTACGCGACCTGGCATGCCGACTCCCACCGACATCGAGCTTCTAGCCATGAGGGAGCAGCTCGAGCGGCAACGCCTGGAGCTGCTTGCCGAGCAGGCGGAGTTGGACAAGGTGAGGTTGGAGTTGAGTCTAGATCAGCTCGAGTACAACAAGGCTCACGGCTTCACGCCAGTCGCTAGGAGGGCTAGCAGAGTAGGTGCCACTCGGCGCAACCTGGGTGCCGAGATGGCGACGGTTGTAAAGGCTCCTGCTCAGTCCGCCACCACAAACACCTCCACCAGGCCCAGATATAGTACACCCGCCAAGACACTTAGAGCTGCAGAGGCTGTAGCTGCCGAGTTGCCTCGTCTTGATGGCGATGCGCGTCTTAGGCAGCAAGAAAGGCTCAACGAGTTGGTGTTGGGGGCTGCTAGGCAGAATGAGGAGTTCCGGAAGGCCAACCCGGGTGCTGGAGCTTCGCAGGTGGTTCACTCGCACGCGGCTAGATCTAACGATCAGGCTTCGTCTCCGCATCCCAGCCGCGAGAAGAGCCGCAGCGGGCGTTCGGGCAGAGACAGGCAAATGCAGGTGTATGACCCGGCTGCTGCCGCGAGACAGCTTGCTGTGCCGCAGCAGCCCGGGCAGGAACACAACGCTGCAAGAGCAGGCTCTCAATCCCATCAAGCTCAAAGCCGTGCCCGAGATGGAGCGCGCCCAGGTCCTTCTCGGCAACCCGCAGCTCAGCCTACTCGGCAGAGGCAGCAGCCGCGCGCAGTGGCACCAATCGCCAACCCGGTGGAGCAGCCTGCAGCTGTGCAGGTGGATAGGTATGATGACGGCTACTCGGCAATGGAGATGGCTGGCTATGATGTACATGATCGTGTTGGCGAGCGCATGCTGGCGCCTGGAGATGCGAGGCATCAGTTGGACCGGATCAACTTGTCGGCGCGGCTGGAGAACACGGGTCCTCCTGGCCCCGAGTGCTTTGGCCCGCGCATCATGAACGAGCCGTCCGTGAAGAACTTCCAGCTCGCAAGGGGCACCAAGAGCTACAATGGCAGCACCAAGCCTGAAGATTGGCTCAATGACTATGTCACCGCGGTTCATATCGCGAACGGCAACAGAAGATGGGCTGTGCGCTATGTTCCGCAAATGCTAGAGGGTCCAGCTCGCACTTGGCTCAACAACTTGCCCAAGAACAGCATCAATTGCTAGCTGGACTTCTCGGATGCCTTCATCAGCAACTTCACCAGCACGTACAAGAGGCCGAATAGGCCACAACAGCTATCCGCGTGCAGGCAGCGAGAAGACGAGACAGACCGCGAGTATCTTACTCGGTGGAGTACATTGAGGAACACCTGTGAAGGTGTGAATGAAACACAGGCCATTACTTGGTTTGCGCAGGGATGCAGACATGGTAGTATGTTGTGGCAGAGATTGCAGAGGGAGATGCCGAACACTCTGGCGGAGACCATCAAGATTGCGGATCAGTACGCACTTGGTGATCCTACTCAGCCACTGATGGACTCCTTTGAGCCGAGAAGAAATTTCAACAACAGCAAGCGCAACGAGTTCCGCAACAAGCGCCGAGTAGATACTCGGTATGATCCTGAAGAAGTGAATGCAGTGACTATTGGAGCTGGGGGTGGCCAAAGGCAGAAACCTGCTGGAGCCTACGGGCAGAACCAGAACCAGGGCCAGGGCAACAAGAAACCTTTCCGCGCTTCTCAGTCAGGTAGCGGTAACTCCGAGCAGCCGAAGAAGTTTATCTTTGATGACATGAAGGATGGTCCATGCAGCTTTCACACTCACCACCCATCAAGGCCAGCAAACCATACTACTCGGCAATGCGAATGGTGGGATGCGATCAAGAGTGATGGCTTGCCTCCTCCTCCTCCCCTGCCAGCGGCCAATGCTAGTGTGCAGCCTACTCGCGCACCCGCAGCTCGGCCGCCAGTGTACCCGAGAAGAGAGAACGTGAACCAGGTGGCTTTAGGAGCCAACCCCAACTTCAACAATGAGAGATACCGCAACAACAACAACAACTACAACCGCAACCACAACAACAGGGGCAACAACAACAACTATCAGGGCAACAACAACAACAACGGCAACAATGGGGGCGGAGGCTCCAACCAGTACCAAGAGCACCACGAGAGCTACATGATCTTCACTTCTGAGGCAGTCGACAAGCAATCACAGCACAGGCGGGCCATGGAGGTCAATGCAGTGATTCCTGCTGTCCCTCACTACATGTATTGGTGTGACCAGGAGATCAGGTGGTCCCGAGCAGATCATCCCAAGGTGATGCCCAATCCGGGTACTTACGCCTTGGTGCTGGATCCTACCTTCCTGGGTCCCGAGAAGAATGTGAGGTTCAGCAAGGTGCTAATCGACAACGGCAGCAGCATCAACATTGTGTACAAAGACACGCTCGAGAAGCTTGGCCTGGCCGAGAACATGATGCTGCCCAGCAAGACTACCTTCCATGGTATTGTGCCCGGGATCTCGTGCAACCCGATTGGCCGAGTATGGATTGATGTGCTATTCGGCACCAGGGACAACTGTCGCACAGAGCGCCTGCAGTTTGAAGTGGTTGATCATCAGAGCCCATACCATGCTCTACTCGGCAGGCCTGCTCTGAGCAAGTTCATGGCCTCTACTCATGTTGCATATCTGAAGATGAAGATCCCTGGTCCCAATGGCATAATTACCATCTCTGGTGATTACAAGAAGTCCATAGAGTGTGCCTCAGCTAGCTCCAAGCTGGCAGAGTCGATGGTGATTGAGGCCGAGAAGAAGAAGATGTATGAGGTGGTGGCTATGGCGCAATCTGCGCAAGCTGGCGCACAAGGTGTGCCGAGTACCCAGCACGGCACTGCTTTTCAGGCTGCTAAGGAGACAAAGAAAGTCCAGGTCGACCCCGAGTTCCCCGACCGCGTAGCCATCATTGGCTCCGGGTTGGCGGAGAAATAGGAAAGCGAGCTCATCCACTTCCTCCGTGAGAATCGGGATGTATTCGCCTGGTCCAATGAGGATCTACCAGGAGTCCCGAGGGAGTTGGTTGAGCACTCTTTACATGTGCGTCCTGACGCCAAGCCCGTGAAGCAGGCTATGCGTCGTTTCGGAGACGAGAGAAGGAAGGCCATTGGTGACCAGATCACCAAGCTGCTGATAAGTAACTTCATCATGGAGGTGCTGCATCCGGATTGGTTAGCCAACCCGGTCATGGTCGAGAAGAAGAAGGAGGATCCCAAGGCTGCTACCGCATGGCGTATGTGCGTCGACTACACCGACCTGAACAAGGCCTGCCCCAAGGATCCTTTCCCGCTACCTCGCATCGATCAGGTGATCGATTCCACTGCTGGTTGTGAACTGCTGTCTTTCATAGATGCCTACTCTGGTTTCCACCAGATTGCACTCAATCCTGTTGATCAAATAAAGACTGCCTTCATTACCCCGTACGGGGCTTATTGCTATCGTGTCATGTGTTTTGGCTTGAGGAATGCGGGTGCAACCTATCAGAGATGCATGCAGAAATGCTTGCACGACCAGCTCGGCAAGAATGTGCAGGTGTACGTAGATGACATTGTCATCAAAACGAATAAAACACATACTCTGCTTGCCGACCTGGAGGAAACCTTTGCTAAACTACGCAAGTACAAAATGAAACTGAATCCGAGTAAGTGCACCTTTGGTGTACCGGCTGGAAAGCTACTCGGTTTTCTAGTTTCTAGTCGGGGCATTGAAGCCAATCCTTCAAAGATAAAAGCTATTGAGAGCATGTCTTTGCCGAGATCACTGAAAGATGTGCAGAAGTTCACAGGTTGCTTGGCATCTCTGAGCCGTTTTCTGGGCCGAATGGGCGAGAAGGCCCTGCCCCTATACCAGCTGATGAAGAAAAGTGACAAGTTTGTCTGGACTCCGCAAGCGGACGTGGCATTCAACGAGCTGAAGGCAATGCTGGGTAGCGCTCCCATCTTGGCTAGTCCGCTACCCAAAGAGCCGATGCTATTGTACATTGCTGCGACCAACCGAGTAGTCAGCGTGGTGATAGTGGTGGAGCGAGAAGAAGAAGGCAAGAGTGTACAGCGTCCAGTATACTATCTCAGTGAGGTGTTATCCAGCTCCAAGCAGAACTACCCCCATTACCAGAAGATGACTTACGGTGTGTACCTAGGCGCCAGGAAGCTGAAACATTATTTCCAGGAGCACCCCATCACTGTCGTGAGTTCTGCTCCTATCTCGGATATCATGGGTAACAAGGAGGCGAGTGGCAGAGTAGCCAAGTGGGCGATTGAGCTAGCCGCGTATGCGAGAAGAGAAGCCATCAAGTCTCAGATCCTGGCGGAATTTCTTGTGGACTGGGCCAAGGTGCAATATGAACCTCCTGCTCCAGTTTCCAACTATTGGAGGATGCATTTTGATGGCTCGAAAGTGAAGGAAGGCCTTGGTGCTGGTGTCGTGCTTACGTCACCCAAGCGAGATCAACTCAAGTATGTGCTGCAGATTCATTTCAAGGCATCCAATAATGTTGCTGAGTACGAGGCAGTAGTGCATGGCTTGCGAGTAGCCAAGGAGGTTGGAGTGCAGCGCATCGTATGCTATGGAGATTCAGATCTGGTGGTGCAGCAAGTCTCGGGCACTTGGGATGCTTTGGATGCCAATATGGCATCGTATCACTTCCTGGTGCAGTCTATGACTGGATTCTTCGAAGGCTGTGAGTTCCAACACATTCACCGAGCAGAGAATGAAGCGGCAGACGAGCTGTCCAAGTTGGGATCTTCTCGGCAATATATTCCGGCAGGAATTGCCTTGGAGCATTTGAGGAAGCCATCCATCAAGCCTTCCCCCAACTCGGAATCCATCTTTGTTCCTTCTCTGCCGAGTGAGGAATCTGACCCCATGGATATTGACTGGGAGAATGCTACAGAAAACCCGGGGACTGCTGCTCCCAACTCGGGGACTGCCGTGCTCTACTCGGGGACTGTCACTCCCTACTCGGGGACTGTCACTCCTTACTCGGGGACTGCCACTTCTTACTCGGGGACTGCCACTCCTTACTCGGGGACTGCTGTCCTTAATCCAGAGGCTGTCGCATTCATTGAGGAGGTCCTTGCCAACCGATCAGGGCTACAGAGAAGCGCTCCCACTCCTCCTGAGCAACCACAAGTGCCTGTCCCAATGGAACTGGACGAACCAGTGTTTCCCACGCGGGAGACACCGAGTTGGGCTATGCCCATATTATCCTTTCTAAGGGATGGTACCTTACCAGAAGATGAAGTTACTGCAAGGCAGATTCAGAGGAAATCCAAGGGCTACACCATAGTCAGAGATGTGCTGCACAAGAGGAGTGCCACAGGCGTACTGCAACGCTGTGTGGACCCAGAAGAAGGAGGAGAAATCTTGTTGGAAATACATCAAGGAGAATGCGGGCACCACGCCTCTTCTCGAGCATTGGTCAAGAAAGCTTTTCGGCATGGCTTCTACTGGCTCACAGCCTTGCAGCAAGCTGAAGATATCGTTAGGAAGTGCAATGGCTGCCAGATGTTCGCAAGTAAGATTCACATGCCTGCTTCCGAGTTGAAAACGATTCCTATCACGTGGCCGTTTGCTGTCTGGTGCCTGGATATGGTTGGTCCTTTCAAACCGGCTAAGGGCAACATGACACATATCTTGGTCATGGTGGACAAGTTCACCAAGTGGATTGAAGTGAAGCCTATTCGGAGGTGCGATGGGGTCACAGCTGTGAAGTTCGTGAAGGATGTGATCATGAGATATGGCTACCCTCATAGCATCATCACCGACAACGGCACTAATTTCGCAGAGGGGGCAATGGTGCGGTTCTGCAGAGATAAGCATATCCGACTAGACGTTGCGTCAGTCGCGCACCCTGCCTCCAATGGGCAAGTTGAAAGAGCAAATGGTATGGTACTGGCAGGCATAAAGCCAAGGCTGATTGAGCCACTGCTGAAAACACCTGTGTGTTGGCTAGACGAGTTGCCAGCGGTGTTGTGGAGTCTAAGGACTACCCCTAACCGGTCAACCGGCTACACGCCATTCTTCTTGGTATACGGGGCTGAGGCCGTGTTGCCAATAGACTTAGAGCATGACTCCCCCCGAGTAGCCCTCTACACTGAGGTGGAGGCGAGAGAAGCTCGAGAAGACGACGTTGACCTGCTTGAAGAAGCAAGATAGCTGACTCTGTCACGTCCGGCTATCTACCAGCAAAACCTGCGGCGTTATCATAGCCGAAAGGTGAACCCAAGGGTTTTCCGAGAAGGAGACATGGTCCTTAGGCTTGTGCAGCGCACGGCCGGGATGCACAAGTTGTCTCCTCCATGGGAAGGGCCTTTCATTGTGAGCAAAGCGTTGCACAATGATGCGTACTACCTTGTAGATGTGCGCCCATCACAGGCGAACAGGGCAGATAAAGCTGGAGAGGAATCGAAGCGCCCCTGGAATGTAGCTCTACTCCGTCGTTTCCATTCGTGAGCAAAAATGTGTATGTACTCTTGATTCTACTCTGCAATCTAAAATTGAACTCGGGGACTGCCCTCGCTCAAGTTTGCTCTAAGTTTTTTTACTCGGCTTTACTGTTCGCCTATTCGGTTGCTTCACTTCAAAACTCATAAGCGTATTGAGTACTGTGCCTAAACCTATATGCCAACTCTTCGACTCTGCTGCTGTCCGAAACCCGGCTTCATGGCAAGCAAGAGAACAAGCAAAAGGTCAATGAGCACAAGAAAATCGCTAAGGAAGAAAAAGTGCAGGAACCGAGTAGAGTGTTGGTTACTTCTGTTCTTTGTTTCGTCTTTTCGGCTAAGTGGTGGGCTGCGTTACTATGATTGTTTCTAAGTGGCTAACTATTTGCAGCTCTACTCTTTGATTCTTGTGACTCGAATACCAAAAAAGCAACAAGTTGCGGGTAGAGCAGAGATGAAAAGAGAGGGTGAATAAGAAACGCAACTCGGGGACTCGCATGGAAACGCAACCCGGCATTGTGCCAGGGCTGCTCAAAATGATTAAATTAAAGATAATAAGTGGAAATAAAATTGGGTAGCAAGAGAAATGGTAAATAAGTCTGATACATCTGCACCCGGCATCCCGGGGATCTGATAAATGTTTGAGTAAAAAAGCTTGCAGGATAAGATCATGTTGAAGAGGCGGTGTTGTCGGTGCTGGCCTGGGTTGCTTCATTTTCAGTGGCGGTCTTGTTCGCCTCCGCCTCCGAGCTGGCAGCAGCTGTCTTTGCGGTTTCCTCCTCGGCGCTTGTGTTGGTCGCATCCGCTTCCGGGTGGACGGTGGCAGACTGCTCCATCTCGACGTCGAGCTCGGTGGCTGCCTGCTCCGAGGTGGCCGTGGCCACCGAGATAGGCCCTGTAGCCAGGGAAGAATCAGAAGCTTGGCCTTGGGGGCGTACCGTGTCGTCGAGAGCAGCTCCTGATGAAGTGCCAAACTCGAGGGCGGCTGTGTCGATCTCCTCCATCTCTTCGTCGCTACTCGCGACGACCGTGGCCTTCCCTTTCTCGGTCTTGCTCCTGGGTGAGTCGAAGAAGCCCGATTCCAGCTCGGAGTCTGTCTCTTCATCTGCGTCCTCGTCCTCCTCCACCTCGGTGTCGGGTTCAGCGGGGCCGTCGATGAAGGTGGTCGTGTCAGCGTACTCCGCAACCTCATGCGCAATTAGCTGGCGCGTGGTCACACAGCTGGGGTCCGTCTCCCACCTGGAATTGTCGCGCTTCCCGCGGATGATCTCCATGTTAAGGTTCTCGTACCAGGAGGCGACGCAGAGTAGCATCAAGTCAGCACCCGCCCGAGCTCCCGAGGCGCGCCACTTCTTCAACTCGGCCTTCACATTGCGCAGCTTCAGAGCAAGGCCACCAATGGTTGTCGGCGCGGGATCTTTAGGCCAGAATAGCTTGTGGAGCTCGAAGCCGACGCGCACCAAGTCGGTGCCAACGCCGGCTAGGCGTTCGAAGTGCCCTCGCATCACCAGCAGGCTGTCCTCGATCTCGGCTCTGGTGTCCGCGGCCTCGCCCTTCTCAATGCGAGCTGCTCGGGCCTTGGCCAAAGCAGGCGCGCAAGCGGACACGATGTCAGGGAAGATTCCTGCGCAAAAGCAAGTAAGAAATTCAGTCACAGGATCCGAGAAGAGGCAGAACCGAGAAGAAGAGATGCAGAAAGAAGGAAACTTACTATTAAGCTCGTGGCGCAGCTGCTGCAACTGGATTTTCCATTCCTCCTCGTTGGAAACATGCCTCTCCTCGAGCAAGCGAAGTCCCTCCAATTGAGTGAAGAGCCCAGCATTGGCTTTCGTTAGCACTTCGCACTCCTGCTCAAGGGCCTTCTTCTCAGCATTAAAGGTTGTCTCAGCCTTGGCCTTCTCGGCGATCACTCTGTCCCTCTCCTCACCAAGCTTGACAGCATCCTGGAGTGCTTTCTGCAGCTGGAGTTGCAGTTTCTCCATCTCGGAAGCGTGCTCGCTCTGCAGAGCAGCAGATTGGCTTGCTAGTTTCACCTGCACCTCGGCCGGCTTGAGACAGTCTTGGTGCTCTTCAACAAACAATTTATGATCTTCTGAAAAGAGCAAAGCACGGTTAGCAGAGAAGCGAAAGGAAGAAACAGGCACAAAGGCAAACCGAGTAGACAGAGGTTTACCTTCAAGCTTCTTGATGGTGGCCTCAGCATTCGCAACAAAGGCACGGCAGTTCTCGTGCTCGTCAACCAGGGCCTTCAGTTTCCCTGCGGAATAGAAAAGGTTAACGCAAGAAAGCAGAAGCGGGCGCAAACAAAAAACGCAAGAACCACGCGGCTAGAAGCATACCTTCCACTTCAGACAGCTTCAAGGTGCTATCCTGCGCATTCTTACCGGCTGCCTCCGCAGCTGCTTTCTCTCTTTCCAACGCAGCAATTCGCCTCCTGGAGATAGCATGGTTCCAGAGAAGCTGGCGATGCAGATTGGTCCGCTTCAGAACGCTATCCTGAGAAGCGAGAGGAAAGCAAGTTAGACAAAGAAGTGAAGATTCAACCCGAGAAGGTGGCTACTCGGGAGAGCATCCGCCTACTCGGCCAGAATCTCGGGGACTGGGTGATGGTAAAGGAAAATAAAGACGGATAGGAGAGAAGAAAAATGCTACTCGGAGAGGACAAGTTAAGGCTTACCGCGTAAGATTGCTCGAGATCTTCTGCGTTCTTGCGATGCACGAACATCTTGGCAGCAAGAGTAGCGGTGTTGGAGGAGACGGTCATGGGTTTGTAGCCCAAGTCCACCTTGTTCCAGTCGACCCGCATATGATCGATGTCGCCCAGGCCAAGGCCATGCCATTTGTCTGTGCCGAGAAGCTTGCTGTCCCACTTGGCATCGATGAAACCAACCAAGTCGAGTACCTGCTCGAGGCTCTCGGACGATATCGCCTGAGTCTGGGGTCCGCGGGAAGAGATGGAGACGGACCTGTCTTGATTGGGAGCTGGAGGCCTAGAGTTTACCGCCAAGGCTTTCCTTCCTTTTGTGAGAGCAAGCTGTCGGTCCTCGACGGAAAGGCCGAGCTGGTGCTGTTGGCTGACCTTCACCATGTAATCCGGGTAGAGGGGCTGATCAGCGAGGGTAGCAGCAGCAGGAACCACACTGGGATTGCGGATAGCCACCTGACGGGACGGGCCAAATGATGTGGGCGGCGGCATCAACTCGGTAGCTCGCTTCAGAGCCGTCTCTTTCTGTGCAGTTGGCTTCTCGATCTCCTAACCCACGGTTTTCTTCTTCTCGGCTTTCCCTTCCTCGGCTGCCCTCTTCTCAACTGCCTCCTTCAGAGCATCTAGGGCTTGTTTCCTGGTTACTCGCCCGGCAGGAGGGCTGGCTGTGTCCTTGGTCTGCGGCACCGAGGAGGAATCTGGCGGTGCTGAGCCTTGATCAATGGGTGGCGCCATGGACCCGTCACCTTGTGCAGCATCTGGTTGAGCGCTACTCGGTGCTGCGCCTAGTTGCGCACTGCTCAGAGGATACTCCTCAGTCACGACTGTATCTTCTACCCGCTGCTCGGCAGTGAGATCCTCTTGTCCGGCAGCGCCTGTGGCTGGCTGCTCAGGTTCAGCTTCTCGCCGCTCGACGGCGACGTCATCATCACGCATCTCCTGGTCTCCCTCTTGGTGCTCCTCGGCGGTGCTAGCCGGAGGAGAAGGGGGCTTGTCCTGGTAAACGGCGTCCTCGGCCTCATCCTCCTCGAGGTCGACAACCTTGTCGATGTTAATGGCAGCTTGTTTCTTGGCCTGGTCAGGCGCGAAAGCAGCGTTCGCATCCAAGGGAGCTCTGGTGAGAAAGGAAAAATCAGAAATTAGAGGGAAGCAGAGGAAGGATAAGAGAAACAGCAGAGTACAAAATTGGGAGTTAACCGAGAAGGAACTTACGCTTTGGTGGAGGGGATTGTTCGCTTTGTTCTCTTCACGACCTTCTTGGTCGCCTTCTCGGTCGTCTTCTTCTTCTCGGCTGCCTTTCTCTTCTTGGCGGGGGCTCTTGGGCGCCACTTCCTGTCCGCTTACGGGCAACAGGAGCGGCGACGGACAGAGGGTTGGCGTCAAGGACCCTGTCGCCCTCGTTCTCGTCTTCATCCTCACCCTCGTCCTCAGCATTTGCAGAGTCTGTGAAATAGGGAGGAAGGAAAACACTTCAGAAACAGCAGGCAAAGGGCTTGTGCTTTTCGCAGAGGAAGAGTGCGAATTCAGTTACCTTCGAACTCGTCATCAGACCAGTCGCGAAGAGATGTTTCGGCAGGTTGCTTCTCTGTCGTAGGGGAGTGAGGAAGGTTGATCTGGTCTGCAGACTCAAAAGAGGCCTTGTCGTCCTCCTCTCGGTCAGCATACCAATTGCCTTCAAAGCGCTCACAGCTCTCCGTAAGCTGGCGATTGAGGACCTGAAGAGCGGAGAAGTGTCACAAGTTAGCCGAGTAGCAGGAAGGTGCTCTACTCGGACAGGCGTGCAAACACAAAGCACACTAAGCCTAAGCAATTTTACCGAGTGTTCTACTCGGATAGGAGTGCAAACACAAAGCACACTAAGCCTAAGCAATTTTACCGAGTGTTCTACTCGGATAGGCGTGCAGACACAAAGCACACTAAGCCTAAGCAATTTTACCGAATGTTCTACTCGGAAAGGCGCGCAGGCACAAAGCACACTAAGCCTATACAACTCTACTAAGTACTTTACTTGGTACAGAATGCAATTGCCAGTCGCAGCCAAGAGAGAAGATTTTCTAGTCGGATGGCAGATATTGAAAGCAGAATAAGGAGAACGTACCCGGGGAATCGGTTTCGTGCGGCTGAATGGGATGAACCCATACTGCCAGTGGTCACCAAGGCCTGTTGTCAGGATGGCCCTGGCGTGCACGGGAACATCCGCGTTGTCGAGCTCGATGGTGGTCGTTCTGGTGCAGTCGCGGGGGCCTCCCATATAGCACATCAGATGGCTGCGCTCCTGCAGAGGCAGCACGCGATTCTTGATCCAGCAAGCCACAGGATCATCGCTCTTGAGGCCCTCGTCGATTAGAACACCGAGCCGCGCCTCTATCTCCTTCGAATTGAGGTCGTTGGAGGGCTTCGATTTCCAATTCTTCCCGGATGGAGCGCGAGTGCTCCAAGCAGGCAGATTGATTCTGTCAGTTACCTGGCCTCCTTCCGTGGCGGGGATGTTCTTGACGTAGAGGAAGGTCTTCTGCCACATCCGGACGGATTCCAAACTCTTGATGCGAGGGTGATTGGTCCCCGACCGCTGCACCATCATGGCGCAGCCAGTATCGGTTGCGCGGCCGCCGGCGGCCGCGCCATCCTTCTTCCCGGTGGTTTGCTGGCGGAGATGGAAATACTTCAGCCAGGTATCCGTCGTGGGATGGATACCAAGAAAAGCCTCGCACACCACGGCGTGGTAAGCAAGGAAGACGACGTCATTTGGTGGCAAGTGGTGCATCTGGAGACCGAAGTGGTCCAGGAAGCGGCGGAGAAAGTCGGAGGCCGGTAGGCCGAATCCGCGCTCGAAATGCGACAGGAAGACAACATGCTCGCCCTCCCGCGGGGTTGGCACGATCTCGCCCTCAGACGGCCGGCACTGAACACCAGGAGGAACCCTCCGGGTGTTCACGAGCCAGGCGCAGTCCTCGGCGGTGACGTGCGAACCAGCCCAGCCGGCGCGAGACATGGTCACGAGCAGGGAAGAGTTGGAAGGTGGTGAGTGGAGTGGGTGAGTCCGCGGCGGCGCGAAAGGTTGCGCGGCGGCGGAGAGCTCGGCGGCGGAGAAGAACAGAGAGACGAAAGGGGAAAAGTGCGAAGGGAGGAGAAAAGGAAGTTACCGGCGGAGGTATTTATATCCTCTCCGCGGTTTACCGTTACCATCGGGGAAGTGGGATCGATCGTGGCGTGTGGTGGGGTCTGTGGCCGGCTGGAAACGCACACACGCGCGAGGCGCGCGCGTAACGGCCGCAGCTGATCCCACTACCAGATTGTGGCCAATTACTGCGTTGATGGGACATAACGAGCCGGTGGGCCCGCCCCGTGAAAACTGGGCGCGTGGCACGTCGTGTCGTGGGCAGCGAAACGACTAGGTCACGGATGCTTGACACGCGTCCAGTTGCGGCACGGAAGGCTGGATTGTGCTCTGCGCTGCAGAGACGCCAGAGGAGAAATTCTCTGTCTTTTTACTCGGTTACAGAGTAGAGAGCAGGTGCTACTCGGAAGACAGGAAACTCAAGGTACTTTCTAGAGTACTACTCGGAGGTCTTTTACTCGGCATCTTGAGGTTCAAGGGCCATGTTGCAAAAATCGGTTTTAAGCTGGCAGAGCCTAATGAACAAGTTCGCAAGACTCAACCAGCTTCGGGGACTGCTGTCGGGGGGTTACCCCCGAGTAGGGTAAAGGCAAGTGGTAAAGGCGACTTACAGAAGAGAGGTTTGGTCGAGTAGCCGACTACCCGGTATTTGCTACCCGGTCGACTGCTACTCGGTCTCACCTCAAGATGACCAGAAGGAGATATCAATCAAGTTCTGTCCGTTCGAGTAGAAGAGTTGGCCCGAGTACAATTGGCGGGAACCTACTCGGGCCAGAAAGTCTAAGGAGCCGTTCTGACACAGGATCCCGCGTATCCTGGGTCCGTACTTGGAAGTATTCGAACCACTGTTCATCTGGGACTGGCCTGCCTGACAGTGACAGCATGGAAGCAGGCCGTGGCAGGATAAGGGGGCCCTACTCTGTGTTTGGCACAGTGATACCAGTCTGTCCCCTTGTTTTGCCCAACGACTTTCCAGAAGCAGCCAAGATTAGGAACCAAAGCTGTCAGCGGGAACCCGGAAGAAGAACGATGTGCACACTATGTCGACACTTGTCCGTGTTTGGACGTATCCGGCTGGGCACCGTGTATATAAGGTGCCCCGCCGCCTCCTGCGTGAGGGATCGCATACTAGAACACTTGGTGACCTAATTCTTGACCTAGTTCATCACCTAGAGAGGAGAGTGGCTACTCGGTAGCAAGAACATTGTACTGTGGCTACTCGGTGAGACACCAGAATACATAGAGAAAGGCAGGAGTAGGGG